>CM048821.1:6006921-6596230 GCA_026586065.1 Dioscorea zingiberensis | reverse complement strand
AAGGCAACAAGCGCCCCCACAAGGAAAGTGCACGGTGTGGAGCCCACCTCCAACACATCACGAGCCGATTCCATTACTCAGCGATGAGTGAGGGTTCGAACTTCGATCAGATGTCCCAAAAGAACACACCTTCTGCTGGGAATCCTAGGTACCAATAAGGCGAGAATTTTTGGCTGCATTTGGTACATGGAATTGTTCCTTTTTCCTTGTTTTTAGACAAGTTAAAATACTTAGGAAAAGGTGTTCACTTATTAAGAAAAAATCAAAAGTTCCAAGGTTTTTGTATCCAAAATGGGACATATGTAGATTACTGGCACTGATATGTAAACCACAAGGCATGATTGACCAAGTGTGCTGTAATATAAACTAAGGAAGTATCTAGTATAGAGGATTTCATGTTATATAACCATTTCCCTAAAGACATTAAGCAATAACTTTTGGGAGTTTGTATTCATATATAACCCTGTAAAGTTGGTATTAAATTTCCAAAATGCTGCGCTCTAAAATTGTAATTTCATGTATACCCCTACAAAACCTATACTTTTCCTATTCTCCTCTATGCTTGTAATCATTAACAAAATCATATTTTGAGGCGGTTTTTATGTGGATTTTTATTAAATTAAGATATGACATTTGAAGAATACAGGCCTAATAACACTTCAATTAGTTCATGCATTTTCTGCTGCTCTTGTAATGATCACTTATGGAAACCTAACCACAATTTTATATCTACAAATATATAGGTTTTGCTGGGGTATACATGCAATTGCAAACTTTAGAGAGGTATTTTATTTTATTTTTTTAATAACTTAGCAATTTCTACAGAGGTATGTATACACAAACCTTTTTTCTCATTTTCCTTTACAAAAGTATACATATTTGTGGCATGATTTTAGTATGACTCATTTCTTATGAATTTCAACTTTTGCTTCAGAGTTTCGGGACTTTGCAAAACCTTATGCGCCTTCTAGCAGCTAGTAAAACCAAATACATACACCAGATATAATTCTGAAGGGATTCTTTCTTCCTTGGAGGTTGATGAATCTGATGCATTATATTTGGTGGAGCTGCACACAAGCAAAGACTTGGCTCTTGTTTGAGACCTCTAAATGCTGCCATACTACTGTAGCTTCATAGATATACAGGGTGATTCGATACTACAGAGGATATCTGCAGCTTCATATGTGGATCCTAGCCAAGGAAAAATAAATTCCTCTGATTCCATCAATTTTCAGAGAGGTTCAGTTGACATTGTTACCTTTAAAGGACCAAAGCTAGGAAAACTTGAAGCCCTTTGGATTGGTGTTGAATCAGGTAAGCATCTGTCAGTTTCTATTCCCTTTTTGCTGTTTTATAAGCCATCCTGCAGTCTTCATCAGCATCATTTTTGCATGTAGATGATGTATTTATTTCCTTGGTTGTACAAGTTGTGCCCACAAAATGGTTCCAGATTATAGTGATTAATGTCTATCAGATTTTCCTTTTCCCTTGTTCCTTACATCCGCACAACTAAGAGTTTATTCATCCTTTGTTGTATTCTGTTACCTTCAAAATCAGGTTCCTGGAGGATAGATGGCCTTCACTTGGCGTTCATCTCTGGGCCCCTTTCCTTACCGCAAATTTCAAGATCTACCAGTGATGTAAAGGAGGAAAGAATTGATGGGATGCAGTATAAATTTGAAGTAAATAATATACCACTTGGAGAGGGAGGTGTATCTGTCACTGAGTTGAGGCCTGTTATTGCTACTGAGTTTTCCAGTGATAACGTTTCAACCTTATCAAGTTTAAATTTCTCTCCAACTTCAGCATTGGACACTAGTACTGATTCAAATGAGGAAAGTATGAGAGAATACAAAGATCTCAAATTGTCCTTGCTAATCTACGATGCCCTGCTTACCGTTGTTGGTTTTATGGTCACATCCTTTACTGTTAGTTCAAAAGTGGGTTATGCTTTCTTATTTGGAGGAATGAGTGGCTTGCTTTATCTATTACTGCTGCAAAGGTCAGTTGATGGGTTGCCCATTATTGAATCACCAGCGGATGCTAAGTTTGATATCTTTGGACAAACCTCTCAGGGATTCAAGGGGCCATTATTTTTTCTTGCGGTGGTATTGGCAATGAGCATAACTGCAGTGAAATATGGGATAGGAGGTGTATCTGTAGCATTAACACCGAGTGAACTTCTGATTGGTGCTGCCGGGTTTCTTACTTGCAAGATAGCTGTGGTTTTGGCAGCATTCAGACCTTTTAGAGTAACCAAGAAAGAATAACTGATGCAAATTTCTTTCTGTTTATGTGACTTGGAGGATCGCCGATCAAGTTGTTCCTGCTAAGAAGTGGGATTACCAACTACAGAAACATATGGAAGAGCTGCAGGTGAATTACTTATACTCAAAACTTCATTGTAGAAACCTTGTATTAGTAATTAGTAAAATGACTTAAAAATCTAGCTCACAATCAGAATGTAAAAAGTTCCATGTTATCGCCAAAATGATTTTTACGAAGAATTTCTATAGATTGCTTAAATGTCTGTGTGAGCGTGCTCGTGTGCCTGTTAGTACTACTCGGTTCTTCTCTGGTCTGCTTGGCTGCTATTAGTTTGAATGCTTTTGAAATTTGAAAGAATCCCTATTTTCTATTATTCTAAAATTAAAAAAAATGATGGAAGTTTAAATTTGGTCTTCTTACAAATTTTTAAACATTTTGGAGCTTACATACAAAGCAATTAATGTTGAATAAATTATATTTAACTTTAAATGTTCTTCCTTAGTTGTCTTCATTGTTCTCAATCTTCAGCTTCTTGCTGTGCTTTGCACAGTCCTCCATCTGAGATGACCTTTTGGCCTTTTTCTCATTCCTATCCAATATTGTTCCAACTGAATCCTTCTCTTTGCACTCACCCAGTGAATGAACACCCACACCCTTTGATTCAGCTTCAAGATTTTCCAAGTGTTTCTTTCCATTTGGGATTTCCATATCATCTTCTATGCAACCAATCTGTCACATGACAACAAAATGGCATAGTTAGTCATTTCTGAACATTGATTCTATTAAATGGCTTTTAATTTTAACTCCACTGCAGTGGAGTCGGAACCACTATCCGAGTAGTTCATTCCACCATTCGCAGGTAGTGATATTATTAGCTTTCTGGGTTTGAGCTCTGCGGTTTTGTTTTTGGGCTTAACTCAGCAAAAGCTTCTACTACTAAATGGAGATGTATGCAACTTCTTAAAGCCCTGTATTTTTTCTTCAATAGTGATGTGGGACTCGGGCACAAGTTGTTTGATTTCTAATAGATTCAAAGATCATATAAACAACTATTCACACACTCACTTTCAACTGAGAAAGATCAACATTGTTTCTCTCAAGGAAGTTCCTGAACTCATGAATGCTTTCTTTTACAGGACGATAATGCCCGCTGTCACGCCAGACAGTCTGCAGAAATAGATGCTTGTTTAATTAGACGATGCGGGACTATCACAACAATTAGGACATATATATGTCGTGTATCTTTTACCTTCAAAATTCCTCTTTCTATAACTAGTCTTCCAGCAGCCAATACAGCTCCCCCTGCCAGGAAACTCGAATGCTGAAATACACCCTTTCTCTTCTGCATTAACCAAAATTTTATATCGGAACCTTCTACTGAAAAAAGACAGTGATTTGGCGAATCAAAGTTAACCTGGCCAATATATAAAATCTGTCTGGTGCTAAGTACAAAGATCCACTTTGTGTCTTCAGGGCTTGTCGATGTGTCACTAGTCTCCTGCTCATCTTGTACAAGAATCTCCCGTCTTGAACATTACTTGAAGACCTCTCTTTCTCTGCATTTCAAAGAATTATTAAGGTTATTTACATACTTAACATGATTGTCAAATTAGTTGGCCTTAATCAAAATGTTTAAAGATTAGAGATGGACTGGGCCAAGATATTTGATGCATTGCTTCTGAAGCTTTGATCGAGGACAGTCGCCTTCAAGGTTAACCTTTTACCTTCTCCTGCATCTAACCTGCATTTCGTCAGTAATCTTTTCATGAACATCATACCAAATTGAACTTATATCATGATTTTCAAGTATATAACTTATGATCATGTTTTGCCACTTACCAGTAGAAGAAAGATTGCTTGCTCTTACATTTGGACCAGAAATCATGGTAGAATGCGTAGACCATACCGATGAAGTGGGTCAAGCTTTTCGATGGAGTCCACAAAATAGAAGTTACTATTAGAGATAATAATAGTCCTAATAGTCCCATATTCAATAATTAAAACAAATGCAAACTGATAACAATGAGAATCAAATACTGTTGTTTGTGAAGACTTACTGCTTCATACCAATGCTGCAGTGGAAGTATCTGAGCTTTATCATCCTTTGATAAGACTTTGCCTAGCTGTAATACAATGTCAAGTGTTGGCTTTGACATGATAAATTTCATATGAAAGATGTGTTCTTGTAAAGTTTTATACACTCAAACTACACAAAACTCTTTTTGATTATTCATTTTTTTGCCTTCAATTTCTACATCCAGCATTAAAACAGTCAAAATATAAATCTTTGGAGAAGCCTAACTATAAAGAACAATTCTTAACCAACTTTTTATAAGGAAAGTTGGTAAGCTTTATTGCCCAATATTTTCAGTCAATAAAATCTAGAACCATAGAAACCACCAAATAATTGGTGGATTGAAAATCATCCTAAAACCCAAATATTACTCTATGAAATTTAGCCGGTCGCTTTCACGTCAAACAGAGTGAGTGTATGAGTTTGGCTACTCAGAAAGATAGAGGCATAGTGTGCATAATGAGTCTTTCATGTGTTTCTTTACCAATTATACGATTCGGCTCTCTTTTGATCCTTCAAGAGTAATTTTATTTACGCCCATAATATATATATATATAAAATTTAAACTCAATTTTTTTTTAATAAAAAATTGAATAAAACCACATCATTTATTTATAATAATGATGAAAATATCGTAAAAAGCATGCTAGAAACTATAGCATTAACAAAGTGAAAACAAATAAAAAAAATATAAATACATTATGAAACATTGATTGATAAAGAATACCAAAAAGAAAAAAAAATACATACTTGTATAATTTTATACGCACAAAACAACAAACTTTCCTCTATTATTTGTTATCTTCTTTCCGACAATAAACAAAATCCAAATAAATAAATCTATAGAGAAGTCTTAAACATTATGAACAGATAGTATAACCAAGATCTACAAAATCTAATAATCCCACATCATCATTTGACTAAGAAGTTTTACCTTAGCTGCTCTGCTTCTTGCTTTTTTCCAAAGAAGAGCAGCTCTTTTTGTTTTCTTATCACCAGAAACAGACGTCCAAAATGTTTCAAGCAAAGCAAAATCCAAGAGTATCCTCCTATTTTCAGCATCAAGACAGCAATCAGTTTAAACCATCATATGCATACAAATCAAGACTAAGAGATTAAAGGGATAAATATCATACCATTTCTCTGAGAAAGCTTCTTTTTTGCGAAATCTTTTGTGAATCTTAAACAACTTCACTACTACGCAAATTCGAGTCATTGTTTCTACTTCAAGAGAGATTTGGTTCAGAGAATCAAAGATGAAATAAATTCCAGCCAATTCTGTAGATGAACTCGACTAGATCTCAAGAAGACTTCTTTTGGTCTTGTTCTTCGTAAACTTCATGGAATGTTGAGAAGTTGCCAAACAAGTTCAATCAATTTTATTTTTAACTTGAATTTACTAAGCATTCCGCGTTTGGAGTGTTGGAAATTCTGATCCAACAACTCGTTTGCGTTGTGAGTGATCCTGTATACTATTCTTTTTAATTAACAGTGTTTTATACACATGGAATGGGACAAAGGAAGCAAGAAGATGGTGCTTTAGAAGAAATTAAGGATGTGTAAGTTGACTTTGCATACAGTGAGGACTTTTGTATGCATATTTATTCTCAAGTGATAATGAGTTTGATTTGATTAAGACTAATTAAAAAAGTTAATGGAGCTCATCATAAAAAAAAAATATATATATATATATATATATAAAAGAGCATGAAGTTCTCCGAAGAAGTACTACTGTACACAACCAAGGGGATGAAGACTTTGAGGGAATACATTCCCACAGGCCCAACCAAGGCAACTGAGGGAAGCGTTCCTCAAACTGCAGTTTTTTCTTTTCTTTCTTTTTGAGAAATATGAGCAGTAATGGTTATGTAAGAAATCGAGCGACGCAGCTAAGATGGCTCGCTGTGACATACGTAGGAGCGGTCACATTTAGCGACACCGCTTGACGTATTTGGGATCGATAACTACATGTCATGAATGTCAGCTATCACATTTTAAAAATGTCTTTATCATTCGTGAATGGCTGAGATCTCTTGATCGTTAAGATTTTTGAAGGACGAGATACCAAACAAAACAACCCGCTTTTATTCTATGAATACATGAATACGATATATGCTTAACACCAATCAGCCCCTTGGCTAATGATGCACCAGTCGTATGCGTAGTGTGTTTTCTTAGACGCACTCATGCAGGTGAGGGCTCAAGTCTTGTGCTTTTCTCTTGTAGGACGTTTGTTGCCTTTGTAAAAAAAAAGAAAAAAAGCAAACTGCTATGTAACACTTATTATAAAAATATATATATTTAAATTGTATTCATTCAATTAATGATTAAATTTAATTAATATTTAAATCTATTTATTAATAATTAATTTCAAAAAATTAGTTGTATTTTTGGATTTGAATAATTTGAAATAACTTAATAACCTCTTCTATCTTTTTTCTTAAGCATCATGTTAGTGTTTTCCTATGAATACGCGTCCCAAACTTTATTGCTAGGGTTTAAACTTCGTTGGCATGCGAGTAGAATTTTCTAAGCAATATGCGCCTGGACTCTGAAGTCTTGAATGAATAGTGTGCTAGTGTGCTATAGACAAGTAGTAACCGGTTGACTAATTACAGTAACCCAACCAGTCTTTTTAAACCTTTATTTCAAGAATGATTATGTTTAAATTTTAAGAATGATGACTTATCAAAAACATATAATAACAAATAAATATCAAATTTATGGTATATAATTTTAAAATACTGAAGATTAAGCAAAAGATACACAAGCTTTTTTCAGAGGGATCAATGATCATAGTGTCCCTTACATTGTGAATATTCAAACAATAAATCAAAGAAGGAAAAAGAACAAAATAGAAATTGAACAGAGCCCCTCAGAGAAGAAGTAGTAACTTCACATACATAAATGAATCCATCCTTCATGTACAAGACTTGCAGCATCCCTTTAACCAGAATAAAGAACATCAATCAGCAGTATGGTCATCGATCGGCATGGACATTGGTGTGACTTTGCAGAATTAAGCATTTGGTGGAGAGCCATTTGCAACACCACTTAACAGTTTTTCATGATCAGTTGTGACTACTGTGTCAAATGACAGATAAACACATGCATTATGGTGGGAAAAAGAAAACGATGCCGTATGTAATGTAGAAAAGAACCACTGATAGAGATCAATTACCAAAAACTTCACAATTTTGTTACTAGGATGTCATCTCTTAATTCATGGAATGAACCATGAGTTGATGATAATCGGTGAAGTTGATCCCATTCAAACGCTAAAACAACGAGAGGATCTGCTCTGGTAATTCTTCTGGTTTATTTCCCTGTAAAAGAAAAGAGTTTATATGGGCACATAAATAGGCAAAAGATGCATCTTTAGAGGTCCCATTTTTGTGAAGAAAGAGGTTTGCATCACCGCCCTTATATAAGAAAGCATTTTGATCTTTGGACAAAAAAAAAAGCCTTTTGCAGGGAGGACTAAAAGAATGGAATGACAAATAAAAGAAAGAAAGAAAAAAGGTGATGCTAAACATCAGGCAATGATTACCTGGATTGTCAAACCGATATCTAGGACACACACCTTCAACCTGTCTAGAAATGACTCAAACCCTTTTCTTGATATATAACTAAATCTGTGCATATCCACGCCAATCTCAAAATAGTTTTCTCCTGCCAAACATGTGTATAGAACAGAATGTCAGAGTGATGAATCAGAAACAAACTCAATATTAGTTTGGGAATAGTTAAATTTTTCCAAATGAACCTAAAGTTCCTTGTATCATGAGAAACACAAGCAGTTGGATGGAATTAATCCAATATCTTATATCTATCACAAAACAGATTTCTACCAAAACACCCAACCATACCAGCCCCAATGCAAAGGCCTGAGGCTCCATTAGAAAATCAGTGCTTTTGATCTCTTGATGCAAAGCAAAAAGCCACCCAGGTGATCTCCCTCCCACAGTATGTGACTACTGGAGAATTAAATTATATACTTTGCTAACATAATTAGTATGTCATCATGCTTGGTGAGGGCATATCACCATTGGCATTGTATACCTGTATATCAAAGCGGAAAGGAAGTTGGAGGCTTTCTTGAAGAAACATATACAAAGTGCCACATTACTATGGACTGTTGTTCATCAATTCAAAATTTGAAGGAAAAATGTCTCATGTCCCCACTATATTGAAGTTGCTAATTGAAAATATGATGATGGCTAGTTATTGATATTTTCATGTAACTTGAGGACTAAATGTGCAGACAGACCATGAAAGGAGAACAGATGGTCTCATAGTTTTGTTGGCAGCATTCATAAGTGTGGCATGTAAAGAAAATCTTAAAATTGAACATTCTTCCAATATGGTTATGATTCTTATAATGATAAAGGACAGTAGTGATGGTGCCATCAGATGGCACAGTTAGGATTCTTATTATGATAAAGGACGGTACTTATGATGATGGTAATAATGATAATAAGTTAATTCCTGCCCACTATATGACTTTAGTGTAACATTCATCCCTTTGATTCTATAGCAGACTCGACAAAGTTAGTGCTTTCATGACTTAACAAGGGTTTAATAATGATGGAGGACATCACAATCAAGTAAAAGTATGATGCCAGACAAAGCTTTAGTTCATGTTGATTGTGCCCATATAGTTTAGTAAGTTATCAATTCAATTAATGAGCGTCTAGCAAATCATTCACCTTAACTACAAGAATAGCTAGGATCTTGTTGTAAATAACACAAACTAAACAAGACTTAGGCACAAAATTAACATTATCTGAAGTCATGAAACAAGTATGCACATATTCAACCCAATTTGACCAGAATAAATACTGAATTACTGACTGATGTATACCATACTGCATGAACAATAAGAGATAGATCAAACAAATACTTGGACTTTGCTGATAGGCATTCTAAATTCCATCCTATGTAATTACTTGGCTTTAATTAGGTGGATTAGGATTATTAGAGAATATACAAAGATACAAGATTTGAATGTCAAAAGAGAACATACCAAGTAGAACTCATGCTGAGGACGATTTGAAAGAACAGGCTTTTCATTGTATGCATGCATAAGCTTCCTCTCTGCTGCATTTAAAGGAAGGTCATCCACATTCATCACTTTCGGCCTAATATTTTTAACCTTTCTCGAAAAGGAGCAATTGTGTCCATAGGAAAGCCTTTAACCCTTTCAACTTCATCATCGATTAACCTCTATTTGCAAATAAAGAGATGATCTAAAATCAGAGAGGATAATAAACAAATTGATGGAAGAAAAGTAGACTCCAACCAAAATATTTTTTCACAGCCAAAGTTCTAGAGAGATCCTTTCGAGACCGCGTATTATATAATTTAAAACTATCATAAATGCAGTACTGAATTGATTGGATTCAAGCCAACCGTCTCAAAATATCAGCTAATAGTATTAAACACAATCATTGTAAAATAAATCTAATCACTGGGAAAGAAGCAGAAAATGAAGTAAAAGCAAAGAACCAAACTCAAAACAACCCATCTTACTCTGATATTTTCTTGGAAATTTACTGAAGTTCTTTAGAATAGCTTTCTGAGAGCTTAAAATATAAAACAAAGCTCATTCCTTCTCCATCAGGTTCACCCTGGAAAGATTGTAGCAGGATACAGTGGAACCTGGGAGAAGTTCCATGAAATTTCAATTAGAGAACTGCTTGATAAGATAGCTGGAAACAACTTATGCTAAATTCATGACAATTTGGAAACTTTTAAAAGGTACAGACATAGAAGATGCTGAAAAATAAAGAAAGCATTTCTCTCTTGGATTTGACTTTCGAGTATCACAGGGTGGAAAATAACAGGAAGTATTGGCACTTTACTGAGTGCCAATAACTCAATAATGAGTTGAATATTTTTCGGTTACTCCAACAAAATATCTACATAGGAGATATTTGTTATCGTTATCTTAACCAGAGTAACTACCATGTAGAATTATTCCTGAAAAAAAATTATTACAAAAAATCAGGAGATAAATTTATAAAAGATCCCTTTTTCTTGAACTTTTACACCAAAACCTACAATTCAAAGTCAAATGACTCAAATCAAAGAGTAGTACAACTAGCTATCAACAACAACCATTCTTACCCCAAGCAAACATTTTTCACAACTTATAATGCTTAATTGGATGCTCATATCCCACTCCCATCTATATACCCAAATCCTCCTGCTTTCTTTCAGTTAATTTATTCACTAGATCACTAATGAACATATAGTATCTACAAAAGTCTCATGTTTCCTTCCCTACATTCTCCACCTTCACATAATATATTTGTTCTACATGATCTCTATAGAGATAAAGAGTAGTTAAATATAAAATCAAATAAAAGGAACACCTTTTCTTATTAAAAATCACATTATAATGAAATGATCTAGTTTGGCGATTCTTAGGTCCATCATGCCTTGTTCATTAATGCTGGCATACTATATGATGCTAAATTCGCTTTAGACTACAATTAGGCATTCGATCTTCATCTCTACTTGGATAAAGTCATCGTACAATGAGTGCCCAGTTCCAAATGTGAACAGCTACAAAAACACATACCTGGACATTAACAATAAGTATGGGTGGAAACTTGCAGGATGTATCTACTACTGGGAGTTCGACAAATCGAGCAATGTGATCAATCTTCCGCTGGGATAAGTAGACATCAACTCCAAAAGGATAATATGCTGCATAGTTAGGAGCAAAATCTTTCTTCTTATCCCTGGAATGAAATCCAGAGAGGATTCAGTAGTCAGCTGATCAAGTGTAAGTATAGTTACCAAAAAAGCATTCAATATTATTTTCTAAAGTGGAGCAATATTGAAAGCTCTCTAGTGTAACATTGAAAATAAAAAAAAAAAAAATGATAAATGGGAGGTCATACTGACCTAAAGTAATTTTCTCCCCTGACCCGAAATGTACATGGCTCAATTCTTGACCAACAATTCAACATTTTTTTCTCAGCTGGGCAAAAAGGTACTTGAGATCCGGCTAGTGGTCTTTCAATGAAGCCCTTAGTAGAAACTGTGATGCAAAAGTTGAAAAAATAGTCAGAGAAATTAAATTTGTTGGGATTCTCCTTATTATGCATATCAGATTGGAAGAACTCTGAAATAATTTTACATATAGCTTCTTGTAAGAAAAGAATCAAAAGCACAAACACCACTTTTTTATTTATTAAGAGGTCAAAATTACACATGTTTAATATCAATCTATGGTGGTCACAGTTGAAACTAACTTGAATGAACTAGTCTTGTACTTATTTGCCTTAGAATTCATTCATATCAGCGTTGATACTCCATCTCAAATTTTGGTACTTAAATGTCATAAATTCCTTACTATTACTATTGCAAGTAGATTGGTGTTTTTCTGAACATCAAGAACTTCTTGAAGAAAAAGGAGAAACCAGTAAAATTCAGAAACATTTTATGGTTGCAGAACATTCTTATTGTTGGGTTCAAACAATAATCCCACATTGCTTATGGAAGAGAAGTGTAAGGGGTTTAAAAGAGTAGGACCCATCTTCATTAGTGTGAGGCATTTTGGACTTGTCCCAAGAACAAAACCACTTGGGCCTTGGTTTAGGCTCAAGTGGACAATATCACACTAATGTGGAGATGTGCTCGGGTTACCCCTGGACAGTCCTTCAAGTAGTATCAGAGCCAGGCCTTCTCCGGTCCTAAGGCGGTGTGGAGGAGTCCCCGATATCAAACAATGGCATGAGGAGATCCCCGGGTATAGCGTTGTGATGGAACCATGGTTGCTCTTGGGAAAACAGGCAATGGGCCATGACATTGACCTGGGAACTGTTTGAGGGGAGGATTGTTGGGTTCAAACAATAGTCCTACATTGCTTGTGGAAGAGAAGTGTAAGGGGTTTAAAAGAGTAGAACCCATCTTCACTAGTGGGAGGCCTTTTGGGCTTATCCTAAGAACAAAACCACTTGGGCCTTGGTTTGGGCTCAAGTGGACAATATCACACTAATGTGGAGATGTGGCTATGCGCCCCTGGACGGTCCTTCACTTATCATGGGCTAATAGGTCACACTCAAACAGCTCCATACCAACTACCATATTTGGTTAGCTGTGGACTCGGATGAGTATTCTTCTAAGAGCTTAGGTCAAATTGTTGTGAGGGACGTAGATAACATATCCAATAGGAAGTCTAAGAAGATCAGTCAATCCATTCCTTCTTCCATTGTGATTGCTATCACCTCTGTTAAATTGGATCAATTTCAAGTCAATTGATAATTTTAGAAAGTCATTCAAAAATTACTTATATTAGGTTTTGTTTGAAGATTCACTGAATATGGTGTTCAGTGAAATTGAACCTCACCTTACCATTTCTAGTCTTTCCACAATCCACCTGAGATTCTTATTTAGGATATTTATAATTGATGCTTAAGCATATAAATCCAGTATTCTAGAGTAGACACCACTATGAAATTTAGATCTCATAAAGCTCTTCCGATTACATGTCAGCCACTAATAAACAAGGGAATGTCTCCAACTCTTTTCCAACTCTAATTCTAGCACACATATCTTCATTAACCTATCTATCATCTAAAATATGAACCTAAGAACAAGAAGCATTTGCATCATATTATTCCCTTTTTAACAATTATTAAGGTAATTTTTAGCTACAACTGGATAATTAATACATTAAAGTCACTTTTATTTTAAGATAAACATATTTCATTCTACCATGTTTGTGGTTCATTTAGAACTTGTCATTTTGCCGGCCTGTTCTTTGATGAGATGTCAAGGTTGAGATAAACAGATCTACTTTCTCCAGAATGATATTGCTTGGAATTTTTTCGAAAAATACAAATTCCTTGAACAAAATCTAAATCCAAAAGTATGTTGCACAGGCAACTCAAAAGTGGGCTAAGCCATGTGAAATGCTAGAGGAAAATAGAGAAATTTGAAAATACATGCATATCATCTGAGAAATATTGGATGAGTCAGGAGACACAAAACAAAATGCATATGAATCAAAATATATTGGATTAAGATGATGTCTATGATTTAGTTGATCTAAATAATAGATTTTGAAAGAACAGGAATATAATAGCAAAACTAACTCTATGGAAAAGAGAACATGATAAAGGGACATGTTGAGGAAAAACAATTGATCAAATTTAATTCAAGCCAGAAACGAACACATCTGAATGGTTAACAACTGAGGTACTTACATAGTGTAGGAGCACCTCCAGATTTCCACTTGAAAGAAAGCTTCAGTGGTGTTTTCTTCCTGGAGTGTGGTGGGCTGGAACTTGGAGATCTTCTCTTTTCAACAGTCAGAGCAGTAGGAGCAAGACAGGGCAAGCAATTGTTTGGCAAAAGACCACAGTTGTCTAATATTCCATCTCCTCCAACACCATCACCTTCATCTACAGATTGGCTGGATATATCATCATGGCTCACAAAAGGCTTTTGGTGCACCATTCAAATTGACATCAGATTGAGAATTCACACCATTCACAGAGTTTCCTATTAGCTGGTCTCCTAGTTTTGAGCTCTTCTGCTTTTCGGTCAGAGGACGCAGGCAAGGGGTGTACCAGAATGAACCTCACGATTACCTTCTTTGAAAGAGTGCATATTCGATGCGCTTTCAAAGCCATTTAAAGACAAGGACATCTGTTGAAAAATTTTGTCAGGATGCAAACCTCAAAGTCTTAAAGTTTATCACCTACTGCAAAAACTGGATATAAACATCTCAGCATCACATACCGTCCCTGAACACTGAGGAAATCATCGTCACAGTCTGACTCCATTATCCCTATAGTGTCAAACCAAGCCTCCCTAATACTCCCTGATAAGGCTGTCACCGGTCAAATAAGAGAAATTAAAGGAGCTCTCATCAGTTAGTGGCAAAACGTCATATAGAAACAGACATTAGTGTGGGAAACGAAAGAGGATGATAAAATAAGTCTCAATGAACCAATAGAAACTACCAAGCCGTTTACAGTAGAATAGTGGCCTCAAACACAAATAGTATATAGACTGTGACCTCAACAAGATTCGATCTTTGTTTATATTCCATATTTAGTATAAGAAAAAATCTTATCTGCTCTCACAAACAGGCTTTAAGATTTCATCCAAAGCATGTCAAAGCTGCAAACTAGGGATCCAAAATCCAATATGAAAATCAACACGATGTCCGCACAAAACCCACAATCAAACACCACTGCAAGCACTGTTCAACTTAAAAAGCGCAATTATCCAAGCTTGAAATCCCCAACTACAAAACAAGCCATCAATTCGCAATGCAGCAACATGGTGACCAAATCCAGCTCAAACTCATCGCACAACATACCAGATCCAAAATCCGGCAAAAAACCAAACACGACGAATATGATAAACAAACCCACCTTGAAAGGTGGGATTCGAACACGTCGGCGCCGGCTGATCGGCGCGCACCGCTCCGGGGATCTCGTCGATCGTCTCCATGGCCTTTCGAGACGAGACCCTCCGCCTGATCCCCATCCTCCTCCCCTTCCCGTGTCCCATCCCCGCTCCCGCGCCGCGCCCTCACGCACCCTCCGGCCTCGAGACGCAAGACCCCATGATCGACCTCGCTCTCGATTTCACAAACTCCACCAAAGCCAAGAAGACGATCAACAAAATCACGACGACGACGTGCGACCATGGTTTCCGAGTCCCATTGGGCGTGGGCCCCAGGAAGCGTGTGGTCGTCGGCTGACACGTGTCGATAGCGTCGGTAGCGTTTGGCAGCACGCGCGTGCTGTAGTCTCGAACATCACGCGTGCGAATTTGTAGTACTACCTGGGATGGATTCCTCTCTTGGGAAAACGGACACACAGTGAACATCGCACGTGTGGAGTACTTAATGTGATCTCGAGTCCCAAGAAGATTGCGACTCTGGGCCACACGTGGCGGTTGGGCTGTACGCGCACAGTGAGATATCGATGGATGGATATTCCTCGAATTTTATTTATCTTTTTAGTGGAATTTAATAATAAAGTTTAGGGTTTATTTAATTTATTTTGCATGGACATTTATTAAATTTTAATGTATTTTTTTATGGGAATGAGTAACTTAATTTAAGTTGATTATTATTTTTAGATTAATGGTGTTTAAAGCCTATTTTTCAGGTGTGAGTGTGTGTTTAATTAATTTATCTTTCATGTTGTTGGACCACTTCATCATCAATCTTTAAAGACACATTGTGGAATAAAAGAATTGTACATTTGTAAGTAGTTGTGAATGAATGAATGGCAATTTACAGTTTTTTTGTTATATCAATAATTATTATAAAATTTGCATTAGAATTTATTTTATTGAACATTATCAATTATCATTAAAAAATATTTTAAAGTTTAATAATTATCAAAATAAAAATTTATTATGTCAAAAAAAAATTATATTGATGATTAAAAATGTTGCATTGACAAAAAATCTTGTTCTTGTAATTGCTAAACTAGTTTTGATATAGATCTTGTCACCCATATAAAGTTTATGCTATAATTTAAAAATATTAATAAAATGTTCTATAATAAAGTTTCTTAGCTAATTATGATGATTATGACCGTCATTACAAATTATATTTATTGTAATATATTTTGTCTTTTATATTACGCGTAAAAGATGCCGTATTGGTTTCGATGTTACCTTTCTTGTGAAGAGGCAAGCGCTTCTAATCTTGGCTATGTAATGTAATCTTCCTATATAAGTTTTTTTTTCCAAATATGATATGAGTAAGGCTATTCAGCACGACCTAACTGACCAAATAGTTTTACCAAAACCATCTTCTCCACCCATGTTTTTTCGATTATCAACACCACCATCAGAAAACATGGATGGAGGAGATAGATGAATTCGCAAAGCTATTCAGTCAGTTTTGTTGGTACATATAGCTTTACTCCAATGATATAACTTCAACTTGATCGGAGCTCGAATTCAATTTGGTTTGAGCTAAGTTTAGTTCAACTTAAAAAGGAAATGAAGAAAACATGCCTAAATTGTGCATCTATCCAAAACTCAAGAAAGCATACAAGTCTTGGCTATGCAAAACTCTCTCTCTTGTTTACTCCTATTTCTTTCCAGTCATATCCATGTGGGGATTTATCTGTTTGCTGCCTCTATATATGAAATAACAAGATGTCCATGCATTGAAAAATCCCTATCAGTATCAACAGGATACTAATTTAGGTCAATGTCTCTTCATAAATCAAGGAAACAAAACAATAATCAATTTAGTTACAAACTTACAAGTAAGGGTGAAATCAAATGCAAGAAAACTAAACAATAACCAATAGCAGCAAATCAACAAAAGAAATGCATCTTCCATTCGCTTTAAAGAAAAATGAGATACATCTGTTTGGTGTTCAACTTTTTAGTAAAAAAATGGCCGGTTATTCAGATTGTATCAATACAACAGAAAACATCATTCTAGATGATTTTAACCACATGATTGACTCACTGTGCCAGCTTGTTTTTACATTTGCAAAGCTATATACATGTGGAAGGAAATTTGAATTCTACTCAAGGAAAACAATGATTTAATTCCATAGTAAAGGCCTGATGCTGTAAGGTGTTTCCTAAGGAAATGTCGAGAGTGTTGATTAGAAATACCCAGTTCATTGCAAGAAGGATTAAATAAGGTGCTGAGCAGTGAAGATGTTTATGATTCAAAGAACTTCCGTTTTTCTTCTGCTCTTTTCTGGCTTGCACTTTCTCCTCAAACTCATCCATCAACCATCTTCATCCCTTGCAATACGCCTAGCCTTGAAAACCTGAAAATTTTGAATTCATTGAAGACCAATCCGACTTGGAAAAGAAGCAATCCCTAGAACAAACATATTGCATAGGATTATTATTTTCCAAAACCCTCTTAACAAATATACCATGAGGTACTGTGCCAAATGTGTATCTCAGTTATAAACAGGCATCATGACCAGAAAATTATTTTGGAACCTTAATATTTCCATAATTTATTCATTGTCTTGGTCATTATCTTTGTCAATCTTTTTCTATAATATGAATTTTGAAGTCTATGTTGTGATTGAGAAAGAGGGAAGAAAGAAAAAAAAGGATTATTCTTTTCTTTTATGTGGTTGCATGAAGAAGAAATAAATGATTGGATCAATAAAATTGACTTTTTCTTTCTTCTCATCATTTTCCATGGCAGCCATTTCTTATTTTTCCTTCATTGAATTACCCTATCGATAGTGATACAAATTAATGTTATTGTGGCATTCAGCCCAACCAAAACCAGGTGCACAAACTACTTGGGTACAGAGAAAAGCATAAGATTCTACAGTTTACTGACCTCCAAAAGGCTAGATTAATATATTTTGTATAAACTTCCTATAACAGCGAAAAGTATGGAAGATAGAATAAATTCTTCTCTGGAATCTAGCTCTACGTTTGAAGCCTGGCAAGCAAAACTTGAATTAGGGGAACAGAAGGACCAGAGAAATCTTAAACTTCACCCTAGCATAATTCTATCTCTTGGTACTTAGCTTCATTAATCAGATAGTTTATCCATGAAGGTTGGACAAATCATAATTAGTTTCCAACATAAAATTGAACTTCAATTAATTGGTTTACCCAAAGGAACTTCCCAGTCAGAGAGCATACACAAAAAGCCCGGATGAATCATCAAAATAGGTAAACAATCTCAAGAGTGCATGGAAAATAAAAATATAAAAAGGCCGGCCCTCAAACATAAAAGAAAATGTTGGGGAAAAGGAAAGATGCAAACAAGTGAATTTGTACAGGAGTCAGTACAAGCTCCTATCTATATAGAAACAGAACCCTTCACAATATAAATGGTAAAACTAGAAGTAACTTTAGTTTGGAATCAAATTCCAAGAGATAGTTGGCAAAGTATTATCCTTAATGGTTAGTTTTACCACCATGACTGGAAATCAGAAATGATAAACCATGTTGCTGTTTTATTTAACAAAAAGCAAACTTCTAAAATTAAATTTTACAAATGCAAGATTTTGGCAATTGAACTTTAAGCAGATTGATTACAATCATGCCCACTAAGGGAAAATAATAAAAAATATAACCAGAAATGAGAAAAGTAGCAAAGCAGGGAAATAAGAAGGCTAACCTTAGTTATATGCTCAAGAACCTCATTCTCTTTACAATCATATGCATCCAATTTCTTTTCCTAGTTCATCCTCTATCACTTTAAATGACGCTCATCATTCTGTACACAAAAAATAAAATAAAATGACAAGTTGAATATTGTAATAAAAGAAAATACAGATTATAAGAGTAAAACAACTGCATATGATTAAAAAAAAGGATATATGAGACAAATTGCATAACCTGAATTTTACAGAACACTTTGACTCATCTATCCTAGCAAAGTTTCCCTCTTTGTAAATCCATTGATTTGTCTAACTATTCACTAACACTTGATCAAGTTTTGGCCTCTGTACATTCATGAATTTTATCAATATTTAATCCTATTTTTTTCCATCGAATTTTACAGATATACCAAGTTTTGGACTTTGGATTTGGTTCAGTCAAAGGAGTAAAGAATAAAACCAATAAAAATTGGGTGTCTGTAACAACATTGCTCCAAGGATCTAAGATATTTATGCACCCTAAAGACATCCAAATGCGTCAAGCATTTAGGCACTATCTGGTTTGTAAAAAAACCTTCGATTAAGTGTGCTATACATGCTTTACTGCTACTCTGAAATTCTTTACACCAACTTAATCCAAGAGTAACTATTTCACAGGGCAATGGAAGTAACAACCCCTACAGCCTGAATCTCATCTAAATGAAATAGGCAAAAGAATCTAAACTGACCACAATAATAACAAATTAGTAGTAAATATTATTTTCAATAGTATTAAACAAAAAATAATAGTCACCAATCACAAATGATCAATTAACATGATAGTAAGTACTAAATAACATACTAAAAGTTAACCAATAATTTTATCACTCGATTAATCTATCACTCATCAATATTTTAAATCAATTTTTTTCTTGTCTATATGAATCCATCCAAATAGTAATTAAAATATAAATCATTTTCAGATTAAAAATCATATTCATCTTATATTCTAACTCTGAACTATAACAAACCCAATAATTTGTTTAACATAAATGGAGTACATGTGTATACCATGTTGTCAATAAGAAGTATCCTCCAAACTTGAAAGGTCATCTGGTATTAATATTCTTCCTTTTCAAATCAGACCTAAGTTACTTAAAAAGCACGAAAAACTACACAGCCAAAATATTTTTGACACCTAACAGATAATCAACAGTCTGTGGGTAAGCATTCATGAGTGCTCCAAAGAATGTCCACATTCCTCTATGATGCAACCCTAGATGTGAATCCTCTTTGTTCATTGTTCAAACTTTGAAACATACAATAATTCAAATTTACAATCTTTTAGACTTTTGACAATTATCTCAAAGACCTTTTCTCATATTTTTATGGAACTAGTTGCACACCCAGTGTACTCATAAATTTTAATTGCCAAGGTCAACTCCTCAAATTGCTATTTTCTACAGAGAACTTGGTTGCTTCAGAATAGTTTTGATTTATGATTCTGGAAACAAATATTGCATGTACGGACTAGGAGTCATAAAGCACAAAAAAATCCAGTGGCTTCCATCCTTTTTGAAATATCAAGGTGATAATCTACACCCTGCAAGATTGGCATAAACCTATGTCTCATGCATTAAAACATATAGATATACCCTTATTAGAAGAATATAAGAATCTACAACAGACTAAAGGGATCAATTAAACAAGTAGCACTTGCAAATACGTAATCTTGTAAGTAATGAAGCCTTGGGTTATAGGCTTCTGTTGTAAATGCCAACCAATATGACAGCTTGCTCGATCTTTCATCAATCTCAAAATGAAGATGCAGCCCTAGATGTGACAATTTTTTTTATATATATAAAAAAACACTAGTAACTTCCACAACCCTACACACACACAGGCGACACACACACATTTCTCACCGAGAATAAAATTTCTAATAACATCCATCTACAACTCAATTCCTAAAAGAAAAAAGAGTCTGGACTAGGAACACATGTTGATACAAAATTTTGCTTAGTTTTCAAGAGTTCAGTAACATGTGATGTCACCACAATCCTCAAATAGTTAGTAACAATGCCAATTCCTATTCAAATGCAACATATCATAATGCTAATTTTTTCACCAAATGCAAAGAGTGACTGTTTGAAAGATCAATAATCTTATCCAACAAAATAAGTTTTAGGAGTAAACCGGTTACAAAGCTTATGGAAAGCCCTCCTCGTCCAGCTCTTGCAGTTCGTCCAACCACGGTGGACATAGTCAACGTGGAAATCTTAAACATGAAGAACCAAATTTTTATGAGGGCATTTAGTAGCTTATAGAAGAACTCTTTAAAAAAAAAGGTTTAAATTTTAAATTCAACCTTGGAATGTCATAGTTTATGACAAGATCAACTGTTGGAATATCTAAACCTCTGCTGGCTACATCAGTGGCAAGCAAGATAGGAATTTGACCAGATTTAAATTTATTCACTGCAGCAAGCCTTAATGATTGAGATTTATAAGAATGTAGAGCGCTGCAGAGAGCTCAAACTCTTCCAATAACAAATTCAAAAGATGGCAAGTCCTGCAAGGACATTGGAAGGTATCAATGGCCTAAGATTGCCTAAGCAAGTAAACAACATAAACCTTAACTTCATCTAATAATAAACTAAAAAAGTATGATATATTGAAATGTAAACTTTGCAAACATAGTATGTGCATGTGATTGCTCAAATGGTAGAACTTATATGAAGGGGTAGAGATTTTCTTTTCTTTCTTCAATATAAAGAGATTTAATAGGTTACATTTAACCTGTCTCCAAAAGGACTTCAAATCTCAGCAAGGAGAAAAATTGATGTTATTATGAGGCCACCTTAGGAATATGATGGATGCCGCAGTAAGCGTACACCAATCCAGTAATTTGTAGATCAGTCAAGTGTTAATAAGGTGCAGACTAGTAGTTAGAGATTCAAGAGATCTGGCACCTTAAAGATCCCCCTTTTATTCATAAGCCTTCTTGGACTCTTTTGTTAAAAAAAGGCTTCACAGACGATAATAATTAGCACTAACATCAACCCTAAGCAAGAAATCGTTTCCTTTGTTAAAAGCTTTGTGGCTCTAGAACTTTCTTGTTTTTTTTTCCTTTTTAGATCCTGTGAAATTATAGACCTTCCTCATCTTTTAGTTGTATAGAATATCAAAACATGACAGGTGATATGAGCGTAAAATGCTCAGAAACATTCTAAGGTTAGCGAATAAAAAATTATCATGACATATTTATTCTTCCAAATTGCCAACATACCTGCATGTAGAAACAAATACAATGGCTGAGCTGGATGCTCTTCTCCTTCATCATTGACAAAAGGTATACAAGATAAACCTCCTTCACATTTTTAGGTGTCACAATGTAATGCTGGTTCAGAGTTTCAACTGTATTAAACCCCTCATATCCTTTATAGAAGTAAGATCTATCTCCAGAAATCTCATGAAAGGCTTCCATGTCATCTGTCAGAGTCGCGGAAAATAGGAAGAGTTTGCCGATTTCGGGGTAAAACATTGATAAATGACTTTGAGTTCCTCCTAAAACCAGCATCTAAAACCCTATCTGCTTCATCCAAAACTAGAAACTTCAAAGAAGAGAAAACAACTCACAGTTACAATACTGAATCAACAATGACAAAGTATGTACACAGCATCAATCAGCACAAAATCCATGGCCCTTATATTAGAAATTTGATGTTTTATAACAGAAATTATCAATTATCAGATCCGGAACATTGTAGTTGTAAATGGAATATAGCTTCTATAAGACAAAAATAATAAAAGTACATAAAAGAACAAGTCCTAGAAGATACATTACTAAAAGAGCTTGTACATAACAATTTCTATAATTTACTACTTCTGCATGACCAAGAAAACAACATTGTTTTCATAGCAAAACGAGGACAGGAAACTAAGTTGAGAAGAAAGGGTTTTCAATTTACAGGGCCACAGGTTTTACAAACATTGTATCAAAAGTTTGGATGAAATAAAAAGCCTTCCCATGGCCATAGTGTCAACCTATTCAAAAAAGCTCAACAGAAATACATCTCCTTGAACCCTAAAATTGATAATTGGCACTCATCTAACATGAAATACATTTGATTGATATATGAAACTAGTAAGAAATAAAGAATTCAACATGTGAAATACTACTTGAAACAAAAATACCTTGATTTTCGAGAACACGGCAGGCAAATCAAGTGCCATTCTCAAGAAGAACTTTGATCCTCCCAGGTGTGGCGACAACTATGTGCAGCCGCAGCGCTGGAGAGCGCAGGCCTGACTAGTCATATCCATCCCCCACAACCACAGTGCATCGCACATTGAGCGAAGAGCCGAGCGCGCGGAACTGCTCCGCGAGCTGGCAGGCGAGCTCGCGGGTCGGGGTGAGGACCAGGGCAAAGAGACGCCAAAGGGGCACTCAGCAAGGCGGTGGAGGATAGGGAGGGCGAAGGCGGCGGTCTTTCCGCTGCCGGTATGGGCGACGGCGGTGACGTTAGAGCCGGAGAGGATTCTGGGGATGCAGCAGCGCTGAACGTCGGTGGGGCGGCGCATACCGGAGCTCCCGGCAGGTGGCGGCGGCCCACTGGCAAAGGCCGAGGTCGGAGAAGCCGATGGTGGCCGTATCGTCGTCATTATTCGAGAGAGAAGGGGCGGTGGAGAGGGGGGCGCGGAGGGATGAAGGTTTTGGAGGAGGTCTAGTTTTGCCGGAGAAGATGCTGAAGGGTTTCTCGTCAGGTTTTGGGTCTCTCCGTTTCCATTGTTCGTTGTTCAGAGGGTTTTTTGGTAGAGCGACTCAAAACCTCCGATTCGATTGATAGGAAGACGATTTTAAAGTTTGCATCTGATTAAAATTAGATTTATAATTTATTTTTAAATTAATAGTTAATATTTTTTTAATAATTAATAGTTCTATTCAATAAAAAATTTTGAGTTTTGCTAAAAAAAGTGTAGAGAGATTTCATTTTGTCTGCTAATTTGTTAGTGGACAACCCCACATTGAAACTACGGATGTTTAGTACATTTTGTCTTAGCGTCTTTGAAATCCCCTCATAGAAACATTTACTTTATTTTCAAAAACAACTAATAATAATAATAATAATAACACTCCACAACTCAATTCTCAGAATTTATGCTGTTAATTGCTGTCATATTTTACATGAATCAGTAGTTTTACTCATGTCTGTATTAATCTTTGCACATTTCACTTTGTCAAAGGCTTGGATGGAATTAAATTAAGATTTACCAGCCAAAAATTAAAAAATAAAATAAAATAATCACACAGGATTCCAACTTTTGGTGATTAAAAAACCAAGATAGAAGAGAACCAACACTTCCAGAAAAATAATCAAATATAACAATAAAAGGGTAGTGGAGTAAAGGATTGCTAAACCAAGAGATACAAAATGTTTGGTATTACATATTCTGATTCAGCCCTAAATGAATTCATCTAAAAAATTACCACTTTGACTAGCAATAGAGGGATATCATGACAAATGCAAAACGCAGAAAAAGGGACTAGGATTATGGCACATCTAGCTAATTATACAAGCACTGCTCGTGAGGTCAATCAGAAAAAAAATATACACAACCAAAAATCAAAGCTAAGATCTGTGTGTCCTTGGCTGCTGCCTCATACTCGCTCTACGAGCCACATCCCATGGTTTTGTGGGACAAAAACTCCCTGTTGTGATGCAAAAAATGATTCATAACCTGGTGAGTCAAAAGCAAAACCAGTATGCTTGGATGTTTCCCTTGGAAGCTGAGCGATGGCATAGCTCCTCGCCTCATTCTGAGTAAGATGGTTACTGATCTCCAAAAGCGCTGAACTCCTGTTATCTTCAAGATCATTTCTGTGAATCTCTTGAATAATTTGGTAATCATAGGGGGCAAACCATCTTTGAAGCCTGGAAGACATTATTTGTTCAGGTTAAAAATAAAAGAGAAGGAGCTGATAAAGTAAATTAACCTACTGAAATCACAGTAATAGGCCATTATTAACTTAAAGCCAGAGAGAGGGATATAATCCCACAACCATCCAAAGGGAAAAGCAACATTTAACCAGTCATCATTGCACTTGATGAGTCACAATGGGTCAATCGAGAGAGCTTACTATTAATAATAGACCATAAATGGTGCCAAGAACACTAAAAAAGACTGGTAAGGGAAATGACCCAATAAAACTACACCTAGAAACTTTGGAACCCAACTAAAATTTTGCTGTCCTGGAATCCACAATGACCTGAAGTGTAAAATTCAATGCTCATGCAAATCGAAAGTGCAAATCCCACAGAGCATATAGCATATCAAAGGATAGTATTCCAATAGTAATATAAAATACAAGCCACTTAGAAATATATCGTTCTGATTGAGAAACATGATAAATAGAATTATGTATGACCCGTCACAACTGACCTTAAGATTTGAAAACCATAAAGGGGCAAATATAAGTTTTCTTTGTAGTAGATCAGTTGGACAGTATAAAGTAATGCACTTGTACACACAACATTTTTTCTACAAAACTTTCTTACATCATGAACTCTGAAAAATAAAAGGTAATTTATAAGTCTTACCCTAGATATATGAAGTCACCAAGAGAAGAGCAACAACTGGAATATGCAAGAGCGTGAGATAGAAATAGAGAGCGTGCTCATCAGCACGTAAATGACAAAAGTACACACATTTTCCTGCAACAGAAAAGGATAGTAAAATAAAATATGTGAATCTTTTACCAAGGAATAAGTCACCTAAAGGAACTTACTTGTCTATCATATGGTGTCATTACTGCAGAGTATATGAAGATAAACAGAAACCAGGCTAAAATGCTCCCTGAAATACTTAGAGAATGCCACTTTGTAATAGAGTTACAAGCCATGAGAAGACGCAGGTTGACAGTTACTACAACACAAGTAAAGGCCATGGTACTAACATCCCAAAGCCCAAAAGTCTTCCCTGACGAATTCTGACCATTGTGACTAGCAGCAGCTGTGAAATAATAAAACACTAATGACTGGTAGAAAGAAAAGAAAGCCCAAACTGCCACAACTCTCCACTTGAAAAACATATTTCGAATTCCTTCCTTATAAAGCTCTGGGTTCTGCTTTGACAAAGAAGCACTGATATCCTGGAAAGAGTCCAATGGAAAAATTTCAAAGATTTGTTGACAATAGTGGCAAGTACTTCTTTGACAAAAAGATTGCACAACTCAGAAACAGAAAAATTGAGGTTAAAAAGCATACCTTGTCAAATAAGCCAACAATTATAACAGGTAATGCTGTAAAGATGACATTATATAAAGATTGGAACCAGTCATCATAAAATCTCTGACCAGAGAAACCAGTTTGAAAGGTGAACCAAAACTGGGTCCAGCGTAAAAGTAAGATTCTTGTAAAAAAGTAAGTGATAACCTGCAGCGAAATAACAGGCATAAGGAACTTCCAATTACAATTCACAAAATTTTGACAGAAGCAAAGATGAGCAACCTTGCATAATCTGAGGTATGACCATCTACCATGAACAAGAAGTAAACCAGTGAGAAAGCGAAATTGAGCAATGTAAAATCACTAGCCATCACAGCCTGCATTCCTTCAAGTCCACTTATGCCAACACCAACATGTGCAGCCTGAATCATGCTTACATCATTTGCACCATCACCGATACTAAGAGTGATCTTTCGAGCACCTTTCTTGACAAGACTGGTAACCTTGGAAAAACAGAAATAATTGCTCTTACATTAAGCTTATGTTTGATAGAGGGTTATCCCTTGGGGATAACCCCAACACAATTCCCCATGAAAAATTTTTTCCCGCCAAAATCATTAATTAAGATTTAAACATAAAACCCACCAAATGAATAGTCAAATACATCACCATCTTATCATTAATACCTTTTTCTTTAAAATTTCCCCAAAAATTTCAAAACTTTTCAAAAGTTATTCCTAATCCCAAGTGGGATATTCCCCTATCAAACACAAGCTAAGAGTTAAATTACCAATACAAGTATAACAGAAAGTCAGAGGCACCAAAAATAATGGAAATGAGACACTAGATACAGCTCAAAATATGTAAATAGATAAATAATAGATAAACATAAAAGGACCGCATATAATTGATCTTAGTATAAAGAACAGTAAAGTTTACCTGTGCTTTCTGCAGAGGAGAAACACGACAGCAAACAACTGAAGCACAATTCAGGCTCAATTTGAGCAGATTCACACGTAAATTTGGATCCAAGGCATACATCAAGCATTTTCCATCAATTACAAGAGCCAACTTAGGCCCTGTTACAGTATGAAAGAAATGCTGTGCCTCCTCAAGGCATCTCTCTAGATCTTTCTTAACCAAGTCTCTCATAAAGCGTGAAATCTCCACAGGATCACCCTGCAGCAAAGTATAGTGATTTTAACAAGCAAGGATTACACACAAAATGATACATGATTGCCAAAGTAGAGGGATGACCTAGTTTAATAGATTTGAAAGTATAGGAACAATGGTTATGCCTGATAAATAGAAAAAAGATGAGATCAGAAGAGGGATCGGATAGAAACTATAACTATACATCTGAAGAGATATTTGTGAGTATCAACCTAATAAAGTTACTTTCAATGGTTCCAATCATAGTTGGCACAGAACCTAGAGACGAAAGTTCCATGGAGAAAAAGAAGATGAATACATCAATGAAGGTGAAGCTCATAAACATTAATGATTCTTTGGTAAACCAAGCTCAAGATAGCTAATGTTTTCAATGAAGAAAATTGTAAGTGGATGAACAGTTGGCTATCCAAATTTTTCAACATATATAAGTATAGGCCCTTCTTACCTTATCTTCGACCTCTCTGACAGCATCAGTATCTGAACTTATGAAGAATTGCTTCATATCATTGTTAATCAAGTTGCACGCTGACAACAGAAAAGAAATGGTCCAACAAACTCACTACTCATGATTACAAAAAAAGAAAAACAGACAATGAAGCACAACTGTAATTACAGCCCCTTGAAAAGGAGTGCAGAAAACTTAAAATTAAACACTGCAAAATTTGACTTACCATAGGCTATGTTTATCGCAGTTTCCATTTTATCTCCTGTTAAGACCCAAATCTTTATTCCAGCCCTAGAAAGAGTTTCTATACAAGATGGTACACCCTCTTGAAGCTTATCTTCAATAGCAGTGCATCCAATCAGTACAAGCTCTTTTTCAATAAGCTCTGCAACCTGCCAGTAATTTATTTAACATGCTCACTATGTTGTTCCTCGAGGGAAAAAAAACAATGGACCATGCAAATAAATGAAAACGTTAATAAGAACAATCATCTGGTTGTGAATGAAAATTCATGTACCACATTCATATAGAAAACAACATATGACCCGGAAGAAACATTTAATAAAAGCAAAACAATTGCCTTCACATACATGAAAGCTGTGAACTAATTTACTTATTTAGATAGATAGCAAGAACTAAAAGAAATAAAGCTTCATGGAAAATATTAGTAGTAAATATATAACTCAGTAGTACCAAAAGATTTTACTGATATATATATTTGTAGAACTAAAAAGAAAAATAGTAAGGAGACACAAATGAATTGTAAATTTCCACCAGACAACATAGTGGAGTAGATTAAAAGGGAATGTGCCCAAAAGTATTTTGTGGTAAACATATAAGAAAATTAAGGTAATAAAACTAGTAGCATCAAGTATGGTTGACAAAACAGGATAAAAATCAGGAGTATTAAGGTAATAAAGACAGCAGCATCAAGTAAGGTTGACAAGACTGGATAAAAATCAGGAGTAACAGTAATATGAATGTATGTAGCAGTATTTAAAACTGATACAACAGAAAACCATCATAGACCAGTTGTATGGGAATATTTCAGAAAACTCACAGGAAGGTATAGAATTAGTCATAACTCATAATGCATAATTGTAGAAATTAGTTGTAGTTGCAGAAGAATGATAAAAAGGATGATGCTTCATACTTTCGAGACCTTCATCTAGGCACACTCATATTATTACCCAACAGGAAAAGAAAAATGAAAAAATAAAGATCATTTCAACATATGCCACCAGAATGTCATACCTACATGTATAACATGTTAAAAGAAGTCACTGTGTCAACAGAAAGAAGGGCTTCCCAGGCATGTAGAACATCACTAGTACAAAACAAACCTATCAGGAAAAATAATTGGAGAGAAAACAAGCAGGAAAGATAATGGTATACACAATCTCTAAAAGTGCACGTTTAAAATTATTTTACACACCAAAGGATTGAAATGAAACCAAGCAAAATAGCTAAAAAATAGCAAGTGCAGTTGAGACCTACTTGGAGGTAAGGAATTTCTAACTCCAACTTATCCAAACCAAAAGGACTAATATAGGGTCATTTGCCAATATTTTTTATAACCCCATGGCCATTTTATTTGCCAAAATAGCCATGGGCTACCTAGTCGGCATCCAGAGTACCAACTGGCTAGTGACTAAGATTAAAAAATAATTAAAAATTTGGGGGGAGAAAAATTAAAAAAAATCACACTTTACAATTAACCCCTCTTTTCTAGAGAACTGTGGAGTTAAACGGTCTTTCAAAGACCGAAGACCATTTAGCTCCAAAGAACCTCCTTGGAGTTAAACGGCCTTAGTCTTTGAAGCTAAACGACCTTTATGTGCTAACAGCCGCGATAGGACCGGATGCAAGCGTTATCCAGAATGATTGGGCATAAAATGTCTGTAGGTGGCTTTTCAAGTTCGCCATCAAATCCCAAGGCTCAAACCCGGACAGGCTTGAAACTACCAATCACTCGATAATTTCCACAAGCACAAATTCCACTTTTTATAGGTCTAGAGATTCTTTCACAAAACAATCCATCTTTTTCCAATTTATTGGTTTTGTCATGAAAAGTATACGGTTTTGTCACCTCACCATCTTTTCTCCAATACAAGCCCTAAAGCTAATCGACCTTTGAAAGGTTGTTTAGCTCCAGAGAGCAAGGCAACACAAGCTCAAGAGCTAAATAGCCTCACCCTATCTCTAGAACTAAATAGCATGTGAAAGGTCATTTAGCTCCAAAGAACAAACCAATACAGGCCCTAGAGCTAAATGACCATTGAAAGGTCGTCTAGCTCCTAGGCTTTATATTTGGAGTTCTTTGGAACTAAACGTCTTTGAAAGACTATTTAACTCCATAGTTCTTCATAAAATAGGGGTTAATCATAAAATGTTTTTCATTTAAGTCCCCAAATTTTTTAATTATTTTTTTATCCTAATCAGCATCCAGTCAGCACCCTAGATAATGACTAGACAGCCTTGTTCTGGGGTCATTTTGACAATTAAAATGGCCCTGGGGCTAAAAAATATAAAAATAAACATATTGGCAAATGACCCACTAATATAGCATGAATCTATGTAAAAGGTATAATGACATAATTTGACCTGTGCAATAAAGTAACTAACAATTCAATTTACAAAGATCAATAAATGGCTAGAGCTAGAATATGAAAAAGAATTCCAAGACATACTAAACATTACAATTGATGGAAGTACAATGGCTTAAAAAATCGCCAAAAAGTTCAAATGGCAATCCTAGGAAATACAATATTGAATTAGAAACTCAGAAAAGTTGGTAAAGAATAGGAAACATTGTCAAACAGAACAAAATTTATCAAAGTAGAATTTACACATTTTAGAAACTAGCTTTCGACAAAACATCAAGCTCTTTAATAGTTTAATGCAGATAGTAAGCTATTTATTAAGATAGAATCATAGACATGGATCAATTTGAATCTAGACCAAGGGTGAGGAAGAGAAAGGAACCAAAGTTTTGCATTACTAACATCATAAATGTGCCACTCAGGGCCACTTTTTAACTATTTGAACTTTGAATTATCACATAAACAAAGTATTATGCATTATTATTGCAGCCAGGAGTGAGATGCTAAAACTCAGGAATAAAGCAAGCATCATTTCACGCGGAAACTTTGGTAAATAATGATCATGTATAAGAATTAGTAACAAGAAAAGTATAAAAGAGAAAAAAAGCATAAATAAAATTATAATAATAATAATAAAACACTGATAAACTGGTGTTAGTAGACAAAAGAAAGAAAAACCTCATCAAGCTTCTTTTCACGTTCCCGTAAGGAGGACTTGGCTAGGATAAATTTCTCATTCCATTTCTCATACAATTCACTACTTAATTCTCGATATGCAAGACAAAGTGTCCGTAAACCAGCAGATCCAAATTGTTCTAAATGCTCCCGTGTTATTCTTTTTATGTCCTCGTTCCCATAAGCCAACCTTTCATATATTACAGTATCAGCACCCTGCAGAGCACCATTTCCAATTGGCACCTCATTACTCCATAAAAGAAATAAATATGAAGATTTTAAGTCACAATTATAACCTTACAATAAAGAACTAGCCTCCCATTTTGGATAGCGGCACACAAACAGATTGGCGCTTCCTTGTACTATTTGATAAAATCCAGATAACAGAGATATTATCATCCTTGAAATTTATACATTCATAGATTAGCAAAAACAATAAACACAAACCTATTAAATTCCAGAACATTCAAAAATCTCATATGCAACATCTTGAATTTTGCCCATCTTGTCAACATGAGATTCACGAACTATGACTGTAGTAGGTGTTCAGCCTGGGAGAGCATAGAAAATTAACATTATCAAATCACAAGAAAGGCAGCAACAAAACCTACAGTTCTAAAAAACATCACAATAGCATTTAAATAAACCAACAAGTTACAAGAGATAAAATGCAACATCCTACAGTGCAAAAGTATCTGCAGAGTATTAAAACAAACCATTCCTCAACAAAAAGGCAAATAGTATTTCTCTATTTTTGAGAAAGTATAGACTATTAAGAGAAAATATGTCAGCATTTCCAAAATCAAATAAAAGATCATTAATAATCAAGAATGAAAAGCAAATTGGCAAAAAAATAGTAAGACTTGATATGCATATGCACTAAAGAAGTAAGATAGCATGCCTGTAGAAAAAGAATCCAAAGTTTTTTGCAGCAGTCACAAGAGCAGCTTCATCTGGTGAAGCAGCCTGATAGACAATCTTTTCCAGGGACTCCTCACCTTCAGGAAGTACTGTATGACATATTGCAAGACATCTGAAGAATTCCTACAATTAATAAGAAGATTGAAAAGAGAATCATGAGACCAGAAATGGAGCAACATATCCACATAAAACAGAATCAAACATAAGTTCAGATAGGTAACTCCACAAACATAAAAGCACAAAAATATTATGCAATATAGAGAGTCCCTCCATATTAGTTTATGAATATATTTGGCGATAACCAATTAATATACAACTAATTTGGTACTTTAAAATTTGAAGCAATTGCCATATATCATAAGCTTCCAAGGGTCTTACAAGATAGTTAAATTGGCTAGTGCAACTAGTGCATACCTTCAGAATTCAATAGCTTACTGAATTGAGGTGTCTATGCATCCCGAAAGATACCTTGATGATAGCCTCTCAATTATATCAGAAACTAGAGAAGCAGATCAGAGGCTATGCACCATTGTTGCCAACAAAAGTGACCAAAAAAAATAACCTTCCAAATTAGCACTTTGTTATTTTTATGTTCAATAATAGCAGAACTCTAAGTCTACAGCCTCTTTTAAATCTGTTTCACCATAATAACTACTTATCAGACATTTTAAGGACTCAGTAAGAGAAATCAGATATAAACTGGTAAGCCAAATAAGGTCCATACTACCACACCATTATATAATCATAAATCGTGATCAATAGATGTTGAAGTAAAGAATCATGATCAATAGATGTTGAAAGATCAGCTCATGGAAAATAAGGTAAGTAGCATTTTTGGAGGTACTTTATGATCATCACAACCCCTTGAGAAAAGATTTATAAAAGTTAGAAGGAATCAGCAGTGAAAAGACTAATGAGAACTGTGAGGTGGAATACTTGTTGAAAGCAGAAAGCAATGTCAAATGCGAGTAGAACAGGATAATCAGTCTGTGATACCATGCACATGTATGTCTTACAATGCAAGGTCCAGAATTCAGGCAAGTAGATTATAAGAGAAAGTAAGCTTCTCTAAGCACATACACACTTGAATAGAATGTTGTAGATGTCAATCCTGAGATCCAGAACCATTTTCACTCGAAATGAACAAAAAACAACAGAACAGCATGAACAAGATCCCATTTTTGTAAGACAGTTAATTAGTTATCTCTGTGTATATGTAAAAGAAAGTAGTATTTAACTTTTCTTCAACAGTATGGAAAAAGAATGTACAAATGGCAATAAAAAATGTATACAATAGTCAATACATATGGAGGTGCTAATTGTGGAATTCCCACTTCTGGCTTTAATAACATTAAAGAAATTCTTGCTAAGAAAAACATATTTTCAAATTAGTGGTCAAATATACAAGTCAATGCATTTTAAGGAAAATTGCAACCATTTTCATGAGGACCATTCTCCAAACTAACTTTTGTGATACTTATAACAAGCTGTGAAAACCTTATGGTTGTGTTACATTCCAGGGAAGGCAATCAGGCAAGAGAACATCCAGCCATAAAACCAGTAAGACCATTCTGTGGTTGATGGCCAGCTGTTCTATTATGCATACATATAAATCAGATTAAAAAAATACTTTTAGATAAAGTGAATGCAATAGGCTACCTTGCAGAACTCAGGATTGGTCTCATTTCTCCAGGCACCACGCATAAGCCTAGCATCATCAAAGTTGAAACCTTTTTCACGAATGGCTGTAGCTGAACCATTTTGCCTATAAAAATCCAAGCATATACATCGTGAATCAGAAACCATTTTCTTAATGGAAATAAGATTTGTTGCCAAGTAATATGTTATTCCCAGCCCTCAAGAAAACACTTCTCGCATACCCCATCAAGTTTCCAGTCCTTTCCGCTCTAGATTTCCTGCGCTCTATTTCAGTAACACCATTACCATAAATCTCTCCACCAATTGAACACTTAAAGAACTCCATCATATTTCTCGTTAATGTTCCAGTTTTATCCAAAATATATACTCCACCTGCACCAGGACATTTTAGCAAATTTATTTTCCTTTAGCATAATATTCACCTAACAAGAATTGCTTAAATGAAAACTGACTGCAAAAAAAAAGGTTTTTCTCCTTCAGCTGCCAATTGAAAAGCAAATATTATCTTATATATTAAGAATTTGAAAATAAAGAATTATATAAACAGAAAATATTAGAAACTGAAGGCTTTGAATTCCATAAATCATCAAAAGCCTTTCAAAACCTATATGCATAAATATTAGTTTAAACATTCTATCAAGGATCTAATAAATAAGCAATTTCAATAGTAACCATGGTGTCTTCATCTTTTCTCACTTTGTTATCTTCTTTTTTCAGTTTTTCATGTTGCTCAATTCTAATGTTCAAAACTGACTACTTGCATATGGTCAACCTTCCAATAACATTTTGCAACATACATCATTCTGAAGAAAAACACAACCAATAGCTTCAACATAACAAACTCCTATAACAGACCCAAGATAAGTGTTGTAGAGTAACATGAGATAGGAATTCAAAAATATTGGTTTTCCATAAGAATATTGGAATGCCTAGCAATTGATTCTATTAGGTGACAAATATATTGGAACACACAATTTCGATGTGATCACCAATAGATAACATAAGTAACATAAATTAACATGGAAATTTGAGTTCAAATTGAGATTAACCAATAACCATGTATCTCAAAAATAAGTAAGATGAAACAACCCAATCTCAACCTAGAATGCAATTAAAAATCTTTAAATCTTAATCATATAGTGATTATTCAAAACTTCAATAAACATAAAGGTGGGCATGCAAGCAGCAGTCAAATAATAAAGGGGCCCAACATAATAGGATCAAAATGAAGCAAGTGGATGAAACTTAGAAATTCTTTAGAAATATTTCAGATAAACACATGCCTGAGAAGATTTCATAAAATACCATATGAGATATGCTAAAATCTGTAAAGTAAATATAGAAATAAGGGGAAGAAGGACTATAAAGCTCTAACTAAGTTGTTAGGTGCTAGTCAAAGTAAAAAAAAAGGAGTGACCTTTGATGACTAACGGTTATTGCATCATTCATAATCTTATCAGTCCAAATTTTTCAATTTCTACAACTATACACCATAATAAACAAAGTTCTGGAAATGGAAATACAGAAGATAGGGTAAAAAATGCCTGTCCAAGCTCCTCATTCAGATTGGATGTCCGAAGCCAAAGCAGGGGTGCCGCTCTCAATATGATACATGTTCAAATCTTTGTTGATAAACTGAGTGCACTGGATAAATTTAATCATCTAGAAATAGAGACAAATTATAGTCAAAATATGCTTTACATGAAAAGAACTTAACAGATGCCCAAAAAAAAAAAATAAAAATAAAAATTCAGGTAGTCACACCTCAATGGATACGTGAAAGAGAAATAGGGATGATCAGTAGAATATAGAGTAATCAGTGTAAACATTGTCAGAATGGTCACCTGCACAAAAAGAAAATAACATCAGATACCACATCTGTAAATCAGGGAAAAATAATTAAAAATTAAAGAAAATAGCATACCACAAATCTGTTATTAGGGTTAAATTGATCCTCAACATCTCCACTAAGTCCAAGGTAATAATACTTGCGATTGATGAACACTCCGCTGAAAAATTACCATGAAACTGAAATCAGTTCTCTTAATTTATTGAATCAATGAATAGAGAGTGGCAGTTACACCCCACTGATGCACAATAGGTTAGAGGTAAGATAGCAATTACAGAGAGGGCGCTCAGGAGGGAGGGGAAGAGAGACAAAAGAGATGTTCAAGGGGTTAGGAGAGAGATACTCAAAGATAAATGTCTTCTTATAAAATTTTAAGTTCACCATATCGGTATCTCAGCAAATAAAAGTGGTTTATTAAGAAAATTACATGAGATGTAAGCAATTACCCACTTTTGTCGGTGTATTTAAAAAAAATTATATAAAAAAAAAACCCCAACTAACTAACTAAATTCTGAATTTTCAGATCCATCTCATTTCACAAGGATTGTGCTGTAAGGATTAAAAAAAATTGCTTTAATGCACCCCAAAAATCGATCTTACAAGTTAATTATTCATGTGGTGACATGATCAGCAGGGGGGTCGAGGAATATGAGCAAAGTCCCAAAGTCCAATATTACATCCCATGTAGTTATAACAAGCAAAGTTTGTTCCTAATACTCCTCTTATACACATAGTTATTTCTAATATGAAAATATCACATATTTCTACTAGCTAGTTTACATCATTTAGAGGTTATTATCTCAAGTTTAACTAAGAAATTAAATGAATCCATGAAATAAAAAATTATAAAGTGAATACACCAGGCAAACTTGATATTTCTGATGTCAGTTACGCGTTTCTATTTGTTTTCTTAGTCACAAAGTAATGAATGAATGAAGATGATATAAACAAATCAACAATCTGTTGTTCAAAATTACTAATAATATCAAAAAAAAAATCAAAGCGTGAAGTTTCCTGTTAGAGAAAAACAGGCATGGGAAAATTCTAGGGAATAAATTACTTAATAGCAATTACAAAGCATTAAATGAATCACATCAATCAGCTCTTGACCCTAGGTTATTGTTGATTCATACTAATCCACAATATTGATACCATTCATTAGGAATGCAAAGTAGCCTATAAACCATCACAACCATATATTTGAGACATAAAATGAGCAGAAAACCAAGACATAATAAAACCATATTTGAGAACTTCAAGTATAGACGCAACACAAAAGGCACACTAAACCAATAGCTTTGCCTACTCAGATTAAAGAGAAATACTATATTTGACCTTCCAATTGCTCCAATTAGGCACATAAAGAAGAGACAGCCAAAAAGGGCAAGTATAAGTTTGTCAAGTTTCCTCTCCAAGGTGCTTCTTTTAGAAGGAACATTCATAGAATTCATCATAACCTGAATTATATGGAGCAAAAGCTGTAAGACTATAAATTCAAGAAAGAAAAATATATCTGAAGAGAGGAAAAGATGACAGATTGAACATCATAAACAGAAAACAACAACCGAGGCAGACTGAAACCAAGAGGACATACTTTTGTTTCATGGCCTGTAAATAGGACAGTCCCAACGATGTATTCTGTGTTCCGTAGGCTGCATCCCTGAAACATTGCAACAGCTTTGAGTTACATCATCACCATGCAGTTATCAAAACAAACATCGTTGTTCTCAAATTCCACTTATAATTGAGATTAAATCCCTAAACCCGAAATAAGAACAGGATGAACTTGAGTTAAGAATTGATCAAATAGCTACCTACAACACTGAAATGTGTACAAGCCAATGAGAATAAAGATTCACAGGTAAGTGTAAAACACTCAAACATAAAGAAAAGGACAAGCAAGTCTAACTCCCTGGACAGGTCTTGCTGGCTAACCAACTAGTCAAATAAGAAACATCAACTACTTCTAGGGAAAAGTGTTTAAGGAATATAAGTCCATATGGGTGAAGAATCTATATAATTATTATGAAAATGTTTTAGGAACTTGTATATCTAAACTAAAAAACCAACAGAGTAACCTCTTCAATAATTAGAACCCATTGGCCAAATCTAGTTTATTTATTTAGTCAAATATTTCATACACCAATAAACAAAACAAAACTTTTAAACTCCTTTGAAGGTCATACATGTAGAACTAAAGAAAAGCATCTGAAGGAACCAACTGAGATGCTTGTCATACTGGAAACTTTATACCGAACCAAAATTGAAGAAATTGATTTGAACTATAGAGATGCCACTTTCGTGCTCAATATTGTCCAACTTTTTAGCAATATGACCTAAATGCATGCCAAATTTCTCATTATTTTTGGGACATTTATTGAATCTTCTTAAAATATTAGCTAGCATGTCCTTATAGATGACTAATAAGCATCTACTGTTGCTTTGGATCTACTCCAAGAGCGGAAGAGTGAATATGAGACAAAAAAAATAATGCTTTGCAACCTGACAGATAACTCTAAGTCATCAACGATGCTTACCTACAGTTGACTCTGAGGCAAACAACCTTGACACAAACTAGCACAGCTAGGTTAATGTCTAGCATTTATTAGTTATAGCATATTAGACACTCTCAAGATAGTCAATGTTTCTAAAGGCCGTATATGGATGTGAGAAGTCAATGGCCAACTAGATGGGGTCCCATACTAGATGGGGTCAGCTATATGAATTCTATGTCTCCATGTAGCTCTGTCAAAGACAAGATCCGAATCAACATCTAATAAACGTCAATTTTATAAAATATATATTTATACTATTTGCATTTTTTTTAAACATTAGACAAGACCATTTGAGCCCTCATTGCTCAATGAGGGCTAAATCCCACTTTATGAGGAGATGGAGAACACACAGGTTACCATCTAAAAGAATGGGAGGCAAAACATTAGGTCTGTGTTGACTAACAGGAATGGTTCAAGGGCTCATTGCTCTCATTTTTAATCCTAAGAGCACCCATGTTCTTCCCTTGCCCTTTGTCATCCCATCTTTATCTTTCCTTTCCCTTACACTTTGTTAAGTAGTGCCCCACCTATTTTCACTTCCTTACCATTAATACTTTCTTTTCCCTTCTTCCACAATCTATTTTCCAATCTAACAATCTAAAAGAACCACATTTCTCATGAAGCAGCTACAACAATCAATTCAGCAATTGCAATTAATTCTGTCCTAGTAAACTGATTTGATACAGATCTAGGTTTAATAAGAGTCCAATTTAGACCTTAATTTGGAGGGTCTTATCCTAATAAGGGTTAGCTAGATTAACATTCAAACAAGCTAGATAAGCTGGTTTATGGCTTGCATTTAAATTATTTGGAGCAAATTTGTAGCTTCCATGCATGTGGGTATATATATATATATATATAGATATATATATATATATATAAGATGTGGGCATAATATTAACAATTAGAAATTTGTCAATTGGGCCTAACCGCTAGGCCACCACCATCGCCAAGAAAAAATGGTGGGTTGGGCTGACCATTTGTAGACCCGCTTGAGAGCGGGCCTAAACGGGCCAGCCCGCGTCGGGTCACGAGTTAGGGCGGGGCGGGGCGGGCTTTGGGCAGGCCAACCCGCCCCATAATTTATTTAAAAAAAATTAAAAACTAAAAATTAACACTCTAATTCTAAATCCCTAACTCTCTACAATTAAAAACTAAGAACATCCCGCTGGGGCAAAGGAAACATTCCCATCTTCACCAAATCACCGCCGCTATTAATCCCTGTAATCGCCAGGAGAACAAAGATTCAATCCGTTTCATCGCTCTTCACCCCCTCGCGGTCCCTCACTCACCAGATCCTCACCGGTTGGAAGCCATGATCCGGCGCCGAACGATGAACCGGCCGACGCGGTGCCACCGATGAGGGAAGGCGCCAAAGTCGGCGAGGCTTTGATGGTGTTGCTCCTCCTCTTCGATTCCATCCCCGGCTTCTACCCTTTCGTGCGCGAACTCGGTATGTGCCAGCCACCGGTCGCGGCTACCGCAAGAGGTCTTGATGCGCCGTGGCCCCCACTGTTGTGGGATTAAGCGGGTTCCCGCTGAGCTGGGATGAGTTCGTCGCCGAGATCTCGTGAGAGGACGAGCTTAATGAACTTAAGCAAGAGGGGATCATGGATTTTGGAGAAGAAAGGTCTCGAATGCTTCGGTTTCTATCCGAGTTTTAATGGGGAAAAATTGTAATTTTTACATGGTGTTTTGTGTGAATATTTTGTGCCTTAGTTAAATGTATGTGAAAACCTATAATCTGATGGTCTCTCTTTTATTTGATAGCGGGTTGGGTCCATATAACAAAGCAAGAGCAACTAATAATTGCCACGGCCCACTTGCATCTATGTTTTTTCTATTTAATTTTTTGGTGGTGGCACTTACAACCTGGCAAGGTGGGTGAATTGGGTTGGCATTTTGCTGGCCGGGCTGGCCATACCAAATGATTTGGTTTTACGGGCCCGCGAGGCGGCCCGCCCGCTAGCCCGTTTTGATGTACTCTATTAACAATCAAACCATACTTCATAACAATAAAATAGATTATAATTTTGCTTTGTAAAAACTAATTTAAACAAAACAAAAATATTCAAACTCACCAATGTAGCTCACCAAACAACTCATAGTTTGAACTCCACTCAACCTAATCAATTCATCCTAAAATTCACCCATTTCTTTACTAAGTTACACCAAATAAAATCTAATATTAACAACATTAATTAATATGTTTAATCTTTCACCAATCTATCATTAAATATACTTCCTACTGATACTACTTTATGCCGCTACAAGCATCTTGTGCTAACCAACCTGATGCTCTCTCTCAAGAGTGGTAGTACATGGTAAAGTATGGGAATGACTTCTGGAAAACTGCCCTAATGTCCTACATTATTAGATGCAAAATCCTATTAAAAAAATGAAAGCAATAAACTGTGGTACTCATCAAAGCAAACAAAAAACATACAATAAATGACCTACATAATTTGAAAATGAGATAGTACGACTATCTTTCACAATTTTTTTCCAGTGGAGAAAAAGAATAATATCCTTCAATGGATAAAAAAACAAACCATGTAAGGTTCCAAGAGATTTTAATATCATTCTTTTGAAGATAACAGAAATTTAAGCTCTCAATTATATGTATATGGAAAAAGAATTATGTTCTTTAATCGAAATTACATTCTAATAACATATAACTAGTAAAAGAGTTATGACCCATTTAATGCAAGCCAATGCTCCTTAAAACCAACATAAACTTTTAAACAAGATGAAAATAATTTAATAGGAAAGGAGATGGAAGCTTACTCTCAGTAAAATTTGATTTGGGGAAAGTGGTAATGTTTGGTTTTCAATGATAAGGTTTCCCGTAAAAGTGTACAGCGAATTGTTTGGTTGTTCACATTGTATTTCCCCTGCAAATGCATTAAGAATATCTAAGAATGATCAACACAAAATACTGAAAGCCCAAACTGCATGATGTTATGAGCACAAAATAGCAACTAAATGGCATCATTAGCCAATTTGGCAAGAGAACATGTACAAAATGACAATGAAAAACTGATGTACACCAACGGCCTGTTTGGTATGTAGCAAGTGGGCACATTGCAAGTCTAGTTATATGCAAGTGGCTTCTTTTTGGTTTTTGGTCACACACAAGTCCAGTTAGATGTAAGTGGGCGCATAGCTACATTACCGTTTTCCTCAACCCACCCACCCCCCCCTTTCAACCTCTATTTTTTAAATTTAATTTGAACTTCCGTATGCCGCTATTAATATATTGACCAATTTCAATCTTTAAATAAATTAACATCTAAAAAGGTATTTAATGAGAACAAGGTAAGATATTACTTAGGTTGAGACTCAGACGAACCTGACCTAACTATATAACAAAATTTATTAGTAAAATATTTTCAAATAATTGAGGAGTATAATTTATTGGTATTTAAAACATTAAACATATTAAGGAAAACCTTGCCTCTAAAGACTAATTGCAACACTTGCATCCACAAGATATTAACCAATCAATATGGATTTCGCATTGTAACATATTACTCGCATCATATACCAAACAACGAAAAGCCAAATATTGTGAATTCTCTTACATCATACCAAAGAAGCCATGTTCAAGTGAAAATGCATCAAAATGATTACGTGTAAGAGTATTCACATTGTATTTTCACTTGTTTTATACGAAACTTAAAGAACAACCAGTCCAAAATGTTCAGTATCTTGTCTTTTAAAAAAAAAATGAAAAAAATAAAAACTTAAATTCATCGAACATCATGCCAAAGTATATGTATTTGCCCAAGAATATCAAAAACAAGAAGGAAAAAAAAAAAAAAACTAATTGTTGCTATCAGATGATTTGACCAACAAATAATAGGTAAATGTTCAGTAGATTGTTTAGGAAATTGTAGTTAAATCCAATGAACCAATTAAAGAAGGTATTCATACAAGATTTGGCATCGATGGAGGATTTTGAAGGGGTCAAAAGGGTGAAATATTAGGGAAATTTTGATTAAGGCTTAAACTGAATCTTTTTCAGCTCTTAATTATACATACATTTTACTTGTGAGGGTAGGATAAATTAGTAGAAGTTTTTATTTAATTTGGAGCCAGTTTTTACTAACTAGCGCTATCAAGTACATCTCATAGTTCAATGGTTTAATGAGTTTGTTTCAGTTTATAAGATGAATAACCCACTGATTCACCACAAAAAGGCTGAAATTGTAAGCTTAGGGCTCTTTCAGGAAAAAATGCCATGCAACCACATTTTTTTCCTATCACCGGAGATGAACAATATGCTACAGAAGTTGGACGAAAATGGGACGTTCAGAAAGAAAATCATAGAATCAATAAGAGAGTAAATGATGAGAAAGGAGCAAACAACATATCAACATCTCATCATCTACCCTCAAGAAATATGGTCTCAGCTATATTGCTCAACTCTTAGTCAAAAAAGATTAACAATAGTTCCATGTGAAGACAGTGGCCTATAACAAGCCTTCAAGACAATGGCTTGATGAAAAACCCAAAGACCGCAAAGCAAGATGGTTGACTTATCCCCTCTTAATTCATGACAGTCAAATTTATTCTGGAAAATATACAGCAATGAATAGATGAAAAACTAACTGAAACTAATTCAGAAACCACATCAATAGGATTTGATATAAATCCAGTAGTATTCACATGAAATAAGCCCCAAAACAGCACAAATACTCAAGTATTTTATTGAAGAAAGAAACGTTCTATTAAGGTCAAACCTTTGAATTCCGCAGCTTTCTCAGGAAGAAAATAGTCCCATGTCCTTTCTAATGCTTTTCTGATTTTCAAGTTAGTTTCTCCATCAAGATTTGCAGTCTGTACCCCATGAAGAATTGATGAAAATATGAAGAAGTAAATCAACAATTGATTAGATATCATCCCACATATGATTCAATACAAGAACACTGCAATGATTATAATTCAAGAGAGAGGGAGAAAACCTCAATGTAACAGACACCATCAGGGTTAGAGCTAGCTAAGAAGAGCAAATCTGCAGGGAAAAACCCATCTTGCTTAACCTGCATGAGAGACAAAGGATTAACCAGGTAATCCAATTGAAAAATATACTATTGACATGGTAGCACGACACTTGACAATCTTCAAAAATAAAGAATGATAAAAAAATTGTAGTGGCATCACATTCAGGAAGCCTCCAATGTTGCATATATCCGGTTAAAATCCACAAATAGTAGTACCCAAAAAAAAAGGCTGCATGTTAACAATGAAATGCTAGAGGTTACACAAAATCATATCTTTAAATTATGAAAAGAGGGACATTTGAGAAACACTGAGGCAATACCACCAACAAATATCTTCAAGATCACTAGACAAGTTAAACTTAGGGGTGTCTCTATGGTGAAGTGAAAAGAGTGGGAAGTTAGGGTAAAGCGGCACTTCTAAGAAGTGGGAGGAAGTTGAGATATAGTCTAAATTCTTGGTCATTTTGAGAGAAATGAACTATTCATGAAGTTAAAATTTATAAAATATTGTTATTTACCCCTTCAAAAGATTTTGGACTGGAGTCAAGCTAACAAAAAACCCTCACTTCTTCCCCCACCTCCCAAGAGGTCAGCCAACTTAGTTACCATGAAACAAACACCCCCTTAATGCAAAAAATCTCTCAAGAAGTCAGTTCTAGCGAAGAAATCATAATAAACTTCAGAAAATCCCCACACTTGAGTTGTCTTAAGCTAAGAACTTTTGCAACCTGTTATAAGTCTTTGTTAGCTTAAAACATAGAGATTATAGCATGAGAAAACTAATGACAGATGTTCGGGTACATATTATAGCCCATTCCAAACTCTGGAGTGCTTCTACCATGGTCAATGTAACCTGTTATAAGTCAACAATGCACAATCTCTGGAGTGCTACCATCTAGCCTATCTGCTGAGAAAGTTTAGTATTTGTACGGATACAATGGACATAAACCATGGTCAATGTACATCTATTGTTTCTCCTTTGGGTTGGGATTGTCATATGGCTCTTATAGACAGGACCATCTTTGCTGAGCAAATTTGAAGTCGACAAGATCATCCTTATTACATTTAGAGGAACTACAAAGATGGAAGAGTTTCTTACTTGTAGATATATCGACAGGACTTAGTAGTCACTAGTTATAGCTTAAGAGACTGGTGCAGCTAGTTGAAATTGATTCACACTCAAGCCGCATATTTTAATGTATGCTCTTCATAACAAAATATTTCTATATCATTACGCAAAGAATAGAATGAAACCTCTCAGACCTAGTCTAAAAACATAAGGAAAATAGAGATGGAAAGAGAGAAAGAAAAGCAGAGGAAGGTGTTGAGTGGTGGCAGCAGCAGGCTGGGTCTCATAGGCACATGCGATGCATGTTCATATCTAAAAATAAATTATTTTGATTGATCAGATACCCATAAACATTAGATTATCATAATGACATGTACTGTGAACAGAAACCATATAGGGAAATACTATAATAGAAACAGAGAAGTCAGTTCACAACTCTTTTATACCATTAAGCCATACAACATGGAATATTAAAAAATATATATATAATTAAAACCTACCCTCACAAGGTCGCCAACCTGCAACTTTTTCCAAGGGATAGTTTCCCATTTTTGATCTTGCAGTACATCAACAGGGGCATTATTTATTGATTTATCATTTTGAAAGCGTTTCTGTATTGAGAGATAAGGAAGAAAAATTGGAGGACAAAGATAACGAATTGAAGAAAAATGATGCATAACATCCATTTTTTGGAAAATAAAAAATGCAATGCATTACTAACCCAATCCTCAAAGGCCTCCTTTATAAGAGAGACTAGAAGCACAAGACTGAGAGGAACCACGTTTGTTATAGGGTGCACAGGACTGCAGAAAAACTAGACAACTTAGTGAAAAACATCATTGATGTTGCAGGTTGCATAATTTTTTACAGCAATAGCTACTTGAGAAATGTTCAATATTTGTTAACAAATGGAAACCATGAGTTCAAGTGTGTAAAAGAAGAATATGGCAAGAAATTAAAATTTTTATCAAAAATTAAAGCTTGATGATTCATTTTGAAGGGAATCAAAATGTAGAATTAGGTTATGCTAGATTTTCACCTCTCAAGATGCATGAGAGATCCATAATCAATATCCTCTACCCAGCTTTTATAACTAAGCCTTTCCCTAATCTCACTTATATAACTAATCGTCCAATCAACATTTGCTCAAAACCAGCAATGATTTTGTTTCATTAATTTCAAAAATCTCCAAAACTCAGAGAATGAGCCAATACAACAATTCTAGCTCTGTAGAATTTTTGCAAAATACAAACAGATTTTCTATCTCATCCCTTTCTCACTCAGTATAACAGAGAAAAACCTTAAAATTTATTGAATAGTTGGAATAGGGAATTCTGATCATTATAACATCAGGAAAGCAACATGGAATCGCCTATAGAGCTAGACTCTTAGGCCATATTTAGTTCAGGCCTGTTTCTCTCTCTTCTTGGACTAACTTTTCATTTTTTGATTAAACAAATATATTTATTAATTAATATTTTAAAATATAATATAAATTATTATTAATAATTATTAATTAAAAATAAAAAATATATATAAATAAAATTATTTATCTTAATTAGTTTTAATTAAGACAAACTTTAGTCAATTCAACTCAAAAAAATTCCCGCCAAAATTTTATTCCCACATTTACTGTACACAACCTTGTGTCTTTCACAAACCATACTAAGACCTATTTATGCCATATTATATCATATATAAGTAAAGACACAAAATTGATGGTATAGTTTGATCGGTGTTTTACAAGCTAGGTTACAATATTATGTAATTGGAGTTTCATTAAATGAAATTTGCTTCTTGTACAATATCAATAGATCTCACAATATACAAGTTAAATGTGAAATTCTTTTCAATCTAAACCCATGTAATTGAAATATAAGTCATTTTTCAAACATTTGATACAACCTACCTAAAGATGGAAAACAGCATAAGATGTAAGTTAATATTTCATATATACTGCACATACTACTCAATGTACTACAAACAAGATGGAAGGAAAGGAAGGATAAGCACACAACCAACCAATAATCCAATAACTCTTATATAATAACAATTCACAACATAAAAAAATTGCAAATTTGATTATGTTTTGGGCAGTATGTTTTGGATATGACATCTCCCAAAGGAAATTTTTTTTTAAAAAAAAAAATGCATTTTGACTACATAACAAAGAAATGAATTCCTTTCCACTCATTCATAGGAAAATCTGCATATCCATCTACAAAATAAGATGATCCATGCTAAATTAATAGGGCGATAATTAAATAATGCATTTTACAATGTGGATTGTTGTCTCTCCATCATTACAACAATACTCAAGCTACTGATCATTTGCCTCACCTATAATTCATTAGGCATCCCCATAATGGTCTCCCATTTACCTTTGGGCATAAAAGACTTGAAAAAGGCCCTTTTTTGCAGCAAGTTCAAATACTAAAATTGAGCAAATAAAGGAAGCAACATAGAACAAATGTTACCAAAGTAACAAAGTGAAATACTATTAATAGAGAAATCACCTGATTGGTGTCGTAGACAAAATTGAGATCATAAGAAAATATAAATTAGCCACCCGCCTGAACTGTCAATGTTAATGCAGAAACTTCAGGATAATAAAGTGAAATGGTATATAGCAAGAATTACGAACAAAACACTAGACATATCATCAAAAAAAGAAAAAATATCAGTCTGAAAAAATTGGCACAGCAATTACCTGCTCAAACAAACCCTTAGGCAAAAAGGTCAGTACATTATATTTCGTTGTCGATATTGAATTTCCCTGAAAAGAAAGATCAGAACTACTTTAGGATTTCAACTTGAGAACAATATCGGCGAAGTGAATACTGAATTTTTGGTATGCTTCCATAAAATTAGTTACAAGTTAAAAGTGGTGCTTTAAGTTATAAACGGACATTATCATTGCCCTACCATATGGTAGGTTAGGTTAAAATTATTTATTTTATGCACGTACATTAGCTTAGTTTAACTTTAACATGCATCTTTTTGGCAATGTAAAGACCTTCCACAATCCTATGTAGAACATAATCTCAATACAACATAGTTGACCACAGGAACTTCAAGCTGACAGTTGCATTAAGAGACATTTTCATTGGGAGAAAAGACTGAATATTCACACAAATAACAACTACATCCACAAAACTAGAAGCAAATAAAAATTTAGGACTCTCACCAGCACAAGATGTGGAAGGGTTAAATGTATGAAGACAACCTTATCTTGTTTGAGGAATGGATGAATCCACACCTTGTAACCCTAACATGTAAGTAAAGAAAAAACCGATCTTCCATATTAGGTAAAAAAAAAAGGGAATCAACTGCCTCACATAGTTCATTCCACTTGCCAGCTATAAAAGTTAATGAGTAACACCGCGGTAAGTAGCGGGTGTGGGTTATTAGGGTTTTTAACAATTAATGACCAAGGTAGGAAAAAGGGAGAAATGAAGAAAGGAAAAGAGATCAAGAAAAAAAGGGAAAAAAGTATTTGTGCTTCTAAGTCATTGCTTTTGAAGTTTCAATCTCAGGGCAAATCTTTCGATGTCCCCTTGGAGTAATTCTTCATAGTGAACCCTTTGGCAATTCTCTTGTGTGTCAGTGTCGTAAAATCTTTGTGAAGGACTTGCTCGCTCAACGACCTGACTTCTTTTATGTTTGTGTTATTAACTACCATCGCAAATTAATACAAATAGTGGATCTTTCACTCCAGATAAACATTGGTTGTACGTTGAACCAATTTACTCAGTTTCTAAAACTCTTGTCTATAGGTTGCTTATTGTGTTACTCTTAAATCTTGTATTGTAAACTAAAGTTCAATTCATCAACGTTCCCCTTGTTGGTTGCACGCATTAGGAAGCTTAGGAGACATTATAATGAAAATTTTAAGACAGATAATTTACATCAGCAATACTGATTGATGCATTACATTTTTCTCACTTCAAAGAAGTCTAGTAAACTACTGATACAGTAATTAAAAAGGAGTAAAATAAGATAGTTAACCATTTAATCTGAATTTCTATTGTTCCAAAAGTCATCTTCAAAAACCATCTAAACCACACACCTCCGCTAATCCCATACACCCTACCCAAAACCCTCATGTGATTTTAGTCCCGAATTGCATCAAGAATACTTTTCAAACACGTCATCAAAGAAGAATTCATAATAGTTCTCAATATCATCACTAGAACAGGTCATCTTGACGTATAACTCCAAAAAGAAAAAGCACAATCAAACGTTGGCTACTGCACGAAAGCAAATGAACGCAATTCCATGACCATCCTTAATCGAAATAATATACGCTGACTCATCAAGCTAATGCAATAAAATCACAAAAAAAAAATGAAAGAGAATAGAATCGAAAGAACCTTGTATCTAACGGGCAGGTTGGCCTCACGATCGTTGCAATAGATGGTGCGATTGCTGGGGGCCTGCGGCTGGACGCGGCCGAGCCGGACGGTGCGCGAGGAGCGATCACCGTTGCTGGTGATATCTCTGGATCCAAATGAATCCCGGCCCCGCAACGTCCTGGAAGCCCTAGCCCTCTCCCAGATCCCGCTCATCTCCTCCTTGTCAGGAAGAGATCAAACGCCAAACCCCCGTCGATCTCCCTCTCCTCACAACGATTTGAATCTCTCTCTCTCTCTCTCTCTCTCTCTCTCTCTCGTTTCTCGATCTCCAATGGAATTTTTGGTGCCAATAACGAACGAGTTCGAGGTTTCTTTTCTTTTCCTTTTTTTGTTTTTTTCTTTTTTGGTAAAAAGTCGCCTATTTTAATTTATTTTTAGTTTGGGCTGACGAGGGTTTGATCGTGGTCCGATGTTAATGGTCGGAAAGGAGTGTATTGTGGAGAGAGAACCACCGTTGGATGGGAGATGAAGGGCGGTGATTGAGTGTGAATTTGATGATATGAAAAAAGAACATGATGATAACCTGGAAGCGATTGAGTAGCAGTTTCAGGTTGGGTCGTGCCAGCCTTCCAGGGTGGTCAAATGATCCTTTGTCCTCTGATACTTTATGTTGTGGTCGATCAATACAAAGCAGGTAGGGTTGTTCATCAGCAGCTAAATAAAAATTCCGGTTTGATTTGAGAATAATAAATTTAATCGATTTTTTATTATATTATTATATGATGTACAGTGAAATCTCCAATCGACACGTGGTAGTGTATCCAAGTAAATCGTGGGTGTTATGAGATCGTGAATCCCCTGCATGGCTGCACGTCGTTGTGATGGTTGAATTCACCTCCAAGCATTTAGTGGAGAACATCACCCGTCATCCAGCGGTAATGGCCGAAATCAACATTATCGCTCCCCCGAGGGCAATAGAAATAACGGAGAAACGTGGTAAGGAGCCGAACTTTCTTGATTGGTATACTCCACATTAAACTCTCTCATTTCAATCTCCTCTCTCTTTCCCTTACTGACTTAAGTGATGAAGCTACCCAAGACATGAATGCCTGCACCCTTACTTTCTTGTTCTAGACGAGAAGCGATCCCTGAAAACTTAACTCCAAGAGAAGACTGTCATTCGATAAGAAGAAGATGTCCACAACACTGAATCTTTTCCTAATTATTACCTCAACCAAAGAACATTTTATCCGTTGATCGTGATCCGTCCATACCCCATAAGAGACAGATCTCAACATCAACATTATATATTTATTATTATTATTTTATTTTAAAAAATTGATATATTGGTTTGTGTTTTTTTTTTTGACATAGGCCATAAAGACCTCCTCAGAGGGCGTGTTAAGAGTGACAAGTACCCTTGACCCCTCACCGTGCACGCACAGATGTGGGGACTCGAACTTGGGAGTTTTGTGCTCACAAAGTGAATTATCCAAACCGGCTTCTTTCCTCCATTTTACTGAGGTTGGGGAACTTGAACCGCGAAGCGTCTTTCAATCAGTCGAATTACCCGATGCGGGGTAGAGATACCGCTAGATCAATGGTCCTTTGGTATTGGTTTGTGTTTTTTATTTCTAGACCAGTCACAGGATTTAAATCGATTTGAATTGAAATAATTTGCATGCATTGCAAGCCAAATTTGCAATTCTACAAGGAAAAACGAATTTAGTATAAAAACCAAATTTAGTTTGATTGTTATTCTCTACAATTGGCATAATGACATTAAAACATGCCAATCTTATTGATGATCGAATAAAATCCTCGATATTTTGTGCTGGCAAAAAAGAAAAAGACACCATTATATAAAATTTTTATTTGAGAAAAAGTATCTCACAAAAATCTAAGTGCTATAAGATAGGGTGAAACTCAACCTATATTTGCAACAAATATAGAGTTAGAATGACAATTTACTCCAAACCAAAAATACTCTATGTTATCAACGACCCAAGGGTCCATTGATATCCGGATCGCTTGCTAAGAGATAAGATTCTCCTATGAACGAACCCTGGATCGAATCCTCATTCTTGCAAGCTAAGGGTCCGGTGTGGCGTTGTTCTCCTGAAAACAAGCATGCGGAATTGAGCGGTTATCCCTGTACACGTCCTTTGAAGTTCATGCGGGGGGTTGTTTATCACTTTATTAAAAAAATAAATAAAAAAACTCTATGTTTATACATGGCATGGTTCATGTAGTATTAGACATGTCACAAAATCATTATATTGAATCAAAAAAGGAAACAACAAAAAACAAAAATTCAGAAGAACAAAAACACATGAATATTTGGATCACAACCATAAATCCATTCTCTTTATTTCCCATTAACAACAAAAACTCATACCAATTATAAATTATGTACCAACTCAACATAAAGATGAAAGACTTATCCCACAAATCTGGGCAAATAACTATGGACAAGTACATAACACCAAGATTAATTAAGAACAAAGTTCCTTATCTAATGAAAACCCAAATGACGTTCATGTGACACAAGATAAGACTCATTTTAAACTTGTAATTATAAATCAAAAAGGATTAGTGGAAGGACAAGAAGAATCATCTCCACTCCCAAATGCCACCAAGTCCCACCACCCGAATGAATGCTCATTCCACCAGAGTTAGCCGCATGCTTGCTTGGACTTGAACTTGATCCCACACTGGCTGTGGTGTTTCCTTTAAAGCACAAAGATCAACTTCCCATCAAGTTTGAGGAACAAGAACAAGTGGTAGGTCCCTCAAAGTTGGAACCAAAAGATGGCAACAAAAGCATAGAATAAGATATATATGGGTGTTAATAATTATAAAGATGATGTGTTCTTCTTTGGTGATCTTTGTGGTCCATCTTATTTTAGCTTGTTATACAAAGTAAGAGTAGCATGAGAATAAGATCTCCATTGGCTTGAAATGCATCATTTGAGGTCCTAGTGATATTAAATGACCCAAATTTAGCTCTAGCATTGTCCTTGCATAAGGCACCTCTGTTGTTATTGTTGTTGTTTTTTGGTTTGTTGTTTTATTTTTATATTTTGAATAAATTATTTGAACCTTTAGGAGATGTTACTTAAGTCAAATGTAACTTATAAAAAAACTTCAGTCCAAAATAAATTCAAACTTCAAAAACAAAAACCAAAGACACGAGGATAGTCATCTTGTTTTCAAACAACTAATCAATTCTAATTCTATCTACTTCCGCGCATTTTCATAGTTTGATGCAACTTCTACAAATAAAAGGCAAGCACTACAAATGGTTGAGTCAACATCTAAGCGAAGCCTGGAGTTTATAAGGGGAAATGAGAGCCATTAATAGCTGGGTGCAGACTTCGAGGATGAGGAGTCCCGAACCTAGACCCCGCTAGGGAGCGACTGGCGAACTAAGGCACGGGATTTCGCTCTACTCAAATATAAAGCCAAGCATGTATTTATTAATGAAAGTGTTTTATCCATGATTTTCGAAAAACAAAAACCAAAGACTTAAAAAAGTGCCTATGTGATAGTGTTTAGAATTCTTTGCATCTAAAAAACTAGGACTATTTATAAAAAAAAAATGATTATAAACTTTAGTTTAACAAGAAGTTCTATAAAAATTTTGGGTCGTGTAAAAATATTTATCATAAATTTAATAAAATATTTTATAAATATTTTATAAAGAAAAAGACTAAATTATAATTAGTTTTAGTTCAAGTTTAGGTTTAAATCTAGTTTAAGTTGGAATTCTAGTGTCAAATCGAAATCAATGTTGGTGGTTTAGGACTCTACAAAACTTATATATATTTAATATCCATGGGCAAAAACTTGTATGGAACCGACTCTGTTAGGAATTCAGCGAGATTCCTTCATATCGTGAGAGACAAAGCAAGAACAGAAAAGAAAACAAGCAAGGAAAAAAAACACAGAGTTTTACGTGATTCACCCCAAAAATTAGGGCTACGTCCACGGCCACCAGCTGTTTCATTAATTTTCAACTAAAAAACTAAAAACTTTACAAAGACGAATAATATATAGGGAAATCAAAAACCCTAATATAGTGAAAATACTCAAAATACTCCTCAAAAAATTTTCATACAGTTCATTTTTATTGAAAGTGTTGAGAATTGAAAAAAATAAATAAAAGTTCTACTAAGTAGTTGAAAATGTGAAAAGTTATATTTTCTGTTATCCATTAAATACAGTTCATTTTTATATATCAAAACCTACTTCACATTCGATGGAAACAACCCCAGCTAACCACTTAAATATCCATAAAATAAATAAATAAAATAAACACAAATTAATTCTCATACCAGTGTCACGGGCAGCACTACCTTGAGCCTGAGCTAATTGCTTGAACATCTTAGCATCTTTTGAATCCGGTTTCAGATTTAGCAACTCTAGCAACACACATTTCATATCAATAAAAAAAATTCATCAAAGCATAATAAAAGAAAATGACTAATGATATTCAAACTGAATAGGTTACTGAATGTTTAATATCCAGTCAAATTATCTCAAAATGGTGGTGTTGATAATCCGAAAAAAAGTTTTAGTCAATCAATAAGTCTATTCGGTTTGTATATCATTACTCGTTAAAATAAATATTATATCAACATTGATATAACAAACAAATAAATAAATCACTAACTAGGGCATTCAGAGATGTTGGCATGGGTGGCGCAGGCGGAGGGCAGTGAGACGGCGAGCGTGACATTAATCTCGAGGCCGAGCTGCGGATCGTCTCGGTCCTTGATGAGCACGCAGAGGCATTTGGGGCTTTTCTCCAGGACTTCTTTGAGTCCTGTGCAGCAGTCCGGCGTGGGAGCCTTGGCGCTTCCCTGAACGTAGGGGAGACAACCGGCCAACCCCACTAGTTGCTCGCCGCATTCCGATTGGTCTCCGGCGAAGTCGGATAATGTGAGATTCACAACGAAGGAGAAGAAGATTAGGATGAATTGGATTAGATTGGGGTGGAGCAAGGAGGAAGAGGTAGCCATGGCTAGCTGTGACTCCAGAGTTCTTTTGGGCAATCAAATGGAACCAATGATGTATATACACAGTAGTGATGATTGGTGTGATTGAATAAATGATGGTGGTTTGGACAGTGGTGAATGGTGGGTTAGTGGGGTGTGGATTGTTTCATTTTTTTTAAATATTTTTTAATATTTTTTTATTATTTTTTTTTGACAGGAAGAAAGGTCAGTCAAGTGGTCAGTTACTAAGAGGGTGTTCATTTGCCTGTAAATGCTGAGGAAGTGGAAGAAGTGAAGTGACTTTCTCCGATTCAGTTCTTCATTTGTCCTGAAGTGTCAGTGACTTCACCTATTTTGTATAGCCACACTTTACTTTTTTAAAAGACAAAGTCGCTGAAGTGGGGATATAAAATCTCACTTCAGCTGACTTCAAGTCCATCCCGATCTTTGCTTGATACCTGTGAGGAGCATCCAAATTTTCGGCCGATCTCCAATCGCGACACCTCAGGATCTTCGCCCAATCTCCAACCGTGACACCTCCGGATCGTTGCTCAACCGCGACGCCTTTGGATTGCCGCCTGATCTCCGATCCGGACGCCTCTGGATCTCCGCCTGATCTTCGACCGTGATACCTCCAGAGCTCAAGCAGGTACCTCCATCTTCATGTCTTCCTTTCTCCCTCTGTCCTTCATCTCTCTTATATCATGACTGTTCCTTGGGATTACACAGTAAGGTCAAAGTCAAGGACATTAAGGACATGCACAATCCTAAGATCAGACAGTAAGGTCAAACCCTACCTACGCATCGTGGTGCTGGGTACAACCTGGTCACTAACCAATACTCACACTTTTCAGAAAAGTATTTGTACATTTGCGGATCAAACTCGTACCAAATTAGATGGTAAGCCTTTAACAAGACCTGAGTACCAATAGACCTTGGTATGGATTGTTTCATTGTTGGTGTGTATGAATGGGTTGGATTGGAACATTTAGGTTTCACACTAGTATTGTACTTGGTGAAGAGGATGCTGTGATGATATTATTGTGTTTAGGATTTAGATTGAAATAGTGTGAAATGGTGAAAGGGATCTCAACTTTCATTAATGGCATTCATGATTTTGTTTTTCTTTTTATAGTTGGAACAACATGTGATTAATGAAAAGTAGAAATGAGGAAACAAGCAACTGTGTAATGGTCATGTGTCACTCAGCAGTGATCTGAGTCCTCAGTAAATAGGAGCTTTGTTTTCAACAGGGACCACTTCGTCACATGTCGTCACTTCTTCGGGAAATATTCGGATTTTTCTAAGGTACTCTATCGTTCTCTTGAATAAACTAAAAATAATGAAAGAATCTGTGATAAACTAGGAATATTATATAAAATGTTCTAAAGATCTAGATTAGACTAGGGTGTGTTTAACAAAGGGATAACCTAGTGGGATATCCCTAACATAATTTCCCATGCATAATATTTATAGCAAAAAATTCTAATGATGATTTAGAGATATAATAATGAATCATCAACCAATGAATTGATGACATAAAGTGACATTATCATTAATATTTTTAATTTATTTTTTTTTTTAAATCAAAACTTTTCAAAAGTTAACATTAATCTCAAGTGGGATATTTTTCAACCAAACACTACCTGAGGGTGTAGGAGATTCTAAAACCTCTTCATGAAACTCCATGGATCTTGAGAAGTCTAGAGAGTTTCAAGAGGTCCATAAATAGAAGAACTTCCCTCCGTTTAAGAACAAGAAATTGATATTAAAATCTACCTTAGTTTTTTCACCAGGTTGAGAATATACTAAGTACCGCACAAAGGTGTTAGGCAAAAAAACCACTTTGTGACAACTTGCTCATGTCCACAAACAAAGAAGCTTTCTGGTTTTAATAAAATATAATTTATTCATTTTCATTACGTATAACTAAATAAATAAATAAATAAATAAATTATGTATGACCGATGAGATGAAAAGGATATCTATAGAAAAATTACACCATTGTTTTTTGTTTTTTGGTTTTCTTCTATGATGAATGATCCTTTTTATTAAATTTTCACACTTAAAAATATTTTAAAAAAAATTATTCATAAATATTATATAAATAAATAAATAAAATCTTATCTAAATGGGATTAACAATACATAATTGCTTTAAAATATTAATTGATATAATTCATAGAGGGTGTCTTTATTACAAACCTTGACAAGAATTCACTTAACTGAGAGAAATTCAAGTCAATTCATATCTTAACAAAGTAGAGAGGGTAGGAAAGATAGCATGAAGAGTAGGAAATAGATCCAAACACCACCAACCATTTCCATTTGCAACAATTTCATTCTCCTTGCACCACTATGATTTGAATCAATGTTCTCATTTGCCAAGGTGATATTTCTTTTCACTGTAAACACATAATAGTGAAGCAATGAGTTAAAATAAAAAATTGTTGACCAATTTAATTAATTTATTTCAAAACCTCTTTTTGTTATGACTGTTTAATCAAATAAACTTTCATTGACTCTATTAAATTCAATTTTTGTTTTTATATATGTAAAAATAATAAAAACTTATGCCAAAACCCATTAGGGACTGAATCAAGTTTATTTTTGTAGACACAAATATGTATTTAAGGGACAAATTTCAAGAATTCATTTTGGAAGATATTACAAGTATGTGTGAAATCTATAATAAAATTAATCACTAATAACTAACTTTCACAAGGAAAATTAGCTGGTCCAGTCTCTCACAATGAGAGATTGTGGTTCAAATGACGTTAGTGGCGTATTTCTAGTGGTTCGTCCACATTTATAAAAAAACTATGTTGGTATTAGTTAGTCATGGGATATTTTACCTATGCAAGATTCAATCAAACTTGTAACTTTAATTGCTACTATTAAAATTTTTATCATATCTAGTGGATATCATCATCTACCTTTTTACTGTTTATACCATGTATGATACTACATGCTCATGCAACTATGGTGGCAACGGAATAAAAAGGATAGCCTAGTATTTCAAAGCTCCCGTTATGGACAAGGTCCAGAGAAAGATCAGATCATTTAAATCTATTATATACAGTTTTACCATATATTTTTTTAAGATGTTATTTTCATGACTCAAACTATCAGGGAAATTTGGTGTTTACTCGAGAGGAAACACAGTAGTAGTCTTCAGGTGACGAAGCACTCGAGGGTGACATATCTAAGTAAAATTACCACATATGCATCATGATAGATAAAGACTGGTTTTACTGGCCTTTATGCCCGGATGTGATGTTTTTTTGTTCTTTTTTTATGTACTATTGTTTTCTCTTTATTTTTTTAACTCTTATTAATTGATATCAATGTACATGATTTATTCATTTATTATTTTTTATTATAAAAAAAAAAAATCAAAGTCAGAACTGTTACCTTGAGCACTCTTTCCAATCCCTTGAATTTCATCAGCAAACTGCCTGAAATCCTTAGCTTCTGATGAATTCGAAGGCACCTTCAGCAATCCTGCATGCAAAAAAGAGTATATATAGATAATACATAGAACTCCATTCAAAAATAAGAAACCAAAGAAATTAACCATAGAGTGAAGCTAAGTTGAGAGTTCGAATTACGTCTACGATGTGGTTCAGTGGTTTGTCCACATTTATCAAAAAATTAAAAATAAAAATTTGAGCTGAGCTGAGTTTAATTACTTGGGCAATCAGTAACATTAACTGGTGCATTGCACTTGGCTGGAAGCATAAGAGCCCTGGTGACATTAACCTTGATGCCAAGTTGTGGTTCATCTCTATCCTTGATGAGAACACACAAACACTTGAAGCTTTTACCAACCACCCCCTTGAAGTCACTACAACAGTCTGGCGTCGGCGTAGGAGTCTCGATGTCGGTACTCTGCACGAAGGAAAGACACGAGGCCAGCCCCACCAGCTGGTCTGTGCACTCCGCTCGATCGCTAGCAAAGTCCGATCTCGCGGTGCCGATGAAGCCAAGGACAAGAAGCATAGAGAAGTTGAGCAAAGATGAGGAGATTGCCATGGTGATAGAACTAAGATGGTGTGCTGTGTGAGTACTTACAGCTCAATTTAAAGAGGAAGGCAGAGTGTGGGGGATCTGATGAGTAATGGTGTTGGTTAGAAATGTATTGAATGAGTGTGGATGGTATGGTACTAGTGGTGTTGATGTGTTGTTATTGCCTATTTAATTTTTCACTGAGTGAGATAAAACTTTCATTTGTAGTTTTTAATTACCATTTTCAAGGGATTAGTTTTAGGATCTTAATAAGTCGTCAAAAGAAGTCTGGCTTTCATAAGAGAGGAGTACTACCAATCCAATTCACTGATGATGATGCCCTCAAAAACCATGCAACCAAAGTCACGACAGAATACTTCTATTCTACATTCTTGTAATCAGGGAACTATAACAATTATTTTTAAATAAATAAAATGAGGTACATCTTCGCTACCACAATAGTGTATTACATCGCCCCTCGTTAATGAAAACAAAGAAATTCTTCAATTTCTTCTGGAAGCATATGATTATTCTTCTACAAGCAATTATTGAGAAAATTAGTGAATACAACCAATTATAAGTAAGAATGGTCCAAAATACGATATAAACAAGTGTTTCTATGACTCTAAATCTAAAAGATCTACCGCTAGATAAATATCTTTGGGAACTAATCCTCTGTTTTGGATGCAAGAACAAAATAATTCTTTATGGTGTAACAACATATCTCTCATTCTTAATTCGCTCTTTTTTTTTTGACAAAGGTGATAAGTGCCCCCCTAAAGTCAAGAGCGGACAACGCGGCTCTCTGTGGACATACCCTCACATTATAGTCATGGGGGTTCAAATCTGAGATTGTTCCAACCAACGTGCCCTCACCTTCCAACTCATTCTTTTCTTGTTCACGACCAAAGAGTTTTGGTATACTAAATCCCAGTCAATTTTTGAAGTGTCGAATTTGTTGATTCATGGCCAGAGATGGCTTGAAACCAATAATTCATTATCTGATGGATCTTGGTCTCATGCAGGTCAGTCCATTAATATACTTGAACTCAAACAGTAGACAGATGGATTACTTATGGATGATATTTGAATGGCTTCATAAAGAGTGTAGGACCCTTGGAGCCTGTAAGGTTGTGCACACGCATTTGATGTGTGAAGAAGAGTGGGAAGGTGGCGTTCACCATGTGGTTTCACAAATCAACCTGTGCAAAGAAATGAAGTTATGAGAAATGTCCACTGTTCATATCAATTCTTGTCTTGATGCACATGGGGGGATCTAATCTACATTGAGCGGGGAAAAGTGTACATATTAATAATTTAAAGTTATGTTTTTGATTTATGTTGACGTGAAAATCGGCATCCCCTCATGATCAACTCCGGTTCAGATCAACGGATAAGAAGTTGGGATGCTGAAAGTGAATCTGGTGACAGGGGGTTGAAGAGGTTGCTTCGAGAACTCCAACCTGAAAGAAGAGAACACAAACAAGAGCAGTGTGGGGGCCCTCCTACCCAGGTTCCACTCCGATGGTCAAATTAGTGTTGTGATCACCGGAGAAGATGAAGTAGAGGTACTTAGAGTCAAAAGATTGATCTTACTCTCACTCCCTCGAGGTCTAGCCCTATTAGTCCTCTTGATCTGTCTCAGGTTTTAGGCCTTGTCCCATCGCCCTTCTCCCCCTTACTAGTCATCATGGCCTTTACCATGCAAACACCCTTGATCTGTCCCCGAAGTGACAACAACCATGTCCCATTATGGGGGTAGAGTGGCGGCCCTCGGGATCTGGGTTGTCTTTTTTGAGGGGGATGGGGTGTAGACAAGTGTACATCCAGATTTGACAATATATATATATATATATATATATATATATATATATATATATATATATATAGTGGTGTTAGGATCAGGCCTGCCGTAAGTCCAGCCGCCTGATCCTAACACCATTTTAATATATTAAAATTATTTATAATCTATATATTATATTTTTTATAATATTTTTATATATTTTTTGATTTATCTATAAATTTTAAACAATATATAGATATACATATATAATTTTTAAAATATCTTATCACCAAATACATATAGATTTGTACATATCTTTTTAAAAATTATATATGTATTGTTTAAAATTTATAAATAAATCAAAAAATATATAAAAACATATATAAAAACATTATAAAAAATAATATATATATATATATATATATATATATATATATATATATATTAAATATATTTAATATATTAAAATGGTGATAAGATCATCAAGCGGTCGAAGTTGCGGCCGGCCTGATCTTATCACCATTCTATATATATATATATATATATACATGCTCAAGCCGGCCGGATCACTGTTTTGATCCAGCCGCCTCCCATTTTGGCCACTGGAGCATGTTTGAAGGATTTTCAACCATACGGATGGGAAGATCATCGAAAAATAAGCTAGCATGTCCATTTTCATATAATTTGGTGACTACTTAACGGTTCTTATTTTAAGAAAATTTTAATGGTCCAGAATTTCAACCATTAAGTGGGAGGACCAAACGGTCACCAAATTGTATGAAAATTGACATGCTAGCTTATTTATTAGAAAAGATTGTTGAAGTTATTTTTTTACTTTTCTATTTTTGATAAAATAAATAAATCACATTCATTGATTAAGTAGAAAGATAGTACAACAGTAACAAGTAGTTAGGTACAATCCGGTATTGATTAAGTGATTCAAGAACTACTTATACCAAAGGTTCAACTAGGAACCTATTTTGATAATCAATGAATGTAGTTTATCCACTTAATAATAATAATAATAATAATAATAATAATAATAATAATAATAATTTTCTATTTGGAATTACTATAGAAACATTTGTAAGGTTTTTTTTCCAAGATATTAAAAATACTTTCATTTTTAAAAACATGTCAAGTGTTTTTATTTTACCTTGAAAAAGTGTTTTTCCAAAATACATCTATCTTCTTAGGAAAAAACTGTTTTTTTTATTAAAAAACCAAAATAAACAACTGAAAAAGAACTTATAAATATTCAAATTATAAAATAAATATTCCTAATCCATTAAAAAAATCAATTCAAATGCAATATTATAAACAATATGTTGGAATTTTAAATGGTTTTTTTTAAATAAAACTTAACTTAAATTGATTATTCATTACCTAATTTATTTGACTATTTTGATTATTATGATATTTGTTTTATTGGGATGTAACGGTTTCCATATTAGTGAGATCATTGCTCTGCCAAACTGCTAGAATCTTGGATTTAAATGGAAAGGTTGGATATGGGTTTGTATGACAAAAATGAAAAAAACCCTAGACCATTTCTCCGGAAAAGTTGATAGACTTAGTTCTTCTATACCTTCTCGTTTTGGTTTCCTTATGACTTTGGTATCATCCCACGAACGCTCCATCAGCTCTCTCCAAGTCATGTTCTTAGGAGGGATTGCACTGATTGAATCCTTGGGGAGTATTCCTGACAAAACACTTACACGAAAGACAGGAATACGCCTTATGACAAGACTGTTGTTTCTGATACTAATATCTATTGTTTTTATTCATAGACACTATTTGTTCTTCTCACTTGTTATTATTGGGAAAGTGTCAAAGAAACAAATTTATAAGTACATTTGTTGTTAATTTTTATTTTTATAATTATAATTGATTTTATATTTAATGAATGATAAAATTGTTCCAACACAATAAGATCCTAACCTTTAATGCTCTTGACATTCCATTTTATCACCAACGGTCTATTCGTCTATTGGTACTGGGTATAATCTCAAATTTGAACCCTCACCATCATAAAGTGAGGGCACACATGCACGGATGTCACACCTCTGACTTTCGAAGGCGCTTGTCGCCTTTGTCAAAAAAAAAAAGACATTCCATTTTATCCCCTTATGTTATAAAACATAACAACCAACTAATTGGTTTATACCTAGCAACTTTCATATATATATATATATATATATATATATATATATATATAAAAGAAAAAAAATACAATAAAGTTATTCTCTATATATATAAAAGAAAAAAAATACAATAAAGTTATTCTCAATAGATTCCAAGTTGCAACAGTGTCGAAGCACCAAACATTTTCAACAAGTGGATGGATCATGGATGTGAAAGAATAAATACCCACCCATTTATTACCCCATATAAATACCCAACCATTAACTACCCCAAAGACAGACACAAACTCAGTGGATTGATTTCCGCTCAGTTTTTCCACTTTCAACACTATAGTCACGTGTATTTTGGCATATTAAAGTTGGAGAAATGTTCCTACGGGACTGGTCTCACATGACACCGATAATCACAACCATATATCTACCTTGAGATATGTTTTTATTTAAAGTTTGAAAGAGATTTATGGTTGTGATTGTCAATCTTTTGTACTATTTTTCTTGCTATAATCTTTTATAAGAAAGGAGCATGCATGTGTGATACTATATTTAACTCATAAATAAATTATGATTTATCTATAAAAAAATACAAATTCAGTAAATTAATGAATGACGATTAGTGCCGCTCCAACATCAAGCGAAATTGGGCATTCATTTCATGGAAGAGTGATGGGGAAGTTTGCGAAGTGGATTGGCTTCCTCATGCATAGTGTTCATTTGTTATGAAATGAAAGAAATGTCATTTCTCCCACTTTCACTTCTGATTTTAATATATATCAATTCTGTATTAATTTATCATCATAAAATGAGTTTTGGCATATAAAAATCTATTTTCACCCGCACTTAGAGAAATGAGAGACGGAAATTAATTTTACTTATGGAGCTTCACTTTGAAAAAGTGAGACTTCTTTTTTTTTGGATAAATATAGATAAATCATTAGATCATATCATAGTATATGAGAAAGAATGAGTTACTAATTTTTTTTTGTGAAGGTTGATTAAAGTAAAACTTTTTTTACTTACGAATAATTTCAGCTGAATAAATGCACCGAAAAAATAAAATCCAATGAAGAGAATTCCCTCCTTGTGCACCAATCAAAGTATGCCGTAAGCGCGGGTTCATCCACATTAAAATGAGAACTGCGAAATCTCCCGGAAGTTCCCGGCCTGGCATCTTACTCTCACTTTATGATAGAGACCTTTTTCCTTTGTTGCTTTTTCATCCATCACACTTAGTGCTGCGTTTCTTATACTTTGTTCCAAAGAACCAAACTTTTTGATCAATGAACTTATCCTATGTTCTCGGCCGCTCGCGCGCCCAAAGAGAGATAGAGAGAGTGGTACTGAATGGGTGCCGTGGTGACTCATGTGAAGGCTGCCTTTGTGCAGCCTCAACGCTGTGGTGAGCGTGCCATGGAGAGGGCGACTACGACGAGGCAGCGCATGCCCCGGCGCCGAGAGCCGCATGTTGTGGAAGTGAACGAGGGTTTGCCGGCGGCGCCGAGGGATATTGTGCATCAGACCTCGTTCCGGCATCAGAGCAAGAAACTTCGGAAGCCGCACGTCACCAAGAAGTATTCCTTCATAAAGGATCATTTCAACTCTCTTGAACAGGTTGGTCAGTGTGCATGTCTACAGAGGATAAATTATTATGATTTCGTTATAGAAAAAATATTAAGGATATCAAACGATTGGATATTGAAACTCAAAAGATGAAGTATTATTACCAAAGACCTCTTGACTATTGGTATCAAATCTCTTATATAAGACGTAGATAGTTGAAACGAATCCAGGGTCGAACTCCTATAATCATAAGATGAGGGCACAGGCGCAGGGAGTCATGTTGCCCGTCCCGAACTCCCTTCACATGGAGGGGGCGCTTGTGGTCTTTGTTTTAAAAAAAAATATAAAATATTATTATTATTTTTAATAAATGTGGATAAATTATTAGAAATAAACTGTGGATTTTAAACCTCATGAGAATGAGAAAGATTGAACTAGTCAATTTTTTTTTATAAAAATTAAATTAAAAGATAAAGTATTAAAGAAATTAAAAAAATCGGATTCGTGTCTCTACTTGAGAAATCAATGTTACTTTCCTTGGCTCCTCCCTTCTACAATGGCTTTTGCCTTGGTTTTATGTGTTTAGAGTTGTCATGAAAATATATTTAAATTTTTATAGTTTGTGTTTGTCAAATATTAGTGCTAGGATACCAATCTTCACAAAAAAAAAATTTAATAACTTATTCCCTCTCGTAAAAAGAGGTTGAGAGAGTTCAAACTATAGTTACTGTGCACTTCTAGTGGCTTTGCCCACATTTATCAAAATAAAATATCGGTGCCATGATGTGTTTTTACTGATCATTTAACTAAATTTGATAATTGATTTTGTTGAGCGCGCGCGCGCGCGCACACACACACACATATATATATATATATATATATATACAGAGCTAGGTTTTGAGCCCTGGAGTAGTCTACTTACTGATGGGGCCCTACAGGTAAAATAAGCACAAGTAGAAATATTTAGACAAAATTAAGTTTTTTTTTTCCATATATTCTTTTGATTAAGTAAACTAAACATTACCTATAAATAATTGATGAAAATATCTACAATATCAATATTTTTTTAGTTAATTATAAAATAAATTTTATGTATTTATTTATTTATTTATTTTGTTATGTGTGTAGAACTCATCAAGTTAATGCCTAATCAACAGGTTACCACTGCATTGAGAGAATCTGGCTTGGAATCATCAAATCTAATACTTGGAATTGATTTCACAAAGAGCAATGAATGGACAGGTATATATATTTCTCACTTTGAAATGAATCTTGTTGAAAGGAAGCCTTGACGTAACACTAAAGTTGTGACCATGTGACTTGGACAAATCTCCCCTGGGGTTGAGTCGTGGAAATAACGCATACGGTAAAATTTGAATTACTGATTGGCCCAAGTGATCCGTCCCTTCCCTGACCCATGCATGCATGAACTTTATGGCAAGGCTATACTATTTTTGAAATGAATCTTGTTGCATTCTTGAAACATTAAATAAATGTTTTCTATTGCACAAATTTGAAGGGAAACGTTCATTCAATGGTAGAAGCTTGCATGCAATCAGTCATGACCACCTCAATCCTTATGAACAGGCGATTGCCATAATTGGGAAAGCTTTGGCTCCTTTTGATGAAGATAATTTGATTCCTTGCTTTGGATTTGGAGATGGTCAGTTACTCCTTGTTCTTTATTTTCATTAATTATCTGTTGATTTTCTGAAGATAGTATTCACAACCATTTTTTTGTTATAAATCAATGTAGCTACAACTCATGACACAGAGGTGTTTAGTTTTCACAATGACCATTCACCTTGCCATGGATTTGAAGAAGTTTTGGCTTGCTACCGAAGAATTGTACCTAATTTGACATTATCAGGTAAGTTCCTTGACAGATTATTTATTTATTTTTTCAATCAAGTGACTCATTAATTCATAATTCTAAGTACATACATTCATCGATAACTGATTTTATCAATTTTCTAATTCTATTTCTATGAATCCCAAAGCCCATTTACATTAAGTGTATGCATTGCTGTAGAATTTCTGTTCAATAGAACCTTGATATGAGTTCTATTAGATACAATAGTTTTTCTTTCGATAAAGATGGATGAACACATCCAACAGAAGATGCATGTTACACCAATTAATAATAAAATAAGAGAATGACGTTTAAGATGGTTTAGACACGTGCGTCGTAGATCCTCACCAATTCAAAAGAAAATAAACATATATTTTATTTCATTTCGGGGAATGGAGGTAATTCGGAGAAGTCCTCGGAAGTGATCTTAAATGAGCATTCTAAGTATATTAAGTACATTGATCATGTCAAAGTTTTCCAATACATTCACACATGACTCAAGCAATTTTAACTCTGCATAGATTGAAAGTTGTAAACTTACACACCTTATTCTATGGAAGGGCCCACTTCGTTTGCACCTATAGTTGAGGCAGCAGTTGACATTGTGGAGAGAAGTGGGGGACAATATCATATATTGGTTATCATTGCAGATGGTCAGGTAAAAGATTTCTGCAATTCTTGCTAATTCTTTCATATGGTTCGCTTCAAAAACATTTATTAGCTTCATAATTTATTAAGGTCACTAGAAGTGTTGATGTAGAGCTGGGAGATCTCAGCAGTCAAGAGAAGAAAACAATTGAGTCAATTGTCATGGCAAGGTATGCGTACCTTCTATCTTTTGTAATGAAAAATGACAGAAAATGAGAACATGCGTTAATGCATCTCTACATTAATGCTTTAATGTCGTAAAAGGCAGTACGGTCTTCTGAAGCTCCGCGTTGTGTGGGGTCGGGGAAGGGTGGACCACTTGGGTCAATTGTACCTTACGCTTGCTTTTTAAAGCAGAGGTTATTTAATGGCTTCCATGACTCGAACCTCTACCTCTGGTAGGCCAAGCAAGCTTTTCACAGATTCACGCCAAGGCTCACTTCTTGAGTCACAAAATTCATGATGTTTTGTGACTATAAGGAGAATTCTTTCTATGCTGGATAAAAATTCTTCAAAGAAGTATTTAATTTATCTCATAATAATAAGTGTATAGTTTTTTTATGAAAAATCTTGTTAAAGATTGTATTCATTTACAATGTACCAATTTAGTCGTAATATTGATGGCATTTTGATTGAGTTTCTCTAATGATGTATTGTATTTCCATCAAAGTTCATACCCCTTGTCGATTGTTCTTGTGGGAGTTGGTGATGGGCCTTGGGAAGGCATGAGGAAATTTGATGACAGTATTCCTGCTAGAGACTTTGACAATTTTCAGGTACTAAAATATAATTTCAAAGTATCTTTCCATATAGGAGAAGAATAAGATTAATTTGTTGAGAGCTTATCATCCTTGGAGTTCATTTGTTGTTATTGTTATTCCTAACAAATAAAAAACATTAGCAGACCTGAAATATAAGTAAACAGAACAGGAATTACTTTATTGAAAAATCTACTTAGTTAAAAACTTTTTCTTTTCACAAAAGTTTAGCAAATATGTTTAAGTTAAAATCAAAGTACCTGAAATCCTCTAGAGACCACTTTTAGCACCGAATAGAGTTTGAAAAAGTTAAGAAACAAAAAATTGAGAAAATTGAGAAGAGAGAAGCCAAACAGAAAAACAGATAACATATAAACAGAAATCTAAGTATGTTCCAATATTTGCGGTAAATTGTGTTTCTCCATGACTAAAATGGGGAGAAGACAGATTAAAACCAAAATGTCCCAACAATCTCCTCATAGAACTCGAACTTTTGTAATATGATTGAATATTTGGATGCTAAAACTACAATGAGATAGAAGGCTAGAGAAAAAATATTCAAAGTGTTAATGTTATTTTTTTGAAAAAAAAATTAGTGAATCAATAAGATAGAAAAGAACAAAGTTAAAATGAAAGTTCCTACGCATCCTCTCTGAGGTTAGAACACAAATGGAGATCATTTTCAGCATCCAACTTACTTCGGAAAAGGTAAGAAATAAAAAGTAAGAAAGGAAGAAGAGAGAAGTGGTACAGAAAGACAGAGATAACAAAAACCACAAGTTATATGTTTCTCCCACAGATATATTTTGAAAGTTTTAGTTTCAAAACTATCTGATTCTTTTATTCAATTTCAGCTTTGATTTCAAATGCAGTTTGTGAATTTCACTTCAATCATGGAGAAGCAAAGTAGCCCAGAGGAGAAAGAAGCCTCCTTTGCTCTTGCTGCTCTCATGGAGGTTCCTTTCCAGTACAAAGCAAGCATGGAACTTGGCATTCTTGGGTATATATGTTAAATAATTTAAACCAGTTGATGTTTCTTTAATTTGTTCTTCATTCCGATTATACACTATGTTTTGCATGTGGTCTGAAAAAAGTCATGTAACTGGGAAGGCCAAAAGGGTTAACCCTCGTCCACCTCCTGTTCCTTTCGCTCGAAGACAACATTCATTAACTGCAACTGCAACTGCAACTGCAAGCAGTGATTCTCCACAATCAAGCAATGGAGATCAGAACAAGGTATAAACTAAATATTACTTTTACTTTGATCATGTTTGTTTGCATAAAGAATTTGAGGGAGATGTTCACTTTGATCTCATGGTTCTTTTTCTGAATTGTAGACTTGCCCCATTTGCTTGACAAATGAAAAAGACATGGCTTTTGGGTGTGGCCATCTGGTAAGATACAACTAGTGCTTATTAAGGAATGAGTTAATTTAAAAAGAGATGACAATCTTGTGTTTGATTGCAGTGTTGCAGAGAATGTGCCCAAAACTTGTCAATATGTCATATCTGCCGTGCAACTATTCGATCACGTATCAGGTTATATTCTGGATGATTTCAGCCAAAATTATTCACAGGATTCAGGCTTGAAGATAATAATGTACATCTTAGTCATGTATGAGTTATCATAAATTTCTGATGTACAGAAAAGAATTTCGACATCCAAGTAATTTGCATTTTGCTTCAATGTCCGCAGTACAAAACATACACGAAAAAAAAATCTGTATTTTCAGATTAAATCCTCAAGTTCTATTGTTTTATTTATTTATTTATTTTAATAACAGTAAATAAACTACATTAATTTATTACTAACAAAAGGGTGTTACATAGTACAACTGAACAACTGCTGATAATAGAGGCGTGAGTGCCCCTTTACATAGATAATCGACTATTCAAAGTCATTGCGCTAGGCAACACTAGTCGCCTAGGAACTACTGAGGATCCTCTCGGGTGAATATCAAGTTTCCCTTAATAAGCGACTCCACCGCCACTAGCTTTGGCTGCTTGGCCACATTAGTTGCATCAAATCAAAAGAGCAAAAGGAAATCAATATCATGAGTTAGTTTTGAATAATCATGTTGTTTATTATAAAACTATTATTTATTCTTCTTCATCCAAAGGTTTCATACAATAACAACTCCCACCTCATTCGTAATATTTTGTCAATGAGGATGGTAGTGGGGACAGAGCCCCAAAGATCTTGCATCGATTGGGGTGTAGACCCGAGTAGCTAGGTTACAGAAATGTCTCTAGACACAATGACGAACAAACAGAGCAAGAACAAGTGATTTATGGATTCATTTTCTCTATTGCATAGGTAACTTAGCGTCTTGAACCCTCTCTACTTGCACTTAGCTAGGTTGTTTGGGATAAGAATTTGTCATCAGGTGCCAACGAAACAAAGAGTATGATTTTTAATAGGAATGGATGCTTCCAGAATGACTTAGGGATGACACATCGCCGTCAATTAGGATCCAGTAGAGTGAGTTCATGACTTGGAATAATTTGGAGTGTGTTAGCCTCCATCTTCTAGTATTTGGGCTAGTACTTAATAATCCGGCCAGGTGCCCTAGAGGCAATGGTTGTGTGAAGCCTTCATTAGTTAATGGTCCTAATTGCAGGATGGGAGTTCCTTATTGGATATTGGACTATGCTGCTTCTATTGAGATTGTACCTCTTCCAACGAAGTCTTAGTGAGGGCCAAAGGTTTCATTGGCCATCAATCTAGTTGTGAAGCTAACAATTGAGAGAAGTGTTATTGCCATCAGTGGATATAACATTTGCCAAAACTAGTGCTCCGTGTTGGCATATACCCTTTCAAAAGAAAGAAGCACTTGCTTGAATAAGCCAATGAGAGTCTATGAATGATCTTCTGATTTGGTGTATTTGAGGATCTTGAGACAGATACTAGCCTCTCCAGATAGGATTCTCCATCATCACTTTCCTAGTAGGTTGCCGTTGAAATGTTTAATTATATTGATGATCCCTCGTCATCCTTGTTCCTTTGACTGGCAAGATGTCCCCAGCTGACCAATCTATAGAAATGAGATTTCTAATCTAGACTCATCTGAGGAAGTTCTTTCGAAGGGAGTCAATGTTTCAAATGACCCATTCAAGGAGATGGTAAATAGACCTTCAGTAGTTTGGGATGGAAGTGAGGATTGACTTGAGTAGGGTGATCCGACCACTAAGAAATTAAGAGGAGTTGTTCTTTCCATATAATCGTGCTCTTAATTTATCATTGAGCTTCAATCGATCCTCTTTCCTGGGTTTGTGCCCTGAGATAGCTAAACCCAAATACGTTAGATCGGAAAAGACCCAAGCGGGAAGTTCTATTGGTTTCATGAAAATATCATTAAAACAACAACAAAAATATTACATGTTTAAGATCATCGTCTCGCTAATGAATCTAAATTTGTTTTTTTGTGAGAAATTTTCAGTAAACTACTAATTCTATTCTCAATCAGAGAAAATAACTAAACACTACAATGACTTCGAGAAATGGGGAAACAAACTATAACTTTTCTTCTCATCCTTGTAATTTTTCTTGATACTTATCTATCCAAGGAGAGATCACATGCATGTAGCTTCCTTCATCTTAGTATACAGAGACATTGATTCAAAGGTAACCAATTCATGAGCCACATGTCATATTGCAAGCTCTATAACTTCTTCCACTTTTCTGCCATTTAGTCTTAAAAAGGATTTTGCCAAGGGAATCTTAAATATATATCTTTCTTTTATTCCAAGATGAATGGAGATTTCTCTGTTTTCCTTTGATTACTTGCTCCAACAAACATCTCAATCTAAAATCTTGAATTTATTCAAAACTAAAAACTCAAGAGAGGCTTTGGATAAAGCATAAATAGATTTACTAACATGAAAATCATGTTTGGATTAAATATGTTATATAAATCATGTATGTATGTAGGATGTCTTTTCAAGAGGTTGAATAAATTAAAATCATCTATATTTAATTGAATATCATATATATGGGTCAAAACATTGTTTATTGAATTAGTCATATTCAAATAATTACATCAAAATCCAAATCAATTCAAAACCAATAACCCAACCAGTTTTGACACCTTTTATACCAGTTTTGAATATCTGGTCAAAACATTGTTTATCCTTATATTACTTGTAGTGTTTTATATATATATATATATATATATATATATATATATATATATATATATACGGGGCTAATAGTGTCCAGCCTACCGCAAGTGCGGCCGGCCCACTTTATCAGACCCCGTATAGGGCCCGGCCTCAAGGCCATGAAGCCTCGGCCCTATAGTAAAGTGATAAAGAGAGCCGGCCGGACTCAATCACTTCCCTATATATATATATATATATATATATACACATACGGGGCTAATATCTTATGCTGGGCCTTTATCATGCCTTGAAAGTACGGTTGTTGCCTCGTTTTTGGCTCACTTACATGATGTTTTGAGGAAATCCAACCGCATGGATGGAGAGAACATCGAAAAATAAGCTAGTATGTCAATTTTTATAATATTTGAGAACTTGTAGGGTCTTCATTTTAAAGGGTGAAATTTTGAACCGGTAAAATTTCTATAAATTTTCACCCGTTAAGATGAAAACCCTACAAGTTCTCAAATTGTATGAAAATTGACATGCTAGCTTATTTTTTCATGTTCTTTCCATCCATACAGTTGGAAATCCTTAAAATACTGTGCAAGTGGCCAAATGGGAGGCGACCTTATTTGCACAATAATCTGGCTGGCTCTATAATATCACTCCCGTATATATATATATATATATATATATATATATATACACACACACACACACACACACACACACACATATATATACACACACACACACACACACACACACACACACACACACACGCCTGACTCTCATTTTATAAGAGTGTGGATTTGATCCTAGGTTTGTCCATAAGAGAACCTCGAATCTTAACAATGGAGCTGGATACCAATTGACATGTGGGCCGTGATTTTTCTTAAACACATGATACACCCCTAATTAGCATGGAGCACTCAAAAAGTAATTAATCCCTCAAAAGCATTAAATTCTTTTGAGTCTAGTCCTTGGTCTGAACACAAAGACTTTTTTGAGTCTTTTATGAAAAACCAACAAGCATGATATTCCGTAGTTCGTTTGAGTCCCACGAGGGTCACCACCTTTTAGAAAAAATACATGCATGTTTCACTACAAGAAAAGGACATGAAATCTCGTCCCTAAAAGTCTGAATCCGGTCCTTAAAAGTCAATAAAGACGAGTCAAATCCGGTCCTCACTCGTCCTAATAGGCTCTGCCCATAAAGGTCTTTAAGGACGATAAATGTGACATGTCCTTAAAACCTTTCAAAGATGAGGTTGGTACTCGTCCCTAAAAGCTCTTTTAAGGACCAGATTACTGGTCCCTAAACAAAAACAAATCTCATCTCAAATATGCCAAAATTCCAGTGCTTATAAATCTTTTGGAACCAGATTCTTTTTGGTCCCTAAACCAGATTTTTGGTCCTTAAACCAAATTTCGTCATTTTTTCAATACGCGACATAAATTACAAAAACCAAAATAATAACATATACACATATCCTTAACAAAACAATAACATATCATTTCATTATCATTTTTTTCAATAAAAGTCATTTAACATCCAACATCCCATATATGTGTAGCATAATATTGTTTACACATTGCTCATATATACAAAGATGCATATTAAATCAAAGTCATAAATTGCATAGCGGCATTCATCAACAAGAAGGCTGATAGTGAAATCCTAGCACTCTGAATGGGTTCACCAAGCTTCTCAACAATGACCTTCTTCACCTTCTCATCAATCTTGAAAAAAAGAAGTGATAAGTTGAATTTGCCTTCAGTTCCAAAAATTTTAGCTTGCAGTCATCATTCACAACCATCCCAGATGCTGCATTGGCCTGTAAAACAAGAGTGATAAATTACATAAATATTATGTCACAACCTCCACTAGATCACAAAAACATTACTACATAGAATCTGATTATGACTACAGACATACATTAAATACATTTAAAAAAAAAGAGAAACTTGCATCACATTATCTAAAATAATATATAAAACTCTACCAAGCATGAATTGGTTTTGAAGGATATAAATAAACATCATACTCTAGCAGACATACGACAGAGCCACATGGTATGGACTCGGCACAAAAACTATTGCTTTTAGTATCATGGAGTCACGTCTAGAATAATTACAAATATAATGCATTAGTGATACCCAAGAGGGAAATGATGATAAAAATTATATATACTTCACAAGCATTATCTGTGGAAATTATAATTAGAGCTGCATAATTAGGTCAATAACCTTTTGCTCATTAGTATACCTGGAGTTTAGAGTATAATGCCAGGTCCTAGGAGGTTGCAATCGATTAAGAGAGGCACATGGAACAACCACATCCCAACTGTTAAAAAAAAAGGCCATAGGTTAGGTGCTATAATACATGCTCAGAGTGTAAATTGTTTATAAAATCTCAGAGTGTGCACAATGAATGAGACTGATTTTGGTTCAAAGCTAACACATGATTATTCCAATAGTAAAAATTTATACCTTAATGGAACAGACTACTAGACTGTCTCTTTGCTCTGGCAAAATCAAGTGCAGTCTGCCGATCATCATTCATCAACAAAGGATTTGTTGTGATGTTTAATAAGAAGAAATTCATTAACAAAACAAACCGCAGCTGCTAGGTCTTGTTTATAGCTAATAGCAGATGATAGGTCTTGCTCATAGCGGCATTCATCAGTAGGAAGGCTGGCATTGAAATCCTCATAATGAATTGGTTCATCAAGCTTCTCAACAATGAATATGCAGGCTGAACAGTCAGTTACATAAAGTTTTAAACTTTAAGGGATCAAAATGTACCTGTAGGTTGGAAGGCAATGGATCAAAGGCAAGTCGAATTCCAAATCTTAGAAAATGAACAATGCCATTTCTTCTTAGAATAGGAAGCACCATTTTGACAAAATCTATGGGTTTTGACTCTTTCATAATGTCCCTATCAGTAAACTGAGCAGAAACAAACAAATGGAATTAATAACAAATCATTACGATATCTCTATCTTGTTATGAAAAAAAAGAAAGAAAAAGAACCTACTTGACTACCAATTGCTTCAAAATATTAACTGAGCGCGGATGAGAAGACAGCTCTTTCACAATATGTACATCATCCTTTAAAAGATTTATGAAATAATCTTCTTGGTAAATATCACCAAATTGGCTGCACTACAACCAAATGAGGATGCATGTATCACTAAAGAAGAAAAAGAAAATCCAAGAATTATCTCACAAATAGTATTGGATGCTGAATTGATATTGCATGTTTTATATTAACAAGTAAAAATTATCTTTTATCCAAAAATGTTGTGATTAGTAAATGACAGAAAGAAGAAATGTTGCAGTTATTAAACCTAGTTAGCCTTTTTTTGTATCAATGAATAAATTTATCTTTTGACTCATGTTAATATGAAATAAACATTGCACATCCTTCCGCAAAGAGTACAAAAATCGAATTATGGTTGCATATCAGAGGTCAATATTGAGCAATATAATTAGGCAGTAGCAAAGGATATATATATTATACATTCTTTCATGGAACCAAAATTAATTTCATCTCTGACTTTGATCTAGAAGCTTACTTGAAATAATAATAGTCAATTCATGTTGAATCATCTAATATCTTATGTAGTAGAAAATTTAGTAAAAGAAACTCAATTTTATTTTATTTATTTATTTATTTTTTTTTTTGCATTGCTTATACATTATAAAATTGAGCAAATACTTGTGAAGTCTCATGCATTATGACATTCCCAACAAAAAATCAAAAAAAATCAAAAAATTCACAACAACGACAACAAAAACAAACTTTGAAAAGTTCAAATAAACCTCAATGATAATCAGATGTTTAAACTTATGTACCAAAAGATTGCAGGATGTTAATTTAAATACTCAAAAGAGAGCATGGTCCTCAACAAAAGATTTATCCCTTAATTATGGATAAATAGAAAAGTTATCGAACCTACTATCCTTGCATACACTGCTATAAAGGAATTTAGGGAGAACGAGGGTTGCATTGAGTAGAACAGTAACAACAACAGCAACAACATTGCACACCTGTGATAATCATCTTAATCAGATTATCTGCACATCCAGAGCAAGGAAAAAAATGACAAGAAATCACGTAACCAAGGCAATGACAAAAATTGTTTCAGATCAAGCAATAAACTTTGTTGAAATACTTCCAAAAATAATAGATAAGAGCAATAATCTTAATGAAATGCCACATTATATGCTCTATGATGCTAACAAATGTTTAACTTTTCTGGGAACAATTAATTTAAAATCAGATAATATATTATAAAATATTTCACAAGTTCTTAAGACAAGAAGAAAAGAGCGGTAGTTTGTACTCATAAAACAAATTCTTCATAAGAAGCATGATCCATGCGAAACCTTTGCAAAAAGATTTAGGGGAACTTGAAGTTTAAATTTTAAAGATAATATCATAATTTTGAAAAAGAATAATACAATTATAGGATTCTGGAGCCTTACTGCAACTAATTGTTGGTTTAGACCACCATTAGCGCTCACCAATATAAAACCTGTGTGTTCAATAGCCTGCCCTGATTCAAGAAACATATAATGATTATAGAAGATAGACATTAATGCACAAAGTTTATAAGCTGAAAGACATTAAGCAACTTACGCATGGAATCTTACGACTTTGGGATGAAAATTTAATCAGGCTATGCTGACAAAGAAAATAAGTCACCGAACCTTGTTGAAACAATAGCCTGAGAATTGTAGGCCCCTTGCATTGTTGTCTTTCCATCCCTTCTATACCCCAAGGGAACGGTTACATGCCCATCATGCGTCCACTAATGGCACCATCCAGGACAGATGATGACTTTGGTCATCACCAGGATATCCTCCCAAGATGGCGGGCGGTGACCTCGGTCGTTATAGTGACGTCCTCCGTTGATGCTGGGCAGTAACTTCGACTGTTATCGTGTCATCCATGGGGCCCACGATTCCATAATACCCATGACCCTCATGGATGCCCAAGATCAGGCCATGTGTAGCACAGTTATTTTATCCAGTAACACTTGCCCACCTACTTCCAATGCTGACTAGTCTTAAGCTTAGATCAGCTTTGGGAGTTAAGTTTTCATTAACTCGCTAGGCCAAATTAAAAGTAGGTTCTCAGCTTTCTGACTAAGAGTAGCCTTTTCAGAGTGAGATGGAGATGATGAGGTTGGTGCTTTGTATCAACCTCAATTACTATGCCGCGACTTTTGGTAAACACATCATGAAGTGCTTGCGTGTTATTCATCAATGGAGGCATTAATTCAGTAGATGTTTTGGGTTGTCGGATTGTAATCGTTTGGTCAAAGGATCCCACTCACAAGTACTGTCTACAAATAGGCTCGCAGAGAATTAGGGTTTTATTTTGTGATTATCTGCTTCTCCATCATCGCTTTGAGAGAGTCTCTAGTTCTCTTCTCTACAACTATTCTTTGTTCTCCCCACACAAGGTAATGGAGATCATTCCTTTAGCTTCTAAGAAGGAGGGTTCTGGAGTCACATCCATTAGCAGCTCTTTATGTTTCCATGAGACTATCCAAGCGAGCGACGTCTTTGGTATCTTTCCTCCCTTCTGTTGTTAACTACCGACCTTCTCTGAACGAGCTAGTACCCCTCAGTTTGGGGAATTGGTTGTGTACATATAGTCTTTAAGGTTTTGCATGACTTCCGATCTCCACTTTGTTTCACCAGATCCTCTATTTTTATAACAATTGTCTTGCTTAGCTGCACCCAAACTTATGGAGAATTCCCTATGGATTTGTCATTCAATTCTAGAGTCTACAAGCTTACCCTCTATTGGTTCCACCTTCTTTTCTCTTTGGAAAAGCATCCAGGCTTTGAGGACTAGTACTATTTTGCCTCTTAAAGTGGTAAGTTGTTCTTAGGCAAGATCCCTCCTATCATTCACAACTAGAATTTTGTATTCTTTTTTGTTTCTTCTGAGTCAGGGTGGTCAGTCCTGACCTCATGAGCCTCCCCCAACATGGACTCCTCCTATAAGACACTAGTTACACGATGTCATGTATGAGATTTTCCAATTATTAGTTGCGAAACAAGCTGCAGCAGGGGCGAAAGATGCTTATGAGATTTTCCAAGAGATGCCAGTAATCATCAGAAAATGTATTTTAGTATTCTGGATTACCAAGAGACTTTGAAGTATCTCTCTCTCCTACTCCTAAGGTAGAAGCTACTAAAGTTGAGGCCGAGGTCACTATCGATCTCGAAGAACCATCATTGTTGGGTCCTGAGGGGTTGGCTTTGAATAAGGTCAAAGTGCCCCTTGCTGGAGCCGAGGTTTCTGCTAATGGAGATGAAGTTTCTCTTCTCAGATTGTCGCCCGACAGTCCTCAGCTATGAACTATGTACTTTTTCCTTTTTGCACCTGTAAAACTTTTATAAGTTATTAATAAAGAATTATTTTCTTTTCTTACTTATACTACAGTTGAGTTCCGACTCTCAAGTTTGACCTATCTTTGACACGTCTCGACCTGGAGAGTTCAAACATTAGTTGATGCCTCGAGTACTCCTCTACAAGTTGCAGATATGATCGTGACATGATTGCTTGAATCGTACCATTCTCCTCCGATACATTGCAACTCTTGGGAGCCACAAAACTTCATCTTTGTTGGTGTCCTCGAAATTCGAGGAGGGTTGGAGCATTTATGAAACAACAACTTACGTCTCCCAAGCCCTTGGATTTCCCTAGGGAACACATTTGGGGAAATAGCCTATTAATAGGTCAGAAAAAGACCCAACTCTTCATCTTCTTGTCTTCTATCATTTAAGAGAACTCTCAACTTTTTTTGCCCCTCCTCAACTAAGGTAATGGAGGGTTCTCCTCCAGCTTTTAGAGAGCAAGGCACCGGTGTTGAGTCAACAACCTTTATTCTTACTTTCCCCACGATGTAGATGTATCATGTCTCATGGCTTCTGTCTAGACTTTTCTACAAGTGGACACTCTGTAGATATGCCTTTGTGTATATTTGTGGAAGTAGAAGAAGACAATGGGAAAATAGGTGGGTTTTTCCCATCACTATAAGGTTACATTAGCTAGAGTATAAGCAAAAGCTTGCAATGGAAAAATTCATAGAATGTTTCCAATTTGATAAGGCAGGAGCAATTGAAGCTGAAACAAAAGTTGCAGCTGGGCCCCAAACGCTAAGTATAGCAAAACCTGAAATGTTAGCTCTAACCAAGGTCTGGTTATGTTCCCCATTAGAACTGAGACGTTGTTCACAGTCCCTCAAGAATAGGCTTGGCATAGTTTCTTTTTATACACCCCTTGTATCTGTAAATTTTCATAAGTTATCAATAAAAAAATAGATGTATCATGATTGTGTGGTCTTTGTTCTCGGAGTTATTATTCTCTAGATACAACTAAGTGTATGCTTTTTAGTCGTCGACCTAAGCTTTCCATGCTATTGACCTTGAGTCAAGCAACTCTTCATGGTTCACCCTACCGTGAACTAAGAACATAGTTCTTGGGGCTCGAGGTTAGCGTTTGCGTTAAGCAAGAGAGGAGTGCTTAGTTTCTTTGGCCTTTCTCCTTTGGTGCTCAAAAAACATGATGAATAAGAGATCCAATGGGTTTGACTGATCATCTTCCCTTAATAGTGTGATGATCAGACCTCAATAGATTTTTCCCTTCCTTGAAAGGCCACTATGAAAAGAGATGAATTGTCAGGGGCTTAAAAGAGCGTCTTGTTGGAAGGATCTTCTTAGTCGAGGTTGTATCATGATGGAGCAATCGATTAAGGTAATTAGGATGCCAAATCTATAGATGATAGACTTCTATATGAAGTCTTGGCAAGCCCATTCTGAGATCTTTGCCAAAGGCTCTGCTTCCACCCTCTTGGTGAAGTAGTCGATGGTAATAATAAGGAATTTGAGCTATCAGACTACAATAGGAAAAAGTTAGCCCTCAGAAGATAGCAAATTTAGGGGTAGAAATATGGTGCTTTAGAACCATAAAGAATCCAAGTAAAGTTAGTGCATTCTCAGTATCTGCTATGTTTACATAGGCACTAATTCAAGTAAAGTTGATTATACAGGAGAGTTGGAACACTGAAAAAAAAGAACGAATATTGAACGCTCTCTACAGGAGCTAGCATCGTAACGAAGCGAACTCAGGAGTACAGGAAAACAACAGAGAAGCATTGTCGAGACATAATTGTTATTGGAGTTACAACGTTAATGTATGGAGAAGTGAAGACAAAGAGTGAGCATCGCTGACTGATTGTCCCTCCGGTCAATAAATGTGAGAAAATGGAGGGTGCAAATTTAGGCATTGCCATCAAAACGACACATTCATTGGTGTTGCAACGCCTCACGTTGTCTCTATATAATTTCTTTGTAATTTCTAAGGTTTGCCATCTTAAGTTTTAGACTAGGTTTAGGGCATCGTATGAGAGAAGAACCGGCATAGCTTCCATGCAGTGTCAGGGAGTTCACGGGTTCTCGCTAAGGGTCATCCTGGAGTCCCCAAGGTGAAAGGGTGTGTCAAACCCCTATAGGAGGGCGTGGAGATACCCAGAGAAGGGAAGTGTTCATTTATTTCAACATTTATTACCCTCTCTACCTGTGCTTTATATTGATCATAGATGCTTGGGCTTTAATGTCATGTTTATTATTTAGTACCATGCAGGATAATCCCTCTCTTCTATGGTTTGTATGGACTCATTAGCATGATAATCAACAATAGTCTTGACTTTGATGAATTATTGTTATTGTGAATGTGCTTGTGAACTCGTATTCTATTAACCACTGTCCGAGAGGAAGTGGCACATCTTACTTCTCTCTACATGAGAATGAGAAAGAAGTAGATGCAGGCTCACAATTGGTGGGCTCTACAACACATGTGTTTGATTATATTAACCATCGTCGGAGAGTAGATGGCAACCTTAGCCCCCTTCACCATGAGAATGGGATAAGGGTTGATATGGGCATATGAGTTGACAAGGGTTGAAGACCATGGTAGAAACAGGAAGTAGAATCCTTTAACCTTTGGTATTATGCATAGAGATATGGTGACATTAGAGGTATTCATGTGAGAACATGAATCATCATTAGTGCTTAGTATTAAAATCCCGAAGCCTAACCTTCATACACCTCCATTTACAACAACAACGATTCAGAGAAAAAGTCAAGACTAATTATTTGTACAATTGTAAGGAGGATATATAAACTCTAATGTTAGTGCTTGATTCTCCCGAACCAAACTACTTATCTTTACTTGCTTTCTAGTTTAGAATTAGTATAAGACTACTTCGTTGAACCGATTGGATGAATTAAGGCTTAAGAGTAGTTGGTATTTAGTTACAGTTCTCATTAGTCCTTGTGGATTCAACTCGGTACTTACCGGTTTTATTATTGTAACGGCATGCACACTTGAGTGTGAGCGCGTTCTTCGCATCTCGAAGCATAAATAGATCGAGTATGTCTATCCCCTACATCCTGAACGCCCTCACACTTCGGTGAAAATGAACACCATAAAGGCGTGTTTGGTTGCTGGAAGTGCCCCGAGGTGGTGGAAGTCCAAAAGTGACACTTCCATAGAACTCTGAGTTCCATTTTGGAAGTTGGAGTTTGGGGTGTTTGGTTGGCGGAAGTGAAAAGCCACTTCCGTACACTTTCATTGTTTAGTTTATGGAAGTAGGGGTTTGGAAGTCTGAGTTCCAAACTTTTAGGTGTATGGTTGGCGGAAAACTGTGTTTATGGTCACCACTTCTGAGGAATAGTGAGGTTACCCTTGTTATAACTTCTTACATTTTATTAAGTACTTGATATTATATAATTTGAGATAATAATTTCTTCCAAATATAAATAAATTATTCCTATAACTTTTTATTTAAACCATAAAAATTTTTTGTGGTTTAATATAATCACATTTACTTATGGTAATGACAACATTTATATTTTAATGTCTAAATATATAAATAGTATGTGTTATATATTTATATAAGGTAATTAATTTTAAGTGAAATGTACATTGGTGTGCATCATGTTTTTTATATTTATCCAATGTAATATTATAAATTGGTGTGCATCATAATTTCTCATAAGTATAAAATAATTATTTCTATAATTACATCCTACAATTGAAGTATTAATTTAAAATTGTTAAAACTTTTTATTTTAATTTAATCACATGTACATGTTCAACACTACAGAATAACAACACAATCACACAATTTAACACAACATCCAGGAACTTGGAAACACTGGAAAGATGCAAACTTCCAACTTGCATTTTATTTATTAGCTTGATACAAATACATACACTGCAAACTTCCAAATTTCATTGTTCAAACATAAATCCTGAATTTAATTTATTCACTTTAAACTAATACACACTACAAACTTCCCCCTTTAATTGAAACAAAATCACATCACCCATACTGTGCAGAGGAAGAAGAATGCATTGAATCTTCTTCTATGCAGAAACAGAATCACATTACCCATTTTATGCATTGAATCTTCTTCTATTCACTTTACAACAATGAATGCAACTGATTCTTTTCTCTGTGATAGCTTCTCCAAGCAAGGATGCCTATAAAACCAACAATTCTCTATCGGTGTCATCGAATAGAAGATTTAAAACAATAGCAACAAATGCACAATACAATGCCATACCTTATTTAAAGAGAACAAAACACAATCAGCTTGATAGATAAACAAAATAAGTTTGCACCAAAGAACTTCAACATTTTCTGCAAATGCAAATGCAAACAAAGTTGAAAAATTATAAATTAAGACAATGTTGAAGAAGTTTGTGCAACATTACCTCCAACCAGAGAAACAAATCAAAACAAACATTGGCTTCAAATAAACAAAAACACTACCTGCAAATCAAACCAACATAATCATCCCAAAATTCCTCAAAATAGATCTACAAAAATAATTACACAGCCATGACATCAAAAAACCAAAAAATTCAGTCTTCACATTACCTCCAAGTATTATAAGGTTCATCCAAGGAAATTATTTGATATAGGATGACAGATAAACAAAATGTCTAAATAGACCTTATAAATCACCTCAGTCATGACATCAAAAAAAGCAAATGTTCATAAGGAACACCAAAATTATTTTCCAAAAGAACATAAGGAACACATCAACAATGGAATGGAATCAAAATAATAAACAATTAAACAATATGCAGTTAAGAATATAAGGTATGAACATAAGGAACACCAAAATTATTTTCCAAAAGAACATAACAATGGAATGGAATCATAATAAAAAAAGAAGAAAAGTATGCATGATTATGAACACATTAAAACACATCAACAGTGGAATGAAAGCAGAAGAATAAACAATTAAACAATATGCAGTTACATTTTTAAGGTATGAACAAAAGGAACACCAAAATTATTTTCCAAAAGAACATAACAATGGACTGGAATCATAATACAAAAACATAAAAGTATTCATAATCACAGTATTCATAATCAATGGTTCAGCAGTTTTAGTCAATATGATTTTAAAACTGAAACATCACAGATCAGAAAGAGAATTTCAGATTAAAACAACTCATGTAAAAAACATTCAGATTAAAATAGATTAGCAAGGAATATCATCAAACACATTAAAATTGATGCTCATTTGGTAAGGAAGAAGAATGCAATAGTACTGAACAGTACCTAACAAAAATAAGACAAACATGATCAAACCAGAACAGTGGAGGCTAGTAGCTATAGAATTTAATTTCCACATAGAAATCAATATTCCAAATGTGATGGCATGATATGCATGATATACTTATACAGAGGACTAATAGGGTGTTCATTCAACAGTTCACACAATATTATGATTGTAAAAATGAAACACCACAAATCAAAAAAAAAAAAAAAAAATTCAGATTAAAACAACTCATGAAATAAAAAAACAGATTAAAATAGATTAGCAAGGAACATTATAAAACAAATGAAGAGTGATGCTCATTTGGTGAGGAAGAAGAATGCAATAGTACTGAATATTATCAAACAAAAATAAAACAAACATGATCAAACCAGAACAGTGGATGCTACTAGCTATAGAAAAACCCAAACCTAAAGATATTTTAGCAAGACAACCATCTCAATTTCATATAAACACATGGAGATGCAACAAACTGAAAAAATAACCAAACACTCCGAAGTCACGGAAGTGGGACCACTTCCGTGACTTCGGTCCCCAATTCCGTGAAACAAACACGCCCTAGTGTCCACTTCTTCCCATTTCGGGAAACAGGGACTTCCACCCACTTCACTCCATCTTCTTCCTTAGAGGCACTTACGTGCAAGTCAATGCCCTCTTTAATGCCCTCCAATTTATTATCAAAGCCCTTTTATAAACCATATAAATCAATTTACTTTATAAGACAAATAAAATTAAAATCAGTTAAAAATTTTCAAAAAGAAAAAACAAAGAACGAATGAACGAACGATCCGAATATGAACATTTTGCTGCGCCTCCTATGGATGATATTGAATCTGTACACTGTCTTCTTTTTTATTTTTATTTTTCAAATTTCTCCTTTTTCTAAGATTGTATGGTGATCGCCGGAGCTGTGATGCTGCACGCCTCCTCAGCAGCAAGCCATCGTCGGCAAATGCGCCCCAGCGAAGCTGCCTTCCGGCGCGCCCGCGGCGAGCCGGAGCTCATGACCTCGCAGATTGCCCACTCAATCCCAGGTGTCATCGTGATCTCTGCCACCGCAGCGCCGCCGGTTCGCCGGCTGAGCAAAACTAGCGCCGCTGCCGCGTTCTCCTGCGCCAACTCAGATCCATGCCTCAAAACCCTGACGAGCTTGGAAATCGACCCTTCGGCGGCCGCCAAGGATGAAGCGCCGCCCCGCTTCGCGATGGCGGCCAGCACAGCCGTCGCCTCCTCTGCCATCTCGGGGTCACCGAGCGCCTTCAGCGCCACCAACACCGCACCAGATTCTACCACTCTCGCGATGTTCGCCCGCTCGCCGGCCAATGCCAGCACGGCGGACAATGCGTCCTTCCTTGAGCTGCTGGTAGGCCCCACCTTGGCGAGATTAACCAATTCATCCACGACACGTGGATTCCGGCCTAACCTTCTCCTGTACGAGTGATTAACCGATAAGCTCTGCAATGTGGCCGCCGCATTCTGCTTAGCTTGCCACGTGGCACCATCGGAGAGCACGCGAACGAGAGTGTCGAGCCCTCCGTCCGCGTGCATGATTCGCCGTTTGTTGGAGTCGAGGATTGAGAGGTTGAGCAGCGCCGTGACGGCGTTGAGCTGCAGGCTGGGCTCGTTGTCGCCGAGAAACGGGAGGAGAAGCGGGATGACGCCGGCTTCGGCCGCGAAGGCTCGGCTCTCCGAGCAGGTCTTCGTCAACTGGCGTAGTTCGTGGACCACGCGGTTTGCCGCCTCGGTTGACTGCGTCGCCGCGAGTTTCTCCACAAGGAACGAAGCCGTCATTCTCGCCGCCTCTAGCGCGGCTTTGTTTGAGCTGAGGCTGTTGTTAGTTTCGATGTTTCCGGATTCCGTAGAATAATCATATGGCACGTTCTCGTCGCGGCACCAGCTAGAAATCAGGTTCTTGAGTGCGCGGTTCGAGACGAGATTGGAATGTGCCAAGGCCTGTCCCGTTTTGGGGCACGTGGAATGACCCGATGTGATCCATCGGGTAATAGACTCCCGATCGTAGGTCTGTCCGCTTGCCACGACCACGGGATCTCGCATAAGGTCGAGTGATATCGGGCAGCGGAAGTCGTCAGGGATGATGACTGGATTCGCTGGGGGAAACGCGGGTTTCTCAGCAGAAACGGATCTGGGAGTGGAGGCACCGAAGAGAACACATTTGGTGTAGCGGACGAGGCCGACGAGAGCGAGCATCTCGGAAGTCAAATTCTCGGCGACCCGCTCGCCGATCTCGCGCTCCAGACACTCGATCTCGTCCCTGCAGCTCCTTGAATCGTCGAGCCCCAACCGATCGAAGATCTTCTCGAGCCTCGCCCTATCCGGCACGATCTCGTTCTCGATCTCACGGATCATTTCCAGGATCTCCAGCCGGAGTGACTCTTCACCTGTATCGGACGGCGGATCCGATCGTCGACACTGGCGGCGAAGGAGATCGACGAGTTCCCGCACTTCCTCGCTGAGATCGAGCTCCATCGTGGGAAGTATATCAAGCAGGGTGGAGAGATCGAGAGTAAGCTCATAGAAATCGTTGGAGAGAGATTCGGATTGGAGGAGGAGACGCATGCGACTGCGAGCAGAGCAGTCGCCGAGAAGCGCCTTGAGCCGCCGGAGAACGACGAGGATCTCCTTAAAGCACAGCACGGCGGAGCTGGGAAGGCTTGGTATCCGATCACGCAGGAGGTCCTCGAAGACAACGGAGAGAAGCCGGATCTTGCGGGCTATGGAAGCGAACCCGCGGCGAAGAATGTTACCAGGGGGATCTGATAGAGCGATCTCCCTGGATAACCGGAGAAGAGAACGGAGAAGATCCTCATCTGACAAGTACGGGGAGGAAGGAGGCGACGGGAGACAAATCGGCATTGGAAACAAAGACACCGCCATTGAAGGCGAACCCAAAGCTTGAAAGGAGAGCTGCGGGAGTTCGCTTCTTCTCTAATTTTATAGCTAATTTCCGGAATTAATATATATATATTATAATTTTCGTGTTGCGTGTAACGGTGTCAGTGAGCTGGTCCCGTGTTGGAAGCATCGTCGGGTCTTTATTTTTATAATATACTCCTTTACGCGTTACCGTTAGATGAAACGAATCGAGGGGGGTGATGATGAGTCTGGTCAGCTGGAGCACACTTGGCCTGACCAAGTTGGCAAAAATTGGGTCCGTGTTTTCAACTCTCTTCTAGTTGGTCTTGACAATAGAGGAATAGCTGGCAGCATCAACTATGAGGAATTTTGGATGGGATAAAATTGGATTTTAGAAATAGTATGTGAACATTCCACCGGACGAAATAATTTAATGAGGAAAGAGGGAGGAAAGAACTGTTGGAATTATATTTTTTATTAATTATATGTGTTAATTTTGTATTTATGAAAGTGTCAACCACTAACAAAACTCAAGTATTTAGGTGAGATATTAAGACCCATCATTATATTTTAGGTGAGATATAAAGACTCCTCATTACATTTAAACACATGTTATTTTCCACATCAACCAATGTGGTACTATTCCAACAAGAACTTAGTCAACAATGGGATTCGTCTTTGTGTAAAATGCAGCCACCGGGTTCTTTTTTTTAGGGTTCTAATAGGCTGCTAGCTCTACCGTCCTAGACTTAGTCAACAATGGCTTCCAAAGCTCTCCCTACTTTTAATACCTATATACACATTTTTTTTTGATGCACATGATAAATTTGTGACTCCCTTTAATATTCGGTTTTGACAAATTATCCACATAATTTTTTTTTTCGGGGCCCCAATTTATAGTCAAATTTTCTTTTAACATAAGTGGTCTCAAGTGAGTCAGTTGGCTGGTAAGACTGTAGATTTGGATATATATATGAATATATTGTTGCAGCTGTGGTGGGCTTGTATTTATTTGCTCAATCTGGTTGAGTTGCTCCTCCTTAACTTTTGATTAACAACAGCCTGTGTGACTGATTGAAGGTTCCCTGCCATATCTATCTCCGGTGATGGAAATGGAATGTAGTGACTAGATGCTGGTGATATATAAGAGCCAGTTGGTTGTATAGGTTGGGGGTGGGCCAAGTGGCTCCCAAGCCATCATCCATCAAACACAAATATTGAACCTATTCGTGCCAGCTCCACTTGCATAACTTGTAAATAAATCATCCCTTATAAATTTAAATTGTTGCCTGCCACAGCAAGGGACTATCTTGTTGATTTCAGTTGGAGCCCAAGTCCATTTCACAACTATTAGTAGCTACTACAAGAAAATTTTAGTTTAGAAATAGCAATTTCCGTTTTTCCGAATTCAGTTTAGAAACGGATTAGAAACGAAAATTCTAAAAAGCTCGTTGCGAATTTATTAGCAACAGAAAAAATAGTCCGTTTCTAAATTTAGAAAAGGATTTGCAACGGAATAAAGTCCGTTTCTAAATTCGGAAACACATGTATTCCGTTTCAAATCCGTTTCTAAACTCTGAAACGGATTTGAAACCAAATATATTATCTTTTAAGTTTGTTGTTAGTATTAGAAACAAAAATGATTTTGTTTCAAATCCATTTTTTAAGTTAAAATATTAAAAAAATATATTTTTTTAAACAAATTAATTTCTTTCTAATCCGTTTCTAAATCCTAAGACCAAAAAATAATAATAATATTTTCATTTTGATAATTCATAAAAATAACACATGTTACAACAAATTTGTTCAACCAACAATGCTGACAACCGATAATTCCATTAATTCATAAGAAGCATGGTTGAAAAGAAGTAAATTAATTGGAGAGAAACATAGTTGGCATAATAAGCACAACAAGAAGATTTATAAATTTGTTACATTTCATCATCCAAATGGAACCAAAAATGGTATTTCATAACAAGATGGTGATACGCATTCAACCACAAGCTGAAACAATAAGAAAAAACAAACATGACATCTCAAGACAACCAAATAGAACAAAGATTTATACCGCGAGTCTATTTGCCATCCCAGCCTCCAACAATTCTTCCCTCATAGCCTGGTTCAAATTGGCAGAAGCAAGCTTCTTCACTTCACTTTTCAAGTTATCCGTATTAGACTTTTACTCCTTCATCTTCGCAAGTAATGCGGTCTTCACCCTTGGTTGCAAACTCCTAGCCTCCATATCCATCTTTCGTATCTAAACAAATATAGATCACACCATGAAAACTCCATAGAAATTCAGAAAGAAAAAGAAACATTGACATCATCAATAAAGCAATTACCGGAGCTGTTGACAATGAAAAGTCTTAACTGTGTCCACTTGAATTTTTCTTTTCGTATAGAATTATTATTTGCGCCGCATCAATCATGACTTGAGCAACAAAAAACTTTCGTTAATTAGATCTGAAGAAGATATTAAATTCATGAATAGTTAATTGGACAATAAAATTTGTGTTTCAATAACAAGATAATAATTCAACAAAGAAGTTGTGACCTTTCTTAGTGATGGTCTCAAAGAGCTATTATTCATGCATCACATGGCAATTTTTAAGCTGCACTTACTATGTGCCAACCACTTTGCCTGTGAACATTCCTAAATCTTGAGTTAATCTCGGGGCAAATTCTCAGTACTTAGCATCCTAGTTTTGACCAATGACTTGTCGTAATTAGTTAGTCTGGATAAACTCTAGTTGCTTATCACAAGACTAGAAGATCAGAAGAGTTGGCTTGAATGTAATCTATAATATGATTGTGTACTTAAATTTACTACACTTGATTGTCAATGAATTATTCAGGCTTGAATCTAATCTAGCTGTGATAGATGACTAATTAAGAAAATAAACAACAAAGTACACTACCTATTTGAATTCAACTTCATTAATTCATATCCGATCGATTCAAGGATATATATAAAATAAATCAAATGCGATTTAAGTTCATAATGTGTATGAACAAATATACAATTCATCAGCAAAATGGAACAGAGCATACCGAGATGCACATAGAGATCGATCTTGCCCGTTATTTGTGTAGATCCCAAAGGCGACAAGCTCAGTCACCAAGATAATACTCACGATGGCACTCGAATAGCCAGTACACGAGCAATTCGTCTAACACCTAGCTCTGCACTCATCCATAGTAGAAGAGCATAGAATAGGCCATAAAATTGTCACAACCAACCTTAGACTTCATTGCTGATTCCAAATCTGTGAACCATTTATAGAACTGCGCAGAGTAGAAGACCATAGAATAGTCCAGTAGTTCAAAAGCACAAAAAACTCAAGTACCAAATGTCATGGGAACACCTACCTGGTGAGTATTCACAAAAACGGCATCCACAACCCCAGACTCCTCCGAACTCGCATCTTTCTCAGAAACCATAACAGCCCCATCCTTTCCCAAGCTCTTCTGCTTTTGAGATCGCACCCAATCAATCAGATAAACAGAATGCAGGAGCATAGATCCAACAACACAGAATACAGGAGCATAGTGTTGGACTTCTCACAGGATTGAGTCATCTTTGAAGATCAAAAGACCCAAACAGCAGGGCTTCAACTTATGGAGAAATTGCAAGTAATCAAGCTATGATTTATGGGAGCTTTCGGACAAAATAATGGAGAAGAAGAAGAGATTCAATTTCATTGATGAAGAATGAATGTGTAATTGAGAATTGATTGTAAACATTACAAAGCTATATATATGCTTCTTCTTCTCTAATACAAACATGTGCAAAATAAATTGATTAGCTGGCTAACAAAAATTGTAATTAATTAACTGCTGATGTGTCTAAATTGTCTTGATGGTGTGGCTCAAATAACTGTCAAGCTGCATAATTTTCTTAACTACCTTTCATTGTCCTTTGAATCTCAGCATCATCTGAAAACAAACCAGGATTTAATTATAAATCTCCAATACCCCCCTCAAGTTGGAGGTTGTGAGGAAGCTTGGGACACCCCCAACTTGGAGACACTACAAGAATGAAGACATATAGTGACGATTTTTTTGTGGCCCCCAATCATTTCGTCACAAATATAAAGTTTCTTGTGACGAAATAATTATGTGGCACACTTGTTTGATTTAATTGTGATGACTTGTTTGTATGTCACTAATATATTAGTAATTTTGACGAGTGAAGGACTTTCACAAATGAGTTGTCACAATTAATACATTAATAGTGTTGAAAACTGTTTTATCACAATAAAATTGTCACTAATAATGTAGATACTTTTGTGATCTAGAATTTTTGTATAAATGAAGTATATTTGTGACGAAACGTATTTGTAACACTATTATTTCTATTTGTTGTGATGAGAAAGTGGTTTGCCACCAAATTTAATAATCTTTTGTGACGAATAGTACCATTATAAAATGTAATTGTGATCAATCATATTTTAGTCACTATTATTTTCAACTCTTGTGACGGGAAAGTTGTTTGTCACATAATCCATTACTTTTTGTGACTAATATTTTCTTCAATAAAAATCCCACTAGCTAATAAGGTTGTGCATGGTCCGATCTGGTCCCAAACTTGTCTTGGAACCGGATCAAGCCGATTTAACCAGTTTGAAAAAATTTGGATCGGACCGGACCAAATAAGAGAGGAAAAACCAAACTGGTCCAAGCCGTTTTGGACTAGTCCGGTCTATTCCGGTCCCACTTATTCAAGTTAAATATTTATTCCTAGTGTACAAGCAGTTGGTTTGCCTAAGTGGTTAAGGGGAAGACTAAAGATGTGCGCATTGGTTCGAACCCCTTAATTTTTTTTAGTTGCCATCTCTTAAAAAAAAATAAAACAGATTTTCAATAATATTATATAATTTTTTATTTTATTTTTATTTTACTTGCAACCTTTAAACTAAAATTTATATTTTTAACCAAAGTTAAAGGTAAAACCTCTATTTATAATATATGTAAAGTGATTATTTTGATATTTTTATATATTATATTTTTTAATTAATTCTTTTTCATATTCTCAAATCAACTCAAGGTATATTATGTATGGGATTAGTGTGGAGGCGGGGTAGTCAAAACCCGCCCATACTACCATCCCTAGGTCGGACCACTTGGGTGATTATGCAGACAACCTTACCTCGCTTTTTAAAGCGAGAGGTTGTTCCACGACTTCGAACCTTCTACAGGTGTGGCCAAGCAACAACTTTATACATACGCAGCTCCTCTTCAGGTCACAAAATTCATGATGTTTTGTGACTATAAGGAGAATTCTTTCTATGCTGGATAAAAATTCTTCAAAGTAGTATTTAATTTGTCTCATAATAACAAGTGTACAATTTTTGTATGAAAAATCTTGTTAAAGATTGTATTCATTTACAATGTACCAATTTAGTCGTAATATTGATGCCATTTTGATTGAGTTTCTCTAATGATGTATTGTATTTCCATCAAAGTTCATACCCCTTGTCGATTGTTCTTGTGGGAGTTGGTGATGGGCCTTGGGAAGGCATGAGGAAATTTGATGACAGTATTCCTGCTAGAGACTTTGACAATTTTCAGGTATTAAAATATAATTTCTATAGGAGAAGAATAAGATTAATTTGTTGAGAGCTTATCATCCTTGGAGTTCATTTGATAATATTGTTATTCCTAACAAATAAAAAACATAAGCAGACCTGAAATATAAGTAAACAGAACAGGAATTACTTTATTGAAAAATCAACTTAGTTAAAAACTTTATCTTTTCACAAAAGTTTAGCAAATATGTTTAAGTTAAAATCAAAGTACCTGAAATCCTCTAGAGCTCACTTTTAGCACAGACCAGAGTTTGAAAAAGGTAAGAAACAAAAAAATAGAGAAAATTGAGAAAATTGAGAAGAGAGAAGCCAAACAGAAAAACAGATAACATATAAACAGAAATCTAAGTATGTTCCAATAGTTGCAGTACATTGTGTTTCTCCATGACTAAAATGGGGAGAAGACAGATTAAAACAAAAATGTCCCAACAATCTCCTCAAACTCGAATTTTTGTAATATGATTGAATATTTGGATGCTAAAAGTACAATGAGATAAAAGGTTAGAGAAAAAAAATATATTCAAAGTGTTAATGTTATTTTTTTGTAAAAAAATTAGTGAATCAATAAAAGAGAAAAGAACAAAGTTAAAATGAAAGTTCCCAGTAGCAAGATTAAGCCAATGTCTTCAAAGGCACCCTCTCTGAGATTAGAACACAAATGGAGATCATTTTCAGCATCCAACTCTGGAAAAGGTAAGAAATAAAATGTAAGAAAGTTAGAAGAGAGAAGTGGTAAAGTTATATTGTAAAACCCAAGGGTTTTATGGGTAAATTTGGAATTTACTTATGTTTAATTATTTGATTAATTGGAAAAAAAAATTCTTTATTTCGGTTTAATTGGAGAGAAATATGAATAATGGAGTTTAATTGATATTTAGTAAAAAGGTTACATTAAAGATTTGAGATTGGATTTAATTGATTTAAATTCTATGTTGTGGATAATGGGTCTGCCAAGGATTGAACTGTGATTTTGGAACTTATGAGGACTATATAGTAAATTCAAAGAAACACGAGGACCTAATGGAACTTAGATCCTCTCACAAATTTTAAGTAAACAAGGACTAGTATATAAATGAGGAAAAGGGAGGGGTCTTTATTCAAAATTGGCAAACATCATGAACGTAACGTGACTTGAAATGGAGGATCTCGCGAGCGCGTATCGCCTCAATCTTATCAGCCTCAGCGATCAGCCTGTTAAATCTGGAGGGGAGGGGATCGTGTTCGCCATCAACGGGATCCGTTCAGATCCATCTACAAGGCGTTATAAGGGGAGGGCTGTGATCTTGAAACCCTATCATCCATTCTTGAGTTTGCTAGTTCAGAGAAGAAGAACAATGGAGGAGAAGAGCTGGTAGCCTGTCTACGGAGGGAGCCCAGCCACGAAATCAACATCTCGTCCAGTCGCCTTCGTTGGTGAGTCTTCTCCTCCCTTCAAACTCATTTAGAACCTCTGCACACATGAAAGAAGGATTAGAATATCATTGAAATCTAGATATTAAGATATACTTCCAACATGCATGGACACTAGCATGGATAAAGGACTGAGTTTTGGTTAACAAGCATAGATGGCTTATGAACATGCAAGGGTAGGCCAGGGTTAATACATGTGTCTGTTATTTGAAGTATTTCATAGATGAAATCTATGGGATCTTAGGTTGGAGACAAGGGCATGATGATTAACATGTCTTTTTTTTTGGGGTTGGTACTCATGTTGAGGTTTTATTTGACTATGAGTTAGTTTACATGATTGACAAAGCTACCAGGACGGTTAAATGGACTAGAATCCTTAAGACCCTCATGTATATACATATGTTTGAACTCCACGACAATGATAAGAAAACAATTTAATAATATTGGTATTGCTTAGTGTAGCTGCTGAGCCTTGATAATCTTGTTTGCAGGTTTGGAGTGTGTAATGGATGGAAGTTTGGGTAGAGTTGGACAAACTCAGTAGTGAAAGGCTATAAGTGTAAATCCTGGTAGAGATGGGCCTGATCCCACTCCAGTTCTGATTTGAATCTGAGAGTTCTTGATGTGTTTGGTTATGATCATAGTTAGCTTGAGGGTTTGAAGCTTGTATAACATTGTGGTTAAAGGTTTGATGAGACCTGCTTGGTGTTTGGAAACTATGTTTGTGTGGAGACATATTTAGAGGACTAGTCTGTACAGATGACTAGTGGTATGCATGAAAGAGGTGTGCTAATTGTTACATGGATGATAGAGTGAGAGTTAGTTCTTTAGTGTTGATGGTGTCTATTGACAAGGAATGGTTGACAAAAGTTCGTAGAAACTGGGATTTTGGGTGTATTGTTTTGAGGTCCTAGTTATGGAGGAGGTATTGTTGTGGGATAATCTATTGAGGCCTGGTTGCTGTTGTGTTAGGAAGTTCTACTGGTTTTTATTTTGTAGATGGAATGTGATAGTTTTGTTTGTAAGCTTGGGATGGTCCTTATAAACATATAGTTAATTAGTGTTATGATATTGAAATTTTGTGATTTCATGTTGGGTTTGAGTTTGGATTAATGTATGAAAGTGGATGGCTGAGACTTAAGGATAGTGTTAGTTTTGTTCCTTTTTAAAAGGATTAAAGTGATTAGATTTTGTATGTTGATGGGGAAGTCTGGTGATGGCCTTTGTAAGGGCTCGGGTTAGTGTAACCCTTGAGTTGTTGCTTTTGAATATTGGAGAATTATGGGCTGATGACCTTGAGAGAGAGAGAGAGAGAGTTGCTATTCTTGGGATTGGATTGGCTCATTAGAAGGCTGTGGTGGTGATACTCCTATGATTTTATGTGGGGTTTAGTGAGTTAATGTCAATTTAAGGATGTTGTCTGGCTGCTGACTTTAACTGAAAACTGGGTAATGTGTAAACGTCGGGTAGTATCGTGTAAGGTACCGTTGGAAAGATAAGGAAGAGATTTTTCCAACGAGCCCTGGTACAACTTGATTGGATTTCTGGATCAAAAGTTATGGACTGTTCTTTGGGATTGCGCGATAGGTTCAGAAATTCTGCATTTGTGTTAGTAGGCATTCGTCGTAGAACTGATTGTTCACTAGCATGTATTTATTGTTTTGTGACTAGTTTATGGGTTCTAGGTATCAACTTGGAGCTTTGAGCGGCGTCAGGAGAGACGCGGGTTTGTTGGTTGGACATACTTGTGAGGTAAGTACTCTTGCCTTGTTCCCACCCGGCTTCGGGTTTTCTTGGACTTGTTTTTGATTCGAGATATCATATTTGGTTATGATTTAGATACATGCATGTCTTTTATGATTTAGTTGGATTCTGGTGCATGTATGTTTGTTTTCGGGATGTTGGCATCCCTAGCTTTGTTTGTCTTCCGCCCGGATTCAGTGGAGCAGGTGAGCTCCGGATTTTGTGAGAGCGTTGGGGACGGGACACCACAGCGTTCCGGCATTCCCGGCGGAGGGACGATACTGCAGTTGTCCACTTGCCGGTCGGTGGGTCGATCAGCGACCATGTCGGCATGAGAGAGAGGTGGCTACCGTAGGCGGCGGATCACATGCGTCGGTAGGCTGCGGTATGGGATGATGCTTGGCCGGGGATGATCTTTTAGAGAGACACAGTTAGGATAGGGGTCCTTGCCTTTGACACTTACTTTGTGGTAGACCCCTAGGATTCCAGGATACGGGACGTTGGTCCCACTGTTTGTTGACTGTATTGTGATATGTTTGTTCATATCTCATTCCTTGTGTTCCTTGCAGGGTGCTTACTGAGCTTTTCTTTCGAAAGCTCATTCTGTTGTTTCCCGTCTTTTTTAGATCCTCAAGAGCAGGAGGGGTGATCTAGAGGGATTGCACGAGGGCAGGGTGTTGCTGAGGTTGAAGACCTCTTCCTTTATTTTTATTGTGAGTGAGGCATTGTAGGACATGTTGTCCAGATATTGTAGGGCATGTGTACCCTGACTCATTTATTCTGCGACTCTGATTTTATTTATACTTATTATGGATTTGTTTATGTTATCTGCTATACTTACTTAGGCCTTGTATCCGAGCGGGGCTCGTCTCCACTCGGGTACGGCCGGTCTGTGAACGTGCCCGAGGTCCCGGGATCCGGGTCGGGGCGTTACATATATGTTTCTCCCACATATAAATTTTGAAAGTTTTAATTTCAAAACTATCTGATTCTTTTATTCAATTTCAGCTTTGATTTCAAATGCAGTTTGTGAATTTCATTTCAATCATGGAGAAGCAAACTAGCCCAGAGGAGAAAGAAGCCTCCTTTGCTCTTGCTGCTCTCATGGAGGTTCCTTTCCAGTACAAAGCAAGCATGGAACTTGGCATTCTTGGGTATATATGTTAAATAATTTAAACTAGTTGATGTTTCTTTAATTTGTTCTTCATTCTGATTATACACTATGTTTTGCATGTGGCCTGAAAAAAGTCATGTAACTGGGAAGGCCAAAAGGGTTAACCCTCGTCCACCTCCTGCTCCTTTCGCTCGAAGACAACATTCATTAACTGCAACTGCAACTGCAAGCAGTGATTCTCCACAATCAAGCAATGGAGATCAGAACAAGGTATAAACTAAATATTACTTTTACTTTGATCATGTTTGTTTGCATAAAGAATTTGAGGGAGATGTTCACTTTGATCTCATGGTTCTTTTTCTGAATTGTAGACTTGCCCCATTTGCTTGACAAATGAAAAAGACATGGCTTTTGGGTGTGGCCATATGGTAAGATACAACTAGTGCTTATTAAGGAATGAGTTAATTTAAAAAGAGATGACAATCTTGTGTTTGATTGCAGTGTTGCAGAGAATGTGCCCAAAACTTGTCAATATGTCATATCTGCCGTGCAACTATTCGATCACGTATCAGTTTATATTCTGGATGATTTCAACCAAAATTATTCACAGGCTTAAGGCTTGAAGATAATAATGTACATCTTAGTCATGTATGAGTTATCATAAATTTCTGATGTACAGAAAAGAATTTCGACATCCAAGTAATTTGCATTTTGCTTCAATGTCAGCAGTACAAAACATACAGGAAAAAAAAATCTGTATTTTCAGATTAAATCCTCAAGTTCTATTGGTTTTACTTATATATTTATTTTGATAACAGTGAATAAACTATATTAATTTATTACTAACAAAAGGGTGTTACATAGTACAACTGAACTGCAGATAATAGAGGTGTGAGTGTCCCTTTACATAGATAATCGACTATTCAGAGTCACTGCCCTAGGCAACACCTAGAAACTACTTAGGAACCTATCGGGTGAATGTCATGTTTCTCTTAATAAGCGATTCCATATAGCGCTTGGCAACATTAGTTGCATCAAATCAAAAGAGCAAAAGGAAATAAATATCATGAGTTAGTTTTGAATAAACACCTTGTTCAGTTTAAAACTATTATTTATTTCTTTTCAGCCAGAGGTTTCATACAATAGCAATTCCCACCCCATTTGAAATATTTTGTCAACGAGGATGGTAGTGGGGGCAGAGCCCCAAAGATCTTGCATTGATTGGGGTGTAGGCCAAAGTAGGTTACAGAAATGTCTCTTGACACAGTGATGAACGGGCAGAGCAAGAACAATTGATTGACGGATTCATTTTCTCTATTGCATAGGTAACTTAGCGTCTTGGATCCTCTCTACTTGCACTTAGCTAGGTTGTTTGGTATAAGAATTTTGTCATCATGTGCCAACGAGACAAAGAGTATGATTTTTTGTAACGCCCCGATCCGGACCCCGGGACCTCGGGCACGTCAACAGACCGGCCGTATCCGAGTGTAGACGGGCCCCACTCGAGTACAAGGCCTAATAGCAGATAACAAAATAATAATCAAATATCTCAAATGATAGTAAATAATATCCTCAGGATAGTCACAGCGGAAATGAAATAAATCCTAAAGGGGCCACAGGCCTTACACAAGTCCAGGCTCTACAAGGGTCCTAATAATCAAATAAAAAGTGTCCTCACAAAACAAACTCCTAGAGAGATCCTTTGACCTCGACAAGTATCCCCCTAACTCTTGCACGCCCCTGAACTCGAGTCAACCTACTCCTTAGGACCTGAAATGAGAGAAAGAAAAATGTCGTGAGCTTTCGAAAGGAAAGCCCAGTAAGTACCCTGCAAGGATCTCAGAACGGTAAGATGAACCAAGATATCAGTGAATAATGAATCATCAAGCAAAGGGGCTACACCCCATACAATCAGATCCTAGAATCCAGCTACGACCCTCAGAGCCCTGGATAGGAAGTCCAATAACAGCTCAGCAAAGTTTTCCCCCGGACAGCCAGCCTCAGGCTGTAAATCATAAAACGCAGCCTCAGACTGCAAACAACAGCCTCGGGCTGTGAGCGACGAACCTGTCGCACTCGGTAGCGCCACCTCTCCACGTGTCGACACGGCCAGCGAATCATCCCCACTGACGGGGAAACGGAGCCTCAGACTCCACTGCAACCGGGCGGAAGATCAGAACTCAGTTGGCACATACCTCCCGGCCAGCACACACGACCATAGCCTATGATCAAGCGTCGGCCCACAGGTGGGTATGTCCAAAAGAGCATTCAACAAACAGGTAGTGAAACTTTACACTCTTATCCGGACGGGGCACAGGCTCACGTGTTTCCACGACCACGTGCTGGTCAACGGATCCTTGTGATCAGTAAACACTACCCCTAACGCTCAACCACACACATACAAAGAAGGAAGGCAACAAAAGTACGTATGTATATGTATCAAATAAACAGATATCACAAATAAAAAATACGCCAAGAACAACATATGTCAAATCAAAGAAACCCAAACAAGGGTAGAAGCGAGGCAAAGGTATCTTACCTCTAAGCAAAAACCAACCGGTCAAACGCTATCATGTCAATCTAAACTCAAGCGCTCCCGTCGATGCTCGATAGGCATGGATTCATACTCAACAATCGTACGCGTGATCATGAATTTCTTTACTTCTATAACGCATGCTCAAATTAAATGGGCCTGGCCCATTATTAACTCAACCTAAATCTCTTAAGACTAATTGACAACTTTAATAGAGTAGTCTTCTTAATTAAGTTTGTAGATACCGTTGGATAATTGCCTTGCTTACATATATCAGAACTTATTTAGTGTTGAATCCAATCTTTTATTTATGGGTAAATCTTGTTATTTCATGAAGGAAATCCCACTAATCACTATTAACAATTCTCTTGTTTAATTAATCCAAAGTAATTCACCAATCATATTCTTAATGGCTTAACGGGTTATCGGGTTCGACCCTTTAGCACTATCATGTTTTTTTTCCGATTTAATAGGTGTCACCCTTAATAATCAAGACCTATGTAGTAGTTAATTAACACCCCCCAATCTTCATGATCATGTCCCCTTTTTTCTCTTTTATGCAAGGTGTTATTATTTAAATTTTTTCGTAATTTATATATTAAAATCAATGGTTATTTATAAACCAAGGCGGGTTAACGGGTTTGGACCTGATAGAGATCAAGGACCCGCTAACATCAATGGTTAGTTAATAAACCAAAGCGGGTTAACGGGTTTGGACCAGATAAAGATTCAAGACCCGCTAACATCTTCTTCTTCAACCTCTGATCGCGCCCTTGACAGAGAGAAGATGGTGCCAGCCTTCGTGAGCTGGCCGCCGATGACGGTCGGGAAGGCAGAGCCCTTCTACTTGGGTTCATCGTCGTTCGTGGGAGGAGCATGCCTCGTGGGCGAACTCCGGCCGAGGGTTGAGATGTCTCTCGTCCCTTGTCGGAGCGCAGTCGCGCGCGGCCTGCCCCCTGTTCCTCGACGGCGGCCTGTCCTTCATGCGAAGGCCCTTCTTTATCCTACACCGATGCCCCTATCCTATGCATGCATGCTAGACTACAAGAACCGATCGATGAGAGGATACTTACCAAACTTTATTGGCTGTCCCTCGCGACCTGGGTTCTTTCCCCGTTCTTGATTCCCCTGGAGGTGAGCCTACAACTCGAACCCGAGCCTTGGCGTTCTTTTCCCTTCCTCCTCATCTCACTGTCTCTCGCGTCTTCACGGTGTGCCTCACTGGTGCTCCGGTTATCTTTTTCTCTTTGTTCTTGAAACCCGGCTGCCTATGTTCTATTTATATCTAATAAACGATTAGATAAACTCATGGTTTGAGTTTATCTTGAAGTTTTGATCCTTTTAAAACTCTGAATTGCAGGTTTGCGGCTGCGCGCGGCTGACAGCGGCGGCGTTAGCGGCCGACGCCCGTCCAGAGCCCAGTTTCTGATCTGGGCCGTCCATTCTTTTAACCCAGCCGATCGCAGCCGTCCATCCATCCTTTCCCATGCACGTGCATGGATGGTGGGGCGTTTATGCTAAGTAACCCCTGGAGTTTAATTTAATTACTGTAGTTCAAAGTTCAATAGAGTACGAAATTCTCTCCCGGTCCTTCCATCGGATGAATTTTCAACTAAGTCCCTTGCCTGTGAGATGGGATAATTTTCCTTCGGTCCTTTAGATAATTATAATTACATTCCGATCCCTGACAGACCCAAAATCTCTGTTTAGGATTTTCCAAATCAACTATTTCCCTTACTTAGACCAGGTCTAAGTTTTCCTTTAATTAAAATAAGTGAAATATCTTATCCATCCTAAAAATCAAAAATCTAGAATTTAAACTAGATAATCTTTTAATTGCATCTAATCTCTTTCTCCAATTAAACCAAATTAGAGATAAATAAAAGTAAAATTTAAAAATAGCAAAACACTAAAATGATCCCTTACAACCCTTGGATTTCACATTTTTAATAGGCATGGATGCTTCCAGAATGACTTAGGGATGACGCATCTGACCCCCGTCAATTAGGAGCCAATAGAGTGAGTTCACTTGGAATAGTTGGGAGTGTGTTAGTCTACATCTTATAGCATTTGGGCTAGTACTTAATAATCCGACCAGGTGCCCTAGAGGCAATGGTCATGCGTGAAGCCTTCATTAGTTAATGGTCCCGATTGTAGGATGGGAGTTCCTTATTGGATATTGGATTATGTCACTTCTACTGAGATTGTACCGCTTCCCACCAAGTCTCTTAGTGAGGGTCAAAGGTTTTATGGGGATTGGCCATCGATCTAGTTGTTAAGCTAGCAATTGAGAAATGTGCCATAACATTTGCCAAAACTAGTGCTTTGTGTTGGCATATACCCTTTTAGAAGAAAGAAGCACTTGCTTGAATAAGCCAATGAGAGTCTATGAATGATCTTCTGAATTGGTGTATTTGAGGATCTTGAGACAGATACCGGCCTCTCCAGATAGGATTCTCCATCATCACTTTCCTAGTAGGTTGCCGTTGAAATGTTTAATTATATTGACGATCCCTCATCATCCTTGTTCCTTTGACTGACAAGATGTCCCCAGCTGACCAGTCTATAGAAATGAGATTTCTAATCTAGACTCATCCGAGGAAGTTCTTTCGGAGGGTGTCAATGTTTCAAATGACTCATTCAAGGAGATGGTAAATTGACCTTCAGTAGTTTGGGATGGAAGTGAGGATTGAGTTAAGTAGGTGATCCGACTACTAAGAAAGAGGAGTTGTTCTTTCCATATAATCATGCTCTTAATTTTTCATTGAGCTTCAATCGATCCTCCTTCCTGGGTTTGTGCCCTGAGATAGCTAAACCCAAATACGTTAGATCGGGAAAGATCCAAGCGGGAAGTTCTATTGGTTTTAGGAAAATATCACTAAAACAACAACAAAAATATTACTTGTTTAAGATCATCATCTCGCTAATGAATGTAAATTTGGTTTTTTGTGAGAAATTTTCAGTGATTTCCACTCTTTTGAATTGATTATAGCGTGCAAACTACAAATTCTATTCTCAATCAGAGAAAATAACTAAACACTACAATGACTTTGAGAAATGGGGAAACAAACTATAACTTTCCTTCTCATCCTTGTAATTTCTCCTGATACTTATCTATTCATAGAGAGATCACATGTAACTTCCTTCATCTTAGTATAAAGAGACATTGATTCAAAGGTAACCAATTCATGAGCCACATGTCATATTGCAAGCTCTATAACTTCTTCCACTTGTCTGCCATTTAGTCTTAAAAAGGATTTTGCCAAGGGAATCTTAAATATATATCTTTCTTTTATTCCAAGATGAATGGAGATTTCTCTGTTCTCCTTTGATTACTTGCTCCAACAAACATCTCAATCTAAAATCTTGAATTTATTCAAAACTAAAAACTCAAGAGAGGCTTTGGATAAAGCATAAATAGATTTACTAACATGAAAATCATTTTTGGATTAAATATGTTATATAAATCATGTACGTATGTAAGGATGTCTTTTCAAGAGGTTGAATAAATTACAATCATCTAGCTATATTTAATTGAATATCATATATATATATATGTGTGTGTGTGTGTGTGTGTGTGGGTCAAAACATTGTTTATTGAATTAGTCATATTCAAATATTTACATCAAAATCCAAATCAATTCAAAACCAATAACCCAACCAGTTTTGACACCTTTTATACCAGTTTTGAATATCTGGTCAAAACATTGTTTATCCTTATATTACTTGTAGTGTTTTATTTTCTTTTATATATATATATATATATATATATATATATATATATATCTGAGAGCTAATAGTGTCCAAACCTCTTAAGTCTGTGACCCAAGCCTGGCCCTATAGGGAATTGATAAAGCGGGTCGGCCGGACTCTATCACTTCCATATATATATATATATATATATATATATATATATATATATATATATATATATATATATATATATACACATCTGGCCGTCTGAAATGCAGTTCTTATAGTTTTTAGAAACTCACACTGATGTTTTGAAGAAATCCAACCGTATGAATGGAAAGAACATCAAAAAATAAGCTAGTATGTCAATTTTTATACAATTTGAGAACTTGTAGGGTCTTCATTTTAAAGGGTGAAATTTTGAACAAGTAAGATTTCTGTAAATTTTCACCTGTTAAGATGAAAACCTTACAAGTTCCGAAATTGTATGAAAATTGACATGCTAGCTTATTTTTCCATGTTCTTTCCATCCATCTGATTGGAAATCGCTAAAAACTTATTTGTCTGAGATTAATTTAAATGGGAGGTGGCACTTATTTGCGTAATAATAATTTGAACTTTTATAATATCACTCCCGTATATATATATATATATATATATATATATATATATATATATATATACATACGCCTGACTCTCATTTTATAAGAGTGAGGATTTGATCCTAGGTTTGTTCATAAAAGAACCCCCAGTCTTAACAATGGAGCTGGATATCAATTGACATGTGGGCCGTGAATTTTCTTTCTTAAACACATGATACACCCCTAATTAGCATGGAGCACTCAAAAAACAATTAATCCCTCAAAAGCATTAAATTCTTTTGAGTCTAGTCCTTGGTCTGAACAAAAAGACTTTTTGAGTCTTTTAGAAAAAAATCAGCAAGCATGATATTCCGTAGTTCGTTTGAGTCCCACCAGTGCCACCACCTTTTAATACATGCATGTTTTTTTTAGTTGCCATCTCTTTTAAAAAATAAAACAGATTTTCAATAATATTATATATTTTTTTATTTTATTTTTATTTTACTTGCAACCTTTAAACTAAAATTTATATTTTTAACCAAAGTAAAAAGGTAAAACCTCTATTTATAATATATGTAAAGTGATTATTTTGATATTTTTATATATTATATTTTTTAATTAATTCTTTTTCATATTATCAAATCAACTCAAAGGGATTTTAGTTTATGATGTCTTTTATATTTTATTTTATTAAAACCCTAATTATTTTGTTTAAATTTGAATATCTTGGAAATAATTCTTTTTAATACATGTTATTAAAAATTAAATAAAATTTTTTGTTATAAATTAAACACAAATTTACTTGCAATCCCAATAACATCATAATATACTTATAACATAATATTCTTAATTGCTTATTAGTTATTGGTAAATATCTTCTTGTTTTTAGAATCGTGAACAATCCACTAAAAAGAGCGTTCTTGGGCGTGGTTTTGAACTCTTAACCTCTTTTGTGAGAGAAAATACACTTTGCCGATTTTTTAACATGAGAAGTTGGTAGTCATCAGTAAATATTTGTTGAAAGTTGTCTTCGAATTCTTCAAGTCGAATTCACTCATTTAAGTCCTACTCTAATTATGATTAGAAATAAAATTGATTTAGAGATAGATGTTATTAAGTCCTATAAAAAATAGGATTCGGTCATGTTAGAGATAGGATTGGTTTAAAAATAAGTGTCAAAATAAGAGTTATCTCTATATCATAAGCTTTCATTGTGGTTGTGTGTGGTGGAGAGACGAAGAGATCTTGAGGAGACGACCTTATACTGCCATTGATTATAGTAGGTTGATCTTTGCACGGCCACGTAAATCTTTTTATCTCTTTTTTTTTCTTGTAATTGTTTGTTTTACTTTGATTGTCCTATTATCAAGATGATAATTAAAATTAAAATAAAAATAAAATATTTCACGATCTTTCTTTTTGGTAATTTTCCTTTAATTAATACATGCTTTTTAATTTGTTCCCATACAGTATCATTCTTATGCACGTCAAGCTGGACCAAGCTGACACATGCATCTCGCACAGAACGTGAGCTCGCAAGAGAGCCAAATGTTCTCATGAAAACGAACTTCACCTCAAGACAACACACGTTATACACAAATCAAAGGCCGACAAATTAGACGATGAAACCAATGTTCCTACCACCATGCCATCGGTGAATCCAACTCCCTCCCGATGATACCTGCGCCCCCACCAACATTCTTGTTCTCTTCTACTCCCCACCAACCATAAAACTCTCTCCTTTTTTTTTCCCAATCTTTCTAAGTATATATATATACATACATACACAAACATACACATCTCTCACTTAGCAACCACGCCAAAAACTTGATAAAATAAAGAATAAGCAAAAAACATGGAGTTGTTGGCCGGAGAGTTGGAGTTCCAAACAGTGGAGAAGTGCTCGTCCATCGGGAGAGACAAGCACACAGTGGTGGCGGACATGGACGGCACATTGCTATGTGGACGTAGCTCCTTTCCATACTTCGCATTGGTCGCATTTGAAGTCGGAGGAGTTCTCAGGCTATTCTTTCTTCTCCTCTTATCGCCGATAGCCGGGGTTTTATACTACTTAGTCTCGGAGTCTGCCGGGATTAAAGTGCTGATATTTGCGACTATGGCTGGAGTGAAGGTATCGGATATAGATTCTGTGGCTCGAGCGGTGCTGCCGAAGTTCTACTCGATGGATCTTCATCCGGAGTCGTGGCGGGTGTTCTCGGCGTGCGGGAAGAGGTGCGTGCTGACGGCGAACCCGAGGGTGATGGTGGAGGCGTTTTTGAAGGAGTATTTGGGAGCTGATATGGTGATTGGGACGGAGATTGGGAGTTATAGAGGGAGGGCTACTGGGTTTGTGAGGTATCCGGGAGTGCTGGTTGGGAGTAATAAGGCTGCTGCTTTGAGGGAGGTGTTTGGAGATAGTTCGCCGGAGATTGGCCTGGGTGATCGGAAAACTGACTTCCCTTTCATGAGTCTTTGCCAGGTTTGATAATATTTTGAATTTTTTTCAGTTTTTGTTAATCTTTAATTTCTTATTTATGATAATGCTGAACGGATTTGAATCGTAAAAATAACCTCTTACTAATAAAAAAAAATAGGATAAAATTGAGTATAATAGAGCTAAGTGGTATGACTCTTCTTCGAATCCCACACATAATAGGAATTTTGTAGGACCGGACTTTTTCTTTATTGTTAATTGTTGTTTATTTGATGCATGGATGATAACTAGGGAGTGGTTAGGGGAACTAGTTAAATTAATTTAGGATGCATGAGGAAAAGCATGACAATCATGAAAATTGTTTGTTCTTGGATCATGCATGCATGCATGATTTCAACAGTTACAATATATATGCAAGGGTTTTCTTTATTTCTTGCTTATATAAATCCTCCTTGTTAATTATATGCATGCATGATTTGATGACATTGGTAGGACAAAACCAAGGGAATGTCTTCTAAATATTTTTATGTGTTCGGTAAACAGATTTATTTTTTTAATAAATATGATAAATCATTCAGTGTGTGTGACAACCAATTTTTTTTTATAAAAATCTAAATAAATTTAGATAAAATAATAATTACTTAATTATTTTGGAATACTTAACATCGAGAAATGAGGATGAGTGGTCATACATTAGAGAAAATTAGAAATGAACACATCTAAGAAAAAGTGCATGTTGCACCAATTGAAGATAAAATAAGAGAAAAATATTTAAGATTGTTTGAACACATGCATCGTAGACACTTAGGTGCCCTAAGTAAAAAATTTGATAGTTTAGTAATATATGATAAAAAGAATAATAGAGGTATGTTTAGGATTACATGGAAAGAGGTAGTGTCTAAGGACCTAATATTGAGCCGGATTTTACTTTGTGGTGAGCGGCGTTGGGAGCCGGAGAGAATCTATATAGGCCTACCAATCCGGAATGAGATTAAGGATTAATTATTGTTATTGTATACATATATGAATAATGAGCATGTGTGCATATATAATGAAGTTGTGAGCTTTTTTTAAATTACTTTATCATAAAAGGTTATTAAATTTAGTTGATATTTAAGATAAATTAAATAAACATTTCTTTTAAATATAATTTTGAAACTCATGCATGCATGCACACGTACGTACATACAGGAAGCATTCATAGTGCCGGCAATGTCGGACGTGGAGCCAGTGAGCCGAGACAAACTCCCAAAGCCCATCGTCTTCCACGACGGCCGCCTCGTCCAGAAACCCACACCCTTACTCGCCCTCCTCATCATCCTCTGGATCCCCGTCGGCTTCGTCCTCGCCTGCCTCCGCATGGCCGCCGGCTCCCTCCTCCCCATGCGCATCGTCCTCTACGCCTTCCGCTCCCTCGGCGTCCGCCTCTCCGTCCACGGCACCCCCCCTCCTCCTCCCAAGAAATCCACCGGCCAAACCGGCGTCCTCTTCATCTGCTCCCACCGCACCCTCCTCGACCCCATCATGCTCTCCGCCGCCGTCGGCCGCCCCATCGCCGCCGTCACCTACTCCGTCTCCCGCCTCTCCGAGATCCTCTCCCCGATCAAGACCGTCCGGCTCTCCCGCGACCGAGCCAAAGACGCCGCCATGATCAAACAACTCCTCTCCGAAGGCGACCTTGTCATCTGCCCGGAAGGCACCACCTGCCGGGAGCCATTCTTGCTGAGGTTCTCAGCTCTCTTCGCCGAGCTCACCGACGAGATAGTCCCGGTGGCCATGGCTAACAGGATGAGCATGTTCCATGGGACGACGGCTAGGGGTTGGAAGGGGATGGATCCGTTCTACTTCTTCATGAACCCTAGTCCTGCTTACGAGGTGACGTTCCTTAATAAACTGCCTGAAGAGTTGACATGCAGTGCAGGGAAGGCGAGTGTTGACGTTGCTAATTATCTTCAGAGGATTATTGCTGCAAGCTTGTCTTATGAGTGCACTAGTTTTACAAGGAAGGATAAGTACAAGGCACTTGCAGGGAATGATGGCACTGTTACTGCTAAGAAGGTTGAAGGGGAGAAGATTATGGGTTGTTAGGGTTGGGAAGTGGTAGGAGTGTTTTTGAGGTGTTTTGGGTACTGCAGGTGGTCTTAAAGGCTATTTGCAATGTTGGTGGGTTAATTTGGTGTAATATATATATATATATATATAATGTGGAAGAAATAATTAAGAGTAGTAGTTAAGTATGGAGTAAGTGCTCCTTGATTTAATTTGTTTGGGGAATTGGAAATAAAGTGGATGAAAAGTTCAAAGAATTTATCATTTTGTTTGCATGAATGCATGGTGTGGTTTACATAGTTATATGAACCGGACCGGATGTGATCCGACGGTTGAAATGAACGGCCATGGAACCGTCACGGTTACGTAATTAACCCGAGATAAAGGAATTGAACCGATGAACCGGATGAGCCGGGTGAACCAGGTCATTGAACAGGTCATTAAGCTAGGTGGTTGAGCAGGGGTCAATTTTTATTTTTTATTTTTCAAATATTTAAATTATTTAAAACATAATTTTTTATTTAAAATAGTTTTTATAATAGTTTTCTTTATAATAATTTTTAAAATAGTTTTATTATAAATTATTTAATATAGTTTTTTATTATTAATATTTATATTGACCCGACATTGACCAATTGGTAATTGACGGCCGGTTGAGCCAGGTGAGCAGATGACCACTCGACCTTGGCCAGGTTCAATGTCCGGTCCGGTTCTGATAACTTTGGTAGTTTATATATGAATGATTTAATTTTGCTGTGGGTTAATAATTAAGCCTCTCAAACATTTTGTAAAAAAACTAAATTCCATACTTTGTTGATATCCAAGTGATAATTTCTTTTCTTTTTTTCGAGTACAAATACATGAAGATACATGCCAACTGCCACAATTAAAGGTCTATTGGTATCAAGGTTTTTTGTTAAGTAATATGAGTAGTAAAACCTATGGAAGATCCGGGTTTGAACCCCGTCCCTTATAAGGGGAGGGTCAGGCGAACGGATTTCTGTTAAGTCTCTGTGCTCCCGCATTGCCAAATTTGTACACATCCTCGACGTCCTTCCGGGGGTGCTTGTCATCTTAGTGAAAAAAAAAATACATATATGAAGACACATTAAACATTTGGTCCAATTAAGGTAATAGGTTTGATCGAGCCAAATACGTATGTGTGGTCTTAATTACTCTGTTGTACTGCCATCGAGGGCCTCATCGTCTAAAATATCTGTTGTGCTTAATTTCTCCTTGATGAAGGCCAAGCAAGCTTTTCTTGATGGGGGATTCAAATGACACTAATTTTAGTTGTTAGCTTTTAATAAGAGAAAATCAATATTGTCACACGGATGGATTGGTTAGGGCACACACAACTCTCTTCTTTTTCTCTTACTTTTTTTCTCTCCGGTAACTCTGACAGATACTACAGTAGTTTCAGCAGTGTGACTGAGGCGTGCAGGTTGCACTGTCCTTAAGAAGAATTTCGCCTCCTCTTTTGGTGCAGCAGGATTAAAATGGCTACACTTGAAAGATCAGTTGTGCGTCCACACGAGTTCAGAATTTCTAAGCCAAACTGGACCCGGATTTGCACCCCTTGGGTATGCGTGCGTAAGAGAGCATGCCCACTAAATAAGGCTAACATGATACTAGTGGGAAACATATATAAAGAGGGTGCATGGTTTATAAATAGGCAATGTGGTACTAAACCTATTTTAACGTATATGAATGTTTTGAAACATTATGGAAGGCCCAAACACTATATGGGCTACTAACATATATATCCTCAAGGAAGTCCAAGCTCAGTTTCATTAATGTTGATTCTGCAATATATAAAAAGAAAATTAATGTTTGTGATATATAAGAGCAAAATAAACACTATATTTATCATTAAAGCGTTTTCTATTCATTTGAAGCCAAATGTTCCACGTTGTTGCAAGAACAATCCATGCACCAGGGACCCCAAAGAGTTTGTATTCAGTGTGACCTCACAGAATTTGCAACAAATTGTGAAAATGACCCCAAATCCTAGAGATATAAAGGTAACACAATAGCAAGTACTCCATTATCCGCAAAACATGTATAAATGAAAATGTTCACCTACTGAATATTATAAAATTACCAAAAACACATGCATTTAACTGGACAAAAAATTACAACACTATAGTCCCAGATGTCAGGAAGTTTCACTTTCTTTAGCTTCCTTTCTAAACTATATGCGTAAATCAAGATCATTTACTCCATTCTATCTTTGCAATTTACTAGTATCACAAAAAGTTTGATAACTCATTCCTCTCATTAAAAAAAATGTAACGGGTTCAAATCGCTTCTACTGAGGGCGTGGTTAGCATGGTTTTGTCAGTATTTATCAAAAGTATGTTTAAGCCGTCTTTGTAGCTCATTCTTACCATACAAAAGAGGATGACGTGGTTCTATAGTGACTTGTTCTTATTTATCAAAAAAAATTAAATTAAATTTTTTTTACTATTATCTATCTCATTGTCACTCATGCCATCATGGTGAATGAAGTTATGAACTCATTCATTGCTGCATGTGCAAAGTTCAGTACAGCTTTTACCTATAGGCATGAGAACCACAAGAGCAAGTAAAAATTGAAGGTTGTGGATAACCATGACATTCCATGTTTCTCATCGATCTGCTGCTCTGCTAGGATCCCTGACAAAGCCAACTAAGCTGACAGTCAAAATTTAAACCCTTGCATGCCAACTTGCTCACATTGTATTACATATCTAAAAAATAATGAAATAATGTTTATTAGATTTAGTGTCTTTTTATCTGTTTTCATGACTAACCTTTGATTTTTTTTTATATATTTTATTATGTGATTGATTGATTGATTGTGTTCTTGAGTCTTGGCAAGATGGAGTGTTCAGTGCATGCTCAGTTTTACTGCAAACCTTTTGAACTTTTTTTTTTGAACATTCTGTCTTTACTGTGGATCATTCCTGGCTCATGTACTAATCTTTTCAAACCTATATAAGCTTTATATACATATATATATATATTTTTTTTGACATAAGGGATAAACCTTCCATAGAGGGATATTAAGGGGTGTGGCGTTAGGTGACGAGCACTCTTGATCCCTCACCTTGAGTGTCTTGATATAAACGTAAAATTTCAAATCTGAGAACTTTTTGTGTTAAATGAAGAAATTACCGGCTATTCATTTTGTAGAGGCGGGACTCGAATCCCGACATACTGCTAGATCAATGATCCTTTGGTATAATAAGTTATAATTTCTTACTAAAACAATATACATGCAACAAGCGGTGGAAAGTTTCAAAAGCGACACCATAAATAAGTTGAATGTAGAGTGCCGCATTGGATCTCGTGTTCTTCATCACTGCTATTTAATACATCCTGAATTAACCTTTTTCACTCTTTCATGCATGTCAAGACCATTACATTTACTGTTGAACAACCAACTACTCATATCCCTGGTGTTATATAAGCACATGCAAGACATGAGACAATGGACGTGCTTGTGAGGAAGAGGTAGAGAGATGGCGAGGTGGATGGCGATATGCTTGGTGCTGCTGGCTTTGGTGTCAGTTCAGGGATGGGCAAGGCATGTGCCTGAAGAGAGTACTCATGCAAGGACTGAGATGAAGGCAAGTGAAGGGGGAGCTGGTTTGGGTGATCAGAAGAACTTTTTAGGGTTTGGTGGAGTTGGGGGGTTTGGAGGAGTGGCAGGTGGTGCTGGCGTTGTTGGCTTACCACTGCTTGGTGGTGGTATTGTGAAGGGTATTGGAGGTGGTATTGGAGCTGGTGTGGGTGGTGGCATTGTCAAGGGACTCGGAGGTGGACTTGGAGGTTTGGGTGGAGGTGGTGGTGGACTTGGAGGTTTGGGTGGAGGTGGTGGAGGACTTGGAGGTGGAGATGGAGCTGGTGGAGGACTTGGAGGTGGAGGTGCACTTCCTTAGATGAGTAGGTCGATATGGCCATGCATGGAAATGGAGTGAAGAGAAGCTAGGGACAAGTATTTAGTTGTTAGTGTTTTTAGTGACTGTGTGTTGTTTGGAATAACTAGTATGTTGTTACTCACTTGGGTTGCATGTGTTTAGTTGGATTATGTTGAGGTTGGCTTTGGATTGTGTTCAGGTTCAACCTTTTGTTTTGTTTTGTTTTGTGTTAAAAAATGAGAAAAAAAAAATGAAAAGAATGATTTGTTTCATATGATTTTTTTCTTTTCTGACAATTCAACTTGTTACCATGTTGAAAATGATTTTTGTGAGATGAAATGCATGCAAAAAAAAAGTCAAATTAATTAAACTTAATCTAAGAGAAATAAGTCAAAATCACATCCTCAGGAGTAAACTAGTCACAAGGCCTATGTATAGAAAATATCTGATCAAAATATATTTTTTTTAATATAAAAGAAAAAAAATGTTCTAAGAAAGAATTATCAATCAGGAGCAAATTCCATCTCCACAAGTTTTGGTTGCAGCCTTGCAGGGTGATGCTATAAATATTCAGTCCAATTGGCAAAGAAACAGTTCTCATATGAAACCATGTACCTTCTGTTTGCATTTTACTTTTGAACTTTTAAATAGAAATTATATTTAGTGCTTGTATTATTATAACCTTATAATTAAAATAATTTCAAATTAGAATAAAATTTTAATTTTAAATAACACAGGTACTTAGATAATTTAACCTAAACTTTTGTGCTAATTGATGAAAAACACTGTAACAATTTCCCAAAAATAATAATAATAATAATAAACATATAATTTTAATCGATTCCCATCATACTTAAATAATGACATTTTTATTTTATCAACCATTCTTCTCCCCAAAACAAAAAGTTAACCCTGACCAATAATTGAAAATTCTTTTTATCATGTCCCAAATGACCTCAATTCATCTTATTCAACCACACATTAAAGCACATGCCAATGACAACAATTAAATCAAAAGCACAAAAATATGACTTCGGAAGCCATTTGGCTAGCATTTCAAAAAGCTTGATAAGACCACAACAACCCAAGTTGTATGGAATGATCACCGTGTTTAGTCACAATAATCAAAATATCTTAATTAAACATTCTTATAAAAAATAAGAATAATGTTCAGGTATTTCTTCCCCCCCTGTGTCTACCAAAACCTTTTCAAATTCTTCTGGGAGATACATACTGAATTTTTTATGTGATTGATATAACCAGCTCAAAACAGTTGCTTATTTTTGTTCCCCTGCTTGCACACCAGCATTTCCCTGTCCAATCAAAGGAGAGAGTAACCATTATCCATTTAGCAAAACATAATGAAGAGCAAAATATATTACCTTGGCTTTAGTCTTCTTAGCTTTGGTTTCCACCGGCGCAGACTTAAATTTAATGAACTCCTGGCCACCCATGAATGGCCTCAAGGCTTTAGGAATTTCAACTCCATCTTCTCTCTGATTATTCTCAAGAATGCAACAAATTGTCCTTTCCGTTGCGGTTAATGTAGAGTTCAGCATATGCACATACTGTTTCGATTGTTCATCATTCTGTAGTCAAGCCAGAATAACACAATCCCTTAGAAAATATGCTCAGAGTAGAGCCAGGAGAATAGCTTATCAAATTCCATAATGTAAACTTCCTAAGAACTCGTATAATATAACCTAAACTTAGTTATAAAGCGGAAGAAGAATAAGAGCATCCTTGCCTTTTTCTGCCCAAATCCTATTCCCAATCTCCTCGCTTGGTAATCAGTGCAATTAGAACAAGAGACAAGCTCTCTGTAAGTCTTTGATGCAGGAAACCACCCTTCCAAATCATACTTCTTGGCTGCTGCATCATTTAAAGCACCAGAAACAATTCGCGACAACTTGATAGGGAATGTTTAGCTGCAATAAGCAAAACCAACATTAAATTTGATTTACATTAATATCCTGGAGCGAATTGATTTTACAAGACCATGCCTCTTTGTAGAAGTCCTCTGAGTTCTTGAGCATTTCCTCATGCATTTCCCATGAATCATTGTCATTTTGGGCTGGTGATACAAAAATTGCTCCACTTTCTCAAATTGATGGACCCTGAAAATGCCCAAAGTGTCCCGACCATGCGAACCAGCTTCTTTCCGGAAGCAAGTTGAGTATCCCGCATATCTAACCAAGTGAATAACAAAACATCAACAATAATATCCTCTCATTTCTGAGCAATCATATTGATACTAATTACATACAATAATAGTACATACCGAATTGGCAAATCTTGTGGATAAATTCTATCATTCAAATGGTAGGCACATAATGGCTGTTCAGCAGTAGCAATCAGATATTTATCATCCCCCTCACCAGTTACCTGTTGAACATCAGCATGTCAGCAATGTTTCGTAAAACAATGCACTAGTTAAAAATAAACAGATTATCCAAGAAGTTGGACAACACTACACAAATACATTTTCTTATATGCCAACAACCTCTAGGTTGAACTGTCCAAAAATCAATGAAATTGGATTTTCTTTTCAGCGTCACATGTGCATAGCATACATTTCTCACTTACAAACAGTAATAACAACCAAGAGTTAATTTCTTAATACATCCCCCACAGCCTTTTTTTCCTGAAGCCCAGAAAATCAACCCTCGAAGTACCTAAATCATGAACAACCAAAGATCTCATCTTCTTAAATTTACTAACAATACATCATATGACAACACTGGATCTTCATATCTATAAGTAATTCTTCAGAAGTTGAAAAGCAATGACAAAAGACAATGCAAAAAAGTTAATGTCCAGAGTTTTTTTTAAACCCAACAGATCATATACAACTAGAACTGGATATCTGTATTCTAAACTCAAAAATGTTATATGATTCATATAACTTCACAAAATCTTATAACATATCTATTACATGATTAGACATTCTCCTAATGAATCAATCACACCCCCACATCCTAATGATAAATTCATTTGACATAATTAAACCTTCAAAGTAATATAACTAAGAACAAACCTACTTCAATAACCCTTACTACATTTTCAATCTATTTCTTGGTAAAAACATCCTGCCGTACAAGCCAGCCTGAAAAATAGAAAGGTCTAAGAAATTTATTTGTCCAACTAAAATATTAATGAAAGCTTGGTTTGCTTTGCTGCACAAGATGTATTACTCAACATAGACTATAAATTGAGAAATAAAAACCAGAAAATCTAGAGTGTATGTTGATCAAAGGTGAATTAGTAAACAAACCTTGTAGAGCTCTTCATCAAATTGAGCTAGTTGAGCACATTTTGCCATAATATCTTTTCTCATGAAAAATGGAGTTTGCATTGGAACATACTTCCTTTCTCTCAAAAATGCCAACCCGAAGTTTATTAGTGCCAGGTTCAGTAGAACACCCTCGCCCTTCAAATAGAAACCTCTTCCTCCTGCCACATCAGCACCTACAAACTCCAAGTAGCACTATATTAGTAAAGGAGATCTTATGCTTTGTACTAACAAGAACTAGAAAAATTCATTGATATATTATTCATTAGTCATACCAAGTACAAACATCATATGAAACCTAATATTCCCTTTCAGCAACAGAAATATATTAGCAAAGATAAAAAAAAGGATAACTAAGCTTGAAAACCATCTGACGTCTAAAAACTGAAGTTCAATTTTACCTTTGGAAGTCAGAACACAGGTATGATCACCTAAGCTCACTAAACATCACCAAAAATTATTTGAATTAAATCTACAAACATCATCTATAATAATCCATTAGATTTGTAAGAGTAATAACAACAATCGACTAGATCGGCTGGATCTAGTGTGGGTCCAATTGTGTCAACTGTTAATAAAAATCTTATATCCAAGATACATGTCTACTTGTGTGCCTATGGGAAATTGTGCGTACAGGTACTCGAATGAACAAACAAATCTTAACTGATATTGGATAAACATCATGACTATCTAGTGTACAAAAATGAGAACAGCAGCTCCTGGACCATGTAGAGGAATTGTGTATTTTATTTCCTTGGGTAAATTCAACAAAAAATCATGCATAAAGGCAAATTTTTGGTCCTAAGTAACTCATGGATTATAATAGGCCTCAAGTCTTATACCATCATTTTAAGCAGCTGATGCAAATTAGAGTAGTTATTCATTTAATTAGTGAGCATGGACCACAATACCTAATTTTTCTAACAAAATATCATACATGATAGCAAAAACAATAACACGAACAATGAAAGTTTAACAGGAAGAAACTTCAAATTATACAATATTACTATCATAGAAAAAAAGGAATGGTGTGCTGTTTTGAATGAACGCCATGAGCGTAAAAAGATTAAGGCACCAAGTGAAGTGCAGCCAGGGTTATCAACTAAGTGGCAATAGAAATTGCTGCATCCAAGCATACCTTTTTCAAGATCAGCAAGGTCAAGCAGCTTAACAAGATCAACGTGATTCTTTAATTTGTCCTCCATACGCCTGTCACCCCATACCCGAATCACCTCATTGTTCGCCTGCAAGACATTACCAATTGTATCTCCAGAAATAAAAAAGAAAAACATCAAAATCCAAAAGCGCAGGCGAACCTCATCATTGCTAACAGGAACAGAATCATGCACAAGATTGCCGATCTTCTCGAGCTTAGAGTCCAGTAAGGCCTTGGCCTCTTGAACCTCTATCTCCTTCTCCGCCGACAACTTCTTGTTCTCATTCGTGCTCTTTATCATCTCCGTCGCATCCTCCTTGGCCTAAACCAATCCAAGAATTTTTTTAAAAAAAAGCACACAAATTTATCCCAAATAACAACTTAGAATAGCAGCAACAATGAGAAAACAAGGAGCAAAACTCACAATCTTGAGCCGGGCAACCTCCTTGTTGATTCGATTGAAGTCTTTTCTCAGATTCTCCAGCTCGAATTGACCTGAAAAACAAAAATGCAAACAGAAACCCCAAGATCGAACTTAGCAGAGGTTATCATGGATAAAAGAACAGAAAGGAAGGACAGAGAGGCATACGCTGGCGCCATTCTTTGTCGAGATTGATGATCTCGTCGACGACCTCGACGCTGGAGAAGCGGCGGCGCTGCGACTCACGTACTCGCTCCGGATCGAAGCCCTTCTCCGCCCTAAAGATGTTGATGTCCAGCATCTCCGCTCTTCTCGTTCAGGAAAACGCCGAGATGAGAAATGCGAAGTCTCCGCCGAATTCATTCTTTTGAGCACTCGGGGGCTGAGTGGGAGTAAAGTTGCCTGCTCAATCGAAACCGTTAATTAATGCTTTGAGATTCGCTTCACAAAAATCTAGATTCAGGGTTTTGATGACCACGACGACGGAGCAATTGGGCTCCAAGTTAAAAGATTAAAAGTTATATTAATAATTTTAGAGGGTGTTTCACGTAAAATGAACCAAATCGATGCAATTTTGACATTGCATGGGGATGTCTGTACAATATTACAAACCCTCCCATCATATTTGAAAAATAATATTCATCTTTTTCGAGGGTGTTTCCTAAATGTCAAAATTCGATGTCAGTTCTGCAAAAATTCTAAAAAATAATATTCAACTTCTACGAGGGTCTTCCCATAAAATGTCACGAACCCAAGGAACTCTTGCAAGTTGCAACGACTCCCTCTGTTTATTTAAAATTACACTAAGGGTGTTTCTGCAAATAAACCTATTCGAGGGTGTCTTCATAAAATATCACAAATCCATGCCACTTTTTCAGAGAACTCTCCAGTTTATTTAAAATTACAACAACAACGGTGTTAATGCAAAATTGTAACTTCCGTCATTTTTGCACAGAAACCCAAAAAACTTTAAAAATAGTTACATTTCCCATTCAATCTTGTTCTCTAATACCAACTGTTATTATATAAGTTTTAATCCACATATATACATAAAAGAGTACAAAAGTAATTAGCTTCAATAATTCAATTAGGAGTTCTCTAAATTAAAACTTCAACTTCAACATGCATATATTTTACTGAACATGCAGGCTTGCTGAAAACTGAAGCTAAGATTGATGACAGATTGATTAACATATTAATTTCATGCCAAAGTTAGTGTTCTTAATTTGCATGTTTCATAACCAGAACTTATAATCTCCCATGCATGAACTTGCAGAAACTCATGTTTCATTGGAACTAATCTTTAATAATAAAATACAATGACCGTCAACACATTACAATCTTCTACATTTGTTTTCTCCCCAAGATTTCACAACAAGCGGGTCCGGAGAAGACTCAGACCACTTAGATCTATCGTACGCAGCCTTACCTATTTTTTTTGTAAGAGGTTATTTTCACGACTTTAATATGTGATCTCCAAGTCCACAAGGCTCCCTTTAAAAGGAGAATAATACTGAAACTAACATAATTCAAGATTACTCCAAATCATGAGACAAGAGAAATGCTTTAAGATTAGCATCAGAAGACCCTCCCTCCTTCATAGCTTCCAAAGCCTTCTCTTTCCAAAACCTTGCTCTCCTTCTAATCTCCAAACTCTCCTCCCCCTCCCCCATCACCATCTCCAAACACTTGACCAACTCCTCCCTTCCCAACACCCCCTCTTCATCCACCTCCCCTCTAACCCCACACCCCCACACCTCCTCCACCAACTTCGCATTCGTCCCTTGATCGGTCCACTGCGGCACTCCCACCATCGGCGTCCCGCAAACCAAGCTCTCCAGCGTCGAGTTCCAGCCACAGTGCGTCACAAAGCACCCCACCGCCCTGTGCGACAACACTCTCACTTGAGAACACCATTGCACCACCATCCCATCCTCTCCTCCTCCCTCTAACTCAACTCCTTCCTCTCTGTTATCCTTTCTCACAACCCATAGATATGGCCTCCCACTCTCCTTCAACCCATTCAACATCTCCTCCATTTGAACCTTCTTCATTACTGACATACTCCCAAAGGAGACATACACTACTGACCCTTCTCTCTTCGAGTCCAGCCACTGCATGTAATCCCTCTCATCGTTCTTGAACAAGTCTCCGCCGGATACTTCGTCTAATGGCATCAATGGTCCTATAGTTAGATTCTCAATCTCATGCACAGAAGCCAGCGCACTGGTTTCCAAGGCTTCAAACGAGTTGAAGAGAACCTTTGGCAGCTTGGTTTCCTTAGCTTCTACAACGTCATCCAAAGCTTCAAAACCTTCACGTAAAAGAGTGAGGATTGTGGTGTGGGGATGATCAGGGTCAGTGATGGTGATGAAGGACGGGAGTTCTCGGGTCTTGAACGGGGGCAACTCCGGCAAGTGGAAGGTGAACGACGGGTCGCCGGCGTGGGCTGTGATCAAGCTCTCGTAGCCGTGAAAGAAGTGGTAGTAAATGGCGAACACGGTGGCGGGCTGGTTCCAGAACAAGACCGAGGGGATGTTGTGCTCGCGCGCGACGTCGGCGGCCCAGGACATGAGAAAGGTGTAAACTATGCGCGTCACCGCGCGGCCACGCGCGGCGAGGGATTGGACTATGGAGGAGAGAGTCTTGTGGCCGGTGCGCTTGAAGGTGGGGATGAAGAGCTTGGGGTCGTCGGTGCCGGTCTTGAATCCGTCGTCGTAGCCGTCGGAGTAGGGGATGTAGGTGAGGTTACCGTGTTGGACTTCTTGGTTGGGATCGGGACTAGTGTTGAACATGCGGCGGTGGGCGGAGATGGCGGTGGAGATGGTGACGGTGGTGCCGGTGAGGGTTGCGAGGCGGGTGGCGAGGTGGCGGGCTGGGTTGATGTGGCCTTGGCCTGGGTAAACTACTAATAAGAAGTGATGGTAGTGTTGATTTTGATTCTCCATTGTAATGGTGATTGATGAATGAATGAATGAATGAATGAATGAAGAGTCGTGAGGGTTTTATAATTTATAGTGTGAATTGGAGTTATCTTCTTTTCTTATAACTCTTATGAGGTTTGCAGTGACGTAGAAAGGTTTAAGGATGACGTTTGTGGTGAGTTGAGAGATGGGAGGACTAGGTTTATCAACTTTATCAAACACACACACACACACACACACACACACACACACACACACACACACGAATTCCAGTTGATGATTTGGGAGCTGAAAGAGGAGAAATTTTCAGGACTTGAAAACTATTTCCCTAATAAATTACAACAATTGCTTCTGAAAGTCTTGAGATAAAGGGTGGAAATGAGTCTGAAAGAAGTAACTACACAAGGACTTCTGTTTATCACCAGTCGATTAATCTTGCTATGAACCTTTGCTTGTTTGTAATTTGGGTCGCTTCAGTTGTAAAAGATGCGAGAGGCCTGCCATGACATGTTGTCGGCTTGATGGAACTCCGGTTTTCGCTAGAGCTCTTCCGTGCTTATCTAATAGCACAAAGCAAGGGACGTACTTAATGTCGTAATGGAGGAGCTGCAGGCAGAACAGGAATCACATGTGAGTAAACGGAATCAGAAAATACATACTTATGGTCTTAATATGAAATGTTAAACCAAACGTTTGTTCGATGTGAGGCGGTTAAGCTAGAAACATAGCAAATTGTTGCTAACCAGAGAAAAGCTGGAGAAATGCAATGTACAGAATGAACAGCATGCTATGAAAAGATATGTACCATAACTTACAATGTGTGTGAAATTTCTCTCCCAATTCTGACATGTAATGTACAGAATGAACAGAATGTTATGAAAAGATATTTTCCATAAATTACAATGTGTGTGACATTTTTTCCCAATTACAGTCTCTGACATAATCTACAACCCAAACTAGAAATTCAGAAAACACCTAATCAGGGAGTGTCATGTATGTCAAAGGATTGACACAAGTAACGATAATATCTACTCAAGATGATTCTGAGTAATGTGAGAACTAACTCATGCCAACAAATTCACAAATTTATACTCTTCTTAATTATTATGCCACACCATCATTTTAAAATGCAACAATGTAAATTGGATGATAGCCTATCATATAAACTTCACAAATTGGGCAACTTTCCAAGGGTAACGGTCATAAATCACTTCACAAATGAAATTAAAAATAAAATGGTCATTCTATTCAAGACTATTATAATGCCTTTGGATGAAGCTACAAAAATTTTAAATAAGACCTGTTTCCATCATTCCATATGATTGACATAAAGTACAACTAGCTTAAATCATGATCTCTTCACGTTTTCAGCTTTCATAAAGTGTATGAATATTTTTTTCTTTTTATCATCAACTCACTACTAGGTTGCATATATTTGGGCAAGGCCTTATCAATTCTTGGACAAGTATTATGGAATATTTAGATCATAGCAAATTCACATTGACAATGCACTCTACCATGGTTTCATCCACAATAAAGTTTATCTCTTAATTGTTAAATTGATAGTTGGTTAAATCTCGATTTTCATGCAAAATGTGAATTTCAAATAATGAAATAAAACTTAAAGAACTAGCCATGCTAATGAACAGAATCCAGGAGTTGCAAGCATGGCTAGACCTCCTCATTGGCATTTTAAACTAAATGGTATCACATTCTAGTAATAACACCAATAAGAGCAACTTGGTAAAAAAACTATATATATCTAAGGTTCTAGAATATCATCTCACACATTTCAAGGATCTATCCCTCTCCATTGGCATCTTTCCAAGCTGGAACTTATGCAAGGAATAATACAAGCAAAGGCTACAAACCATAGGTTCACATATCATTGATTTCATAGAATAACACAAACTACAAATTCGCAGGTGAATCCAGACTATTGGTGCATAAACAAGAATTAATCAAACAACACAAATTATGTCAGAATTTGAAAGGCATAGAGCATGACCATTAACTCAGCCAAAGTGAAAGGCATTAAAAGAAATTTATTAAAGGCAAAAAACAAGGAAACATAGCTACTCCCTACCAAATTTGATAAAACAATATATATACTTAATCAATAGATGAAAAGGTTTGGATTCAATCCTGTAGAAAAAATTTGCCAAGGCTACCTGTGATGTCACCCTTTCTTCTTATATAGGATAATAGCAGAGCACAAGCATATCAAAGTTAACTGCAGACCTAATTGTGCAAAGGTTGAATTTGGATTGGAGAAAAAATGGAAGACATGCAAAGAACGAAATGGTGAAAGAAACAGAACACAAATCTTCATCAAATTTCTTCCACTTCTCTATCCATACTATGCACTACATCCAATAAAATAGGAGAGAGAAAAACAAATTTTTGCTTCTTGCTTTCATTTTCTTATCCAATTTCTTTCAACCTAAACACATTTATCCTGCTATCCACCATCAAGAGAAGAATCATAACTCATAAGAAATCATAACTAGTTCAAAATCGAAAAAGAAGCTAGAAGAGACGAAGAGCCCTAACCTCAGGAAGCCATCTCTCATTCTCAGCATCAGCAAGAACGAAGCTGACCCAATCGGAGTTCCTAGCCTCCAATTCAAGCACAAGATCGAGCAAGGAGTTGCAGAGGCGGCACTTGGGAGAGTAAAACTCGATCACCGTGGCTTCCTTGCCGCAAGCCAGCGCAGAGGCCAATGCCCGGTGCTCGGCCTCTCCCTGTTCCTCTCGAGACAAGGGCGCGACCTTCTTGGAGGCCTGGCGGCGGGGATCAACGGATGAGGCTCGGTCGAGGAGGTTTAGGGTGAGGGAGCTGAGGTTCTGCAAGGATTTGAAGAGCCAGGGAGCTTCGAGCGTGCCGCAAGGATTGAGATTCTTGCGATCGTCGGGTTTGTTGAGGTTGTCCCATGGCCACTTCCAGCATACAAGAGGAGGAGGCTTTCCAGCGGCTCCCATTCCTTTCTCCGCAAAGAAACCAAAGGAGGATGACACTAATAATAATTAATAACGACGGAAAAATAATAATAATATACTATAAAAGTTTGAAATTATTTAATTATCTCTGCAATACCCCTGCAAATTAACTATATTTACTTATATACCTCTATGATTATTTTATGGTGTTAAAACGAATAAATGAAATGAGGATAAATTACTATTATTTTTTAGTCCCTAAAAGTTTGCAAACATCCCAGACAGTCCCTCTGACATAACTAATGGCCAGACAGTCCCTCCTTTTTGGTTTAGTGACTTTTTGGTCCCCAAGCATAACTCCGTCAGTCTCATTTACTGTTAATACCCATTATACCCCCAACTTTGATGCTTTGTTTTCCCGCCAAATAAAAAGAAAAAATTTCAAACCTAACTTTTACCCATCACTTCACCTTTTTGACAACTTTTCCACTGACTTTTTGTACTTTGTGCCAAATTTTTCGCCATCAAGTATTCTTCTTCATCAATCCATACCATATTGTTCTCTTTTGTGAGCCCTTTGTTCCATTTTGTTCCCATTTGCAGGAGAGAAACTTGGAGCTTGTATCATCTATTCCTCCATGAACCGGCAAGTTCTGTGATCTTCTCTCCCGCGCAGAGTCACCTCCCAAGGTTAGTCAAAGAAACATTCGCTTTTGCAGGTTGGCAATGGACACTGTGTTGACTTCGTTTTGAAGTTTTCTGCATAAAGGTTCGTTTTGTCACATCGGATGCACACCGAACTGTTTGCCCAATTGAAACGGAGTTGGACTTTCAACGTATGTGTCACATATACCACATGTTCAACTGCACCGCCGTCGACCTTATCGTCGATACCGTTGAAAAGGCGGTGGATGTGCCCTCAAGCTCCTCATTGCCAAATATTATGTCTTTCTTTTGGTTGAAACAACCAACACGTCAGTGTGTCCATGTGATATTTCTCTAATTTTTTGAGTAGAAATATTGTTGTTGTTGCTGTTCTTGGACCCCCTTTCTTTTGTCTTTTTCTTAATTTTTTGTTGTGTTGTTGAAATGTTCATCCTTTTTTTTTTCTTTTTTGTGTCGGTGTTGTGCACTTTTATTTATTTTAATTTTGTGTTTTGTGTTGTTTGAACGCGTTTATCAATGCTAATGTTTTCTTATTATCCTCCATTTGTGGATTGTGCTTAAACGACTACGAGAGTGTCAAGTCTCCGCTTAACATAAAAAGTTCCCGCTGAACATATAATGTTTCGTTTAAAAATACAAATTTTATGTTTAATATGCCAAGTTCCAGATTGAATATATAAGGCTTCAAAGATAATATGTCAAGTTGGTCTTTATCATAATGAGTGTTACACACCAAAACTTAATAACATGCATAGTGTATACATTGGTAGCGTTAATTGTTAAACGAATAGTTCCTTGAATTATCTAATCATATCAAATACTTGTATTTCGTGGATTTCATGTTTGCACTTGAATTATCTATTTTCGTTTAGATATATTGGTTTCCGCTTACTATTCGTTCTTTCCGTTTAACATTATTACTTTCCGTTTAACATTACTACGTTCCGTTTAACATTCTTACTGGTTGGAAAAGAGGTGGTCATCTCATTCTCACAAAGTCATTTCCCATTTTTCAATGGTTTGCCCCCCTCCGGGTCACATCCATTTAATTCTCCCTAATGCCTTTTCCGTTTACGAGGCTCTGGCGCTTCCATTCATTGGATCTAAACTTGACGAAATTATAACCACACTACCCGAGATACATTACCCAAAAGCCCGTTTAGTACTTTGCATGTAAAGTCTTTACATGCAAAGTCTTTCCATGCAATCACTTTCCCTGTAATAACTTTCCCATTGCAATGTTTGTTATGCCCAATAAAAAAGTATAATTAAAATGCATGCAAAATGATTCATCTATTTGGTATTAATAGGTTTACCATGTAAAGTAATGTTTATTCTCAATTTTGCCCTTGATTACTTAATAACTTTTTACTTATCATCCCTTGAAAAATAGCCAAATTACTTGTCACCTATTCGTTTTTCAATAATACCCCATAACCCCATATTTTATTTTATTTTCACTTGTCACCCATTGAGTTAGTTCTCTCAATCAAAAGTTTTGAATAATTTATAAAACAACGTAATCGGAGAAGTATAACACAAAAATACCCTTTTTTAATTATATTTATCTATGCCTAATAAATAATTAAGAAATTCTTAAATTATAAGTAAATTATGAGTTTATTACTCTACTTAGTAAAATTGAAAGAGAGGGCAAGAGAAGAAATAATTAGTTAATAGATGGGCAAATTTGACACTTTACGTCTTCTATACTTTCCCACCAACCTTGTAATCCTTTTCATACCTCCCCCCATGTGAAACACTTTCCCTGGTCAAAGATAAAGTAATTACAAGTCAAACTTTACTTTACATTGTTCATTTTATAACCAAACGTGTGAAAGTGATTTCCGGCCTTTACTTTCCCTGTAAAGTTCTTACTTTCCCTTATACCAAACGGGCGTTTTTCGGTCCTTGAATCGCCAAGCGCCACTCATTAAAAACACATACTTTGCAGTCCCTCCACCTACTCATCTCTAGGAAAAAAAAAGAATAATTTTTTTAATAGGTAATTAACTGTTGCTCCCTTGAACAGTGCCCAACTTCCCTATAGGTCCCTGGCACTGTTCATCCCATCCCTTAGGGTCCTTGGGTGGGGACTTAGTGTAAATAGGAGTTTGGGTGGGTAGGGGAAAAAGGTGAACAGTGTACAAATAGTGCAGGGACTAATAGATAATTTGTTTTTTTTAATCCCTCTATTTTTTTAAAAAGTATCATTTTAGTCCCTTTTTTTTGACTTTTTGGTCCCTCTATTTTATAAAGTTACACTTATTAGTCTAGAGACAAACAACGTTCACTTACACCATTTCAGATGACTGAAGTGTCCGCAACGTAGCATTATGTTGATGTCCACGAGGCGATTAGAACTCCACGTGGAGAGGATGAAGGGGATAGAAGGGTTCAAATTTGAATCCTAATCAGTTATGATCCAAATTCGAGGGTTTGTTTACAATTTTTTTTATTTTTTTTAATCTTTTATAATGGTTTAATGTTTTAAAAGACCACGTGGACATCAACATAACACTACATGTTAGACACGTTAGTCATCTGAAACAGCGTAAGTGAACTCTATATATCTCTAAACTAATAAGTCTCACTTTATGAAATAGAATGATCAAAAATTATAAAAACAAAATGAGGGACTAAAAGGATAATTTAAAAAAAAATACAAAGAAACTTAAAAAAGAAATTATGGCTTAAAAAGGGCAAGTTATTTATTGGCCCATGCAACTGTTTGCAGGGACCTTAGAGTCAACACACACACAAAAAAAAAAATACTATATACAACTATAAACAAACCACCTTAGGGACCAAATGGTGAATTATCTATTAAAAAAAGGAAAAATTTCAAAAAACTACCATGTGGTTTGCCACTTTCTCAATTCGGCCCTTGTGGTTCAAAATTGTGGTTTGAACCACAAAGCACTAATGTATTTGTCCAGTTTATCATTTTAAGATTTCGTAATATTTAATGCATTCAAAGTCGTTACTCGCTTTGGCCCCCTAGAGCATGTTTGAAGGATTTCCAACCATATGGATGGGAAGATCATTGAAAAATAAGTTAATTTCACAATTTTATACAATTTGTAGAACCGCTTGGTCCTCCCAATTTAATGGTTGAAATTCAAGACCGCTCGCATTTTTTATAAAATAAAGAACCAAGTAAGATAAGCATCTATAAATTCCCAAATTATACTTAAAATCGCAGACGCTAAATTTTATTTTTCGATCTTCCAATCCATACTGGAAATCCTTCAACCACGCCTCCGTACCAAACGACGCAACCTCAATACACATCACACAGAGTAAGACTAAAATGATAAATTCAAAACCACGCTGCTTTGTGGTTTAATTTTGAACCATAAGAACCGAATTGAGAAAGTGGCAAACTACAGGATAATTTTTTAAAATTTCTCCAAAAAAAAAAAAACTTGAAATAGTTTTGTTTCCTTCCGGATAACTCTCTACCCTACCAGAAGTTCCCGCTCGTCCTGTGGTGCAAAGCCAGCCTAATCAAGCCATATGTCATCAGTGGCGACATCATTCTATCCCACTCAGTCAACGCGACTACTCTAAACCACAAACTTCGCATCTCTTCCTCTCAACACCAGCAACAAACCCTACTCCTCAGACCTCTATAAAAACCCCCGCCAAATTCCCAATCCCAATCGCAGAGAACGGCAATGGCGAGCGACGATGTGAAGTTGATCGGGGCGTGGGCGAGCCCGTACGTGATGCGGCCGAGGATCGCGCTGAATCTCAAGGGCGTGGAGTACGAGTTCTTGGAGGAGAAGTTTGGGAGCAAGAGCGAGTTGCTGCTGAAATCCAACCCGGTTTACAAGAAAATCCCGGTGCTGCTCCACGGCGGCAAGCCGATCTGCGAGTCTCTCATCATCGTGCAGTACATCGACGAGGCTTGGAGCGGCCACTCCATCCTCCCCTCCGATCCTTATCACCGCGCCGTCGCTCGCTTTTGGGGCCACTACATTGACGATAAGGTACTCTCCGATCTAATCTGGGTTTTTCTTTTCGTTTTTTTTTTCTTCTTATTTTAGGTTGATCTGAGGCATGGTTTTTGTTTTCGTTTTTTAGATCTTATTTTTTAAAAAGTTTGTGAAATATAGAACATTTTATTTGATTTTATTTGTTTTTTTTTTAATGTCGATTGATTTAAAACGTATTTATTTATTTATTTATTTTTCACAATACTGGGAATAGATTTATTGCAGGGGTGATATTGTTTGGTTGTAGTTGGAATTTATTGAGGAAAGGAATTAATGAGTGGGTGCCTGGGTGGTAGGTTTGAAATTTGAATTTGTATTTAATAAAAAAAATATCTAAATAATAAATATTTTTTTAAAAAAATTGTGAAATTTACAACATTTTATTTGATTTTTTTATTATTTTTTATTTGTTTTTTTAGATCTTATTTTTAAAAAAGTTGTGAAATATACTAATATAGAACATTTTATTTGATTTTTTTTAGGTGGAGTTATTTATTTATTTATTTATTGAGGAAAGGAATTATTAATGACTGGGTGGAGGTAGGTTTGAAATTTGAATTTGTATTTAATAAAAAAAATCTCTAAATAATAAATATTTTTAAAATAACATCCTTGTTAAAAAGCAAGAATATTTAGTGCATTGTAATAACACTATAAAATGTTTATTTTGGTTTCTCATAAATAACTTATATTTCTTCAATTAATAAAATAATATGAATAGATAAAAATTGATCAACAGTTACTGAATTAATTATCTTAAATAAAATATATCACACTATTACTCTTTCCTTTCTTGAGTGTTTTTCCTGTTAAATTAAATAATTTTTTATTTAGACTTATGAAATATTTGTTTCAGAGAAAAAGTATTTATTTAAACTTTTTTTATTAATTTAATATAATATAATTTAAAAAAAAAAATTGATGGATGGGTGTTTTTGCATTGCAGTGGTTCCCAGCACTCACCGGCATCTCAAGGGCGCCGACCGATGAAGCCAAGAAGGAGGCAATCGAGCAGGTCTTCGCGGGTCTGAAGTTTTTAGAAGAGGTCTTGGAGAAGAGCGGCGCCGGAAAGCCCTTCTTTGGTGGAGACACCATCGGCTACATCGACATCGCTCTCGGCTGCAACCTCGGCTGGCTCCGAGCCACAGAGAAGCTCAGCGGGCTCACTTATCTGGATGAGAGCAAGACGCCGCTGCTGGTTTGCTGGGCGGAGAAGTTCAGCGCGCACGAGGCCGTGAAATGCGTGATGCCGGAGACTGACAAGCTCGTGGAGTTTGCGCAGATGCTTAAGGCCAAGTTCAGTGCTCCTCCGAGCAAATGATGAGAGTTTTAGCCATGTGGTTGTCAGTGTTTGCTTGTTTGCTAGTTTATTTGTTTTCTGGAAATAATGAGGAGTGTGTGTGTGAGGTATTATGAGAACCAATTTCTGTTGGTTCTCTGTACGTTTCCAAATCTATCACTCTTTTTAGTAGCTTGAATTACATCTGTAGTTTATGAAGTTTGCATCTCTGTTGGTTCTCACTGTATGCTTATCAGATGATTGATGATCTTTTATTTTTAGTTTATGGTAATTGTTTGCATTTTAAATAATGTATGGTTGGATATATTTTGATATGGGTAAATCCAAACGTACACGTGTTCCGCTCACAAAAAAGATAACCCAGATCTCGTGTCATAATCACCTTGACACTTATTAGGTATGGTTGCTGTCACCTCTGGAAAAAAAAAGGTGTTTGTACAGTAAAAAACCATCATAAATAACAAGTAAGGGGGTAATGTGATGGAAATCAGAACTGGAAACACACCAGGCATCACTAATTTGGGTGTTAGAGCTATTTTGGGACAGAAGGCCTGCCCCCTCTTTTGTTTCTATTCTTACAGGTGGGAGTCCCCTTGAAACGCTTTCAACCGCCCAACCGAACTCTCATCTCACCGGGCGTTTGTCGTCGGTGTTTCACTCCCATTTGATCTCCAGCACCAGAGCAAATCCATCTTATATGTTGATCAAAATTGGCATAGATCTTAGGAAGAGCCGGTTATTACATCAACATATTTGATAATTTAATATCACTGTTGTAATGTTTTGATTTAATTTAGTATATATGTATATATTTTCCATGATAACTTATTTATCGGAGGATTCATGATCTTTTATTCCCGACATGAAGAATTCATGCTTGACCTGTATGTAGGTTGTAATTGGTTGAGCATCATTATTTCATTTGAACCTTTTGGTAAAGGTACTAGTAACAAGGCCACAATGAAGACTGTCAATTGGAACTAGTTTTTGAGTGGAGCATCCATGATCGAGATATAAACTCAATTTACTCAATTGATAGATTCCGAAAGTAACCACGTGTTTATTGTTGGGGTTGAACCAATCCGGGTCCCTCCGCATGATATGTCATGTGCCAAGGCAAGTAAGTGACTTAATTTATTTAACTCTTCTTGTTAAAAGAAGATATAGAAAAAATTGGTTCAAAGTACTTTTGAGAGAAAATAAGAAAAAGCAAAGAAGGAAAAATGTAAAATTCTTCTAATCTCTTACTTGAAAAAAAAAATGTGGGGATAGTTTAGTTTCTATTGGTGTTTTTTTTTTTTTTTTTTTTTTTTTGACATAAGCCATAAGACCTCCCCTGCAGGCATTGCTTCAAGTAAATTTTAAAAGTGACGGCAGATCCTCGACCTCTCACCAAACCGGCCCAAATTGTTCCCTGTTCCTTAACATTTTCTCCACGTCTACAGGAGCACTTTTTTACTGTACTTTCATACTTAAGACCTTGTCCTCCGTTAAGGAGGCGAAAACTCCAATCTGAGAACTTTGCTCACTAAAGTGAATTACCCAACGCACGAGACCCGAAATACCGCTAAACCAATGGTCATTTGGTGTTTTTTTTTAAATAATCTTTTCTTTGTTTTTTTTTTGTATTTTATCATTTGTGATAATGTAATATATAAACTAAAAGTGTATTAGAGAAGTTTGTAATCTCTTTATTATTGTTATAGTTGAAGATTGTAGGACATATTTTGTCCCATGATTTTTCGTTCGCCTTGAGAGATTTTTGAGTTTTTCACATTTTTGTATAGCACCCATATGCTTGTTGAATTGTATCTACGAGTGATCTCATTTGTTTTAGATGATTTTTACTTGTATACAGGAAGTAATCGGGATACATGTGTCTCGACAATATTTATTCCACTATTTTGTTCCACTTTCTTTGACCTTGGTCTAAGATCACCAACTTATATATACTAATACCCATCATGTTGACTAATGAAAATCAAAGAAGAAAAGAAAGCATGGAAGATCATGTGAAAAACTTGGGAGATTATGGTTGAAAATTGGGCGAAGTACATGAACAAAAATTTGACAAAACAAGTGTATGCTTCCTTTCTCTTTCCACAAACACAGATTGATGTTTAAATTGTTTCAAACCCATGTATTTAATTTGCATTGAATTCCGACTGACAAAACTCATCTAATTGTATCAACGCCTCTTGGTCTATTGGTGACAATCTCAAGTTCGAACCCTAACGATCACAAAGTGAGGGCACGCGTGCACGGGTGCCGCGTTGTCCACACCTGACTTTTGGGAGGGAGATGTTTGTCATCTTTGTTAAATTAAAAAATAAAAATAAAAATAAAAAATCATCTAATTGTGTGCATAATAATTGCCGCAGAAAAATATAACTATAATTTGGCTTTAGTTTTCTATTTGTGACTTTCAAGATCATGTTGTCTACCAACCAGCAAAGGCTCATGCAAACCAGTTTGAGCACCATCTTCTGTTGATTCATCACTTTGATTTGCCTTTGTTTTGATTTCATAATCCTCTGCTTTCCCCCACAAAACTATGTACATTCCAGCAATAACAGCAATGGCACCAAACATGCTGCAAAATTCAAAGCTAACATCAATATCATGTCCTTCAAAATTCAAATTACTTGAAAGTAGTTTTCATGGAGTTATCTTGAGAATGTTGATATTTAGAATTTACCTTCCCACGCAGAATTTTTCACAAAGAAATGTAGAACCAGAGATTGTAGCAATCACAGTGTTAAGTGGACCAAACATTGCAGAAAAAAACTGGTCCTCTCTTTGTGATGGTCCAAGATTGAAGAAAAAATATCACACCAGATCCAAATATTCCCTGTAATTTCAGCATTAATAATAAAATAAGTTAAAATTAACAGTAAATGATGTTTCAGTAACCAAAATATCTGATCTAATATTTATTTTTTTTGGTAATATGAGTGAGAAATTAAGGGCCTGCTTGTAACCACATGGACCAATGTTACAATGTTATCACAACTTATCTATTTTAATCAATAAAAGAAAGTGGTTTATCCATTTATTAAAAAAAAATTAAGGCCTGCACAAGTTTCGGTGGAGCAGACATGAGGGTGGGGCCCGCCCACATGTGGACATGGGACAACCCGTTACAACCACTGCTCACACTCCAGAAATGTACCCTCACCCGCGAATCGAACTCGAGACCTCTTGGTCATTGGAATTCTTGCAAGGACCGAGATACCAATAGACCACTTGGTGGTTGGTAATATCTGATCTAAATTGGCAAGACATGTTGTGTGAGAATTTACCACAAAGAGGCAAGACACAAGCAGCAAAACAGATTTGATCTTCCAAGCATTTGAATTTGGGTTGAAGAACAGAGTTGAGATAAATGAGAGTAAGGCTGATAAGGAACACATCCAAGTTGTTGGTGATAATGGATCAAGATAAATCACAAATTGGGACCTGAAAGACAGAATAGAAATAATGAATTGATGTTTTCATAACAAATTCAGTAAAACAGATTTGATTGGTGACTTGAATTCATCTGAAGGATTAGCCAATGATCCAATTCTCATTTACTGATTGAAAGCTATGATCATGGGGCCTTTAAACAAAGCCATGCAAACAGCTCCTCCCACACAGATTATGGTTCCAAACAGCTTGGCAAGTGTTCTCAAGCTTTTTGGTTTCAATTTATCAAATCCGATCATATTGAGAATCAGAATGCTTCAGTGAAATTATGAGAGAGAAACATAAAGATTGATCAAATATCAAATATGAATGTAGGTTTGAAGAGTTTACCCAAAGATCAGAGCCATGAGAAAGGTTACTGCAGGGAGGAGAGGAGATTTATCATTGCACCAAGTAGAGAAGATGATGATAAATACAAGCCATTATAGAAGAAGTACAGGTTCATGGTGGGCCTGAAGCTGAAAGGAGACAAAGAAATAAAGATATATATAAATTAAGGTTGCAGTTTAGCACTGTCATAAAAAAAAAAAAAATGGAAAATCCACAAACTTGTAGCCAGATAAGTGGATTGAGGGGCACTCACACTGGCCCTGTTCCAATCCCCACAACCTTTACTGTTGCAGAAGTCTATGTCCATTGGCAAAGCGTTGGAGAATATATAGAGGGGACTATCACTGCTCAAGTCAGAACCACTAATGCTTAGCTAGCAGGATTGAGGAATGCCAAAGATTGCACCAGCAACTGAGAGACACCCAGGTATAGGGCCAGACCAAAGGAGCCGGCAGCTCACCATGACGTCAACCTTCATCGTTAAGTCGCTCTACAAGTTCTGAATGGACTCTGGTATACGGAGTGACGTGATGACAATCTACTGGAAGCGTCCTTGCCCCCTTAATATCAAGTTGTTTATATGACTAGCTATCGAAGACCGAATTCTCACCCTAGATAATCTTCACCGTAAGCAATGAAGGGTTCCCGAGTCTCCTGTTATCTGTATGACACTTAAAATGAGATGGTCCCGCATCTCCTCCTCAACTATCTGATTGCTCGCAGTCTATGGGAGCATTATGAAAGGCTCTAACCTTCTTTTTCTATCTTGGTTTGATACAATGCCCCGTCAAAAGAAGTCATGGTTGTAATAAGCACAAACTCTAGTCTCTAGTTAATAGGTGTCTACACTTTGCACTAAGCACGGATTTAGAGGCAATGAGGCCCAAGAAGAAAGGTAGTGGTGTGCACGGGCAAAAGTTACAATTAGGTCAATGTTGTTCTTATATGAAATTATAATCACATGGACTGGTTGTAATTTTTATTACAATTATAAAAAAATTGTGATTTATCTATTTATTAAAAACAAAAAAAACAAAACAAAACAAGAGCAGAAAGAAACACCAAAGAAAATCCTTTCATTCCTATAAATATTTTAGTTACCCATAAATATATTAAATATTTATTTATTTAGTGTTGGATAACTTAATATTTATGTATGTTTCTTCATTTAATTATTTAGTTTGTTATAATATGTTCATTTTTAAATAAAGAATGGGCTAACAAAAACTTATTTATGTAATTTTTGATAAAAACTTATTTATGTAATTATGAATTATTTTAGGATCTTATTGTAATATACATCAAAACGAAACCCTATCATCCCTTTTAAATTCCGGAAGTCCCATTTCTTCTTGGCTTGGCTAGCACGCTTTCACGAAGGAAAGGAACCATTGAAAGGAGAGAATTTGGAGATCGATTGAGGGATTTGAGCTTAACATCGATAACAGGGCGATCTTTACAGGTGAATCATATCATATCCTTGCTTTGATTCCTCCGATTTAGGTTTTATATTTGGAATTGGATGAGATTCATCGTAGATTTTATGTTTTTCGTGAACAAGTTAAGAATTGGATGAGAAAGTAAACGATCAATTTTGGTTGTGGTTTGTTGGATCTCGAATCAATGTTCCTTGATGATCAAGTCGCTTGTGATGGTTCGTTCAAGATTAACTTTTTTTGTGTTTGATTTCAGTGTTCTTGCTGGAACTATTTCTTCATCGTTGAACGGCTTATGTGATCATAATTCTTTTTTCCGCATGTTATTTGTTTATACTTTTAAATAAGGAATTATCGGTTTTAGAGGAAATTATTAGAAGTCTATAATGCGGAGTAGATGAAGTGACATTTTTGTTGAACTGACAATGAATATGTTGTAGTAAATGTTGGATTTTAGGGTGTTAGATCTGGTTGAGGGGCTTAAACCTTCAGCTGTGACACACTAGAAAGTTTGTTCTAAGAGAAAATAAATAAACAAGATTCTCATACCACGAGTAAAGTGCATATGCTAGTGATACATTGCTTTATTTGTATGTTAATTTTGCAATTTGGACTTTAAAAACTACAGGAATTTCTTGTCGAAAAATTGCTTACTTGCATTGATGGATAGACTTAATTTTGAGTATCTTATATGCTTTGAAGTTTCCTCTTACTATATCTTGGTCTTTGTTTGTAGAGTTTAAATCTTGAACTGATCATTTTCACCACATTTTGGTGAGAGAGCTTTAAAGGGAAGTTGTTGGATCTAGACAAAATGGTATGTGATTGTACTTTATAATTCAATTTATCGACATAAGTCGGATGAAATAGTTTCCATAACTTATGGTATGTCAAAAATCTTAATATGGTGATTGTTCATGCTGGTACCTTCTCTTATTATTATGGCCCATCTGGATTATGGTTGTATTTGGGAAGATACTCTGGTCTTCTGTTGCATTTTCTTTAACCTTCACGTGATGGGTTTCCTTCTATTCAAAAAGAGGCCTTTTCACTGATGCATCAGTATTGACTTCCATTAATGAACTACCTACATATCATGACCTAGTCAGAAAGTCTTGGATGCCATTATATCGTTTGTATTACTATCTCCTTTGAACCTGCACCCAAACGTGGCATCTGGACGTGTCATGAACATCTTTATAGCAATACTTATTCACTATCTTGACAACATCTTTTGTTAGTTTGTGTCTGTGCTGGATTTTGTAGATTGCCTAACTTTCGTGATTTAACCTATATGGAGTTTGGGATTATGGTGTTTGTTTGTGAAGTGATGGTTTCCATACATTTAAAAATTAGTATTAAGATCAAATAATGACTTTGGGTGTGTATCGGATGGTTGCCTAGATGAATGATACCTGTATACCTTAATAATCATGAAGAAAACAATGTTTTTATCTATACTACATTTTAGTTTTTATTATAGTAATATTCAGTTCAGCTGATGCCGAGCTTGAGAGCATTATGTTGTTTATCTAGACAGCCTCCAGTCATTTTTAGATTGAATTGAGCTATTTGAGAGATTGAGGGCATTAGCCAACTAGTGTTACCAACTGTTACCAACCATGAATGATGTACAAATAATCTGAAAGTCTCTCATCAACTCAAAGTTATCGGCTCTTTTTCTATATATTGGTGATACTTATTGTAATTGTGAAGAGGCTTATTCTGCATTGTGAAGTTGTATTTATTTTTGTTGCTTCTTCAATTTAAATTGCTCCATGGCTTTGATTGTCATGTTTTACTGGATAATATGCTTTAGTTGCCTTCTTTCCTGAAATTTGGATTGCATTTTTCCTTGATTCTGAGCTGTTTAACTTTATATTGTTGTAAAAGTTTTTCCCGGGATATGGCTATCATGGAACCTCTTTCGAACAGACATACCGCTGTTATCCTGCATCCTTTATTGATAAGGTAATACATTTTTCTTTCTTTAGCATGATTCTTTTCACTCCCAATTTTGATGCACCCTGCTAGTTTGGTAGGATGGCATGGTGATGACTCATTTAGATTTGTTTCTAGTGTAAATTAATCTGCAGTAACCTAAGAAATAATTACTCTGATCTGTTGAAACTTATCTCTTCTAACACATTCTTGATGCCAATCAGCTTATTTTGGTGGCTCAAAATTAACTATCAGCATATATTATAATTAGGATTTAGGTGAGCTCTCTCTGATGTACGTTTATGGGTCATAACATTGAATACTCATTAAGGTCTTCCACGTGAAATATACTGCACAAGAAAACCTAAAAGAGTGTGTTTGGGTCCCTGGATATCCGGGATCAGGAACTCATCACACTCCATCCGGGTGTGACCCGGATGAAGTGGAATAGGGATGCCCTCATCCCATTTGGAGGAACGAGTGGCCTCCATCAAAATCGGAGGCTCGTCCCTTTCATGATCATTATTTAATTTTATTCAATAATATTTAAATTTTATAAATATTTAATGTTGTTAAATGTGAATAATCATAATAATTTTATAATTTAAAATAATGATTATATAAATTATTTTATAATTTTAAAATAGTATTTTTAATATCTATTAATTATATATTAATGATGGAGGTAAGATATTATTCCTGTAGAGTAAAGGTTATTATTATCTATTAATAACAAATATCATTAATTGTCTAACTATAAATAATTTATATTATTTATTTTTAGATATTATAATTTAAATTAGAATATTTACAATTATATATAAAATTATTTTATCTATTTTCATCCTCCAAACTTACTATAAAAAAAATTCTTGGTCCCCTCATCCCAACAACCAAAACATATGCTTTCATCCATGGACATCCGCATCTAAGGGATGAAATACTACAAATATCCAAACACCACCAAAGTTCCCAATATGTTCATGCACCAATAACTTTCATGAAATTGCACATTTTGAAGAGCTTAAAAAGATATCACTAAAACTTAAAATCAAGGAAAGAAGATGAAATTAGAGAAGAAATTTCAATCATTTACTAAAAACACCTGTTCATTCCACAAATGATCAGGATAGTTAGGAATGCACAGTGAAACTAGAAGTGTCCATTTTCCATTCTTGTCTGATATGAGTTATGATTGTGAAGCACAGTTTCTTGAAAAGATTAAACATGGTCAAGTTTTGGGTAGCTTCTTTTCTTGTTTTCATGTGTTAAAATAAAAGGAAACCGTATAAGATAATAATAAGTTCAAAATAAAAGTTTAGAAATACTCAGTTTGCTGATGGAATGATGTTTTTGCATCTTTCTCAAATAATGCGTTCCAGATGTTTCGATTCATTTTTTTACTTTTCAATTTCTTTATCATTCTCCCCAACTTTTTGTGTGTGTGTGTTTTATTTTATGAAAACTCTCTGTTGCATTTTCATAAATTAGATGGCTTAACTAAATTTGCTTCATAGACATTGTGAAGTCTTGAACATCTTCACATTATAAGCACTTTAGGCATCTGGTTAGAACTTCTGTACTTGACCTCTCTAACATTAAAGATCTTGATTTTTTTTTTCCTACCCTGCAGCCACAGCTAGAAAGTGGTGATAAAAGTAAGTTTTTTTTCCAATCCTACCTCAGTCTTTGATTGTATAAAATTTTCATCTTTGTCCGATATTAAGGCCTGATAAACTTGTGTATGCTTTATGCTCTTTCAGTCATCATGCCTCCTTCAGCTCTTGATCGGCTTGGTAAGTTAACCTTTTACCTACCAATTTATGTGTATAATCTTTTTGGTCCTTTATGATGGTAATTTTATTGTGTGTAATGCATCTTTCTGCCATAATTTTTGTTTTCTGATTTTATAGCCTACTTCTAAATTGCAGCCTCCTTGCATATTGATTATCCAATGCTATTTGAACTCCACAATGCTGCCACAGAGCGAGTTTCACATTGTGGGGTGCTGGAATTCATTGCCGAGGAGGGCATGGTCTACATGCCATACTGGGTAGTATTTGCCAAGTAAATCTATTTCGAGTTTCTAGATACTTAATTTTTCTTCCAATACTTACTCTTTTTTATTTTTGTTTGTTTCTAGATGATGCAAAATATGCTTTTACAAGAGGGAGATACTGTTCGTGTTAAAAATGCCACCCTTCCCAAGGGTACATATGTGAAATTGCAGCCTCACACAAAGGACTTTTTGGATATCTCAAACCCGAAGGCCATGTTAGTTTTTGATCTATTCTCCACTGTTTGATTCACAGCCATTGAGCTGATTCATGCTTTGATTACATATCAATTTGATGCTATCTTATGCCACATCATCTATTTGTGCTTCTTAGCTTGGAGGCTGCTAACTTTCCTTTTCTGAATATCTGCAGTCTGGAAACAACTTTAAGGAACTTCTCATGCTTAACCACTGGTGACAGTATCATGGTAGCTTATAACAATAAAAAGTACTACATAGATATTGTTGAAACCAAACCAGCTTCTGCAATAAGTATCATTGAGACTGACTGTGAGGTCGACTTTGCACCTCCACTTGATTATAAAGAACCGGAAAGACCACAACCTTCTGGCCCTTCAAGCAACACTCCAATTCAAGGTATTTATTCAAGTTATTTACTGAATTATTTTGAATTATTTATGCAATATTTGTAGCCCTGCTATCTGTTTTAAGATTCAAATTTTCTGCATAATTATTGGTTTTAACATTTTTTTATTATTTTTTTAGTAATAGACAACTGTTTCATCCTTTGAATTAAACTTTGCTCTTGTAATTATCTTTCTTATTCAATTTGAACTAGGGTTAAATCATGATTTAAGACAAGAACCTGGGGAAATTTATTTGAATAACTGAGCTTGTAAATTATAGAATTATTTCATGTTTCTGTTAGGAAGACATTCTAATACTATCTCATTCATTGCGTTAACTCTGACCTTAGTTTGAAAATGAGCTGAGATCAGGAAAGCTTCAGTCCGTCTTTCATATTAGATATCTGAGGAAAGACCATCTGGAAGATATAATCGATATGATAGTGAAAATTTTGAAAGTTTGAGCAGTTCATTTCTTTTGTTATTTTATTTTCTCAAAATACATAAGGGTTTTTTTTTTTCCTAAACACTCGTAATATTCTTTTCTTTGTTGCTATTGAAGAAGTTGGAAAAACATTTATTCTACTTGATAGGTTCTTCCATTTTATTTTGTTTGTTCCAGTTGCAAATTCTTATTAATTTGTACGGTATCTGTTATTATAGGATAGTTTTAACTTGGAACTGAACTTCTCTCTATGAATTGTAATCAATTTTGTAATGGATCATACTAAAAAATTTCTGCTCAAGGTGCTGAAGTTGAACCTCCGGCTGAACCAAAGTTCACCCCCTTCACTGGTGTTGGGCAACGGCTGGATGGAAAGCCTTCAAAGAATCAAACTCCGGCCTCCCCCTCTACAAAGGGCCCAGCAGTAGCAACCAATGGTGTGAAACCATCAACAGAAACCACTTCTCAGGGCAGCTCATCAAAACAAACATCAGGAAAACTCGTCTTTGGTTCAAGTAGCAGGAGCAATGCTTCCAAAGAAGCACCGAAGGTTGGTTGTTTATTCCACAAATCTGAAAATTCCTTGAAGATACTTAGTGGTATCATAACGCCCTGTTTTTTCTTTAGATTGAAATCTCTACCAGCTTATTTTGAGTGAATAATCCTCTCGTTGCAGGAACCTGTGACTGATACAAAGGAAAACCCTCCAAAGACGGAAGAACCAAAGTTTCAGGCTTTCACCGGGAAGAAATACTCACTGAAAGGTTGATATAACTGATTTACCGCCTGTATATCTTCTCAGTGATCAATAATATGCATGTAGACTAAACAGAAGAATACTCATGTAGAAGAACCAGTTTTTCTTTGAAACAAGTGTCCATACAAAGGATTCTTAGCAAAACTATCCTCTGATGCTTCTTCACCCAGAAATGAATACCTTCTGGTTTCGTAGCTGGAATGGTTAAAGATTTGGGCAAGAAGCAAGAGGCTGCACATATCGTGCTCGGGGACTTATCTAAACTTTTTAATATTCGATATTTCATTTGGTGAATGTTATAATGTTATGAGTCTTGATCCTGAACACAGTTTGCTTGGCCCTTTTGTGTAGTCTGCTGAGCTTTTACCTTCAGCTGCACCTCAAGACTCTCAAGCTGAGTCCAAAGAAACTATGACTCCCTTTTGAACTCAGGGAGGTTTAGTTGTGTCCAACTCCTTAATAAAGAATTATTATTTTTTTTTTTGAGCCAAAGGGGATAAACCCCACTCTTCGCCCAGGTAGGACGTGCACGGGCTGGACTATCACTGGGCCACGAACGGGCCCACCCGGGTGACTACCAAATCCCGTGCGCTCACTCCGTCATCATAGGGATTCGAATCATGTTTTTGTCTCTGGGTGCGGAGGACCTCTGCCGCTCGACCTGAAGGCCTTTGGCAATAAAGAATTACTTTGAATGTTAATAGGTTTGTTTTACAAGATTCAATTAATTAGTTAATTAATTAATTAAAATTATTATGTAAGGTTTATGATAGGGGGTAAAATCGGGAAGACATGTGGCTTTCATCCAACCAGACATGTGGAAGAGCTAGGAGCCATCATTCACTCAACACCGATCCCTTTTACACTCGGCCTGTTCCGCTAACACTCAACTAAAACCATAGCCCGCCGGTGTGATGCTCGACTGTGCCTGAGATCTTGGAGGACATTTACATAAGAACACCAAAAAACATCTAGAAGCTCGGCAGACCTTCTAAAAAGACTCCCCAGCTGGCGCTGAGCTGGTAAGAGTATAGAAGGAGAGGGAGAAGATCATTTTGGGAAGATTTTTAAAGAGGAAAATATGGGCCGACTTCTCTCTCTACCTCTCTTTTATTTGGGTCATTCCATTTCTCCTTACTCAGTTCCTCATCCCTTTCATCAATATCTTTCTAGTGGATTTACTCTGAAGCACCATGGTTTTTTTTCCGATTTCATAGGGTTTTTTTAATGTAAATCTGGCCTTTTCCTATATGCTTGGATGATATTTCTCTCTATTTTTGTGATCTTGTCCCCCAAATCAAATAAATTTAAGAATTAGTGTGAGATTAGATCTAATCTAGAAGGAAAAGTGATTTTAGCGCTAACAGTTTAAATAATTAATACATTATTAATAAATATTTAATGTTAATAAAAAATAATATAAAATTTATTAAAGTAGTATTAATTAAATTAAATTTGGATCAATTCGGTTTGAAGGTTGTGCTAAACGTAAATTCAAGTTGCTTTAAAAGTTTCAATTTCTTAAAATTAGATCGAGGTATTGTTTGTATTCCCTCCTGAGTTCTCAAAATTCTCTAAATAGCCCAAGTATGTTGACTATAGCTGACTCAACTCGATTTTCTCTACAAGAGTTTGAGCTCAGCTTCATTTAACTCAAAATTAAAATCAATTTAACTCAAAATAGAAATCTTATTTGATTAAGCTCCACATAAAAATTGAGCTCCTTTACCTTTATCATCTATAAAACAGGCCTTCAAATATAGCTAATTTATAACTTGATCTTATTGTATAATAAATATTTTTTTAATTGCAAGCGTTTTTCACAACAATGGTTGAAAATGAAACTTTTTATTAAATAATCATTAACTAATTAAATGTAATGTGTAATTTTAAGATTAATATATAAAAAAACTACTATCTACTGTTATAGATAATTTTGATTTTTTTTTAAATCAAAAAATTAGATTCATATTTTTGTCTTTATTAAAATTCATGAACAACACAAGTAACATTTGTTATTATACAACTATTATTTTTTATGAAAAACCCCATACTTCTAAATGTTGGGAAGGGAGGCACCCTCTTCCTTGCACATCAAGACTCAATTAAAGATCATTATGTATCTGTCCAAGAGGCAAAGAGTGGTCATCAGAGAGGGACGTCACTATTAAAGCAATGACCTCTCACAAGGGATGTAATGTGTGAACCGAAGCAGCTGCTTGAAGCCTTGGAAGCGTTACAAGCAACCAGGGATGATGAGAGAGTTTGGACTCTAGGAGTGGGTGTAACCTTTACGACAAATCATTGTATACCCTTATTGTGGATAGAGGAATGAGAAGCAGATCTTGAATAGCCTTTGGAAGGTACCATGTCCCATGAAACATAAATTATTAGCGTGGTTAGCATAGGACAACAAGCTACTAACTCTAGATAATTTGGCCAAACAGAGGTAGAATGGGAGCCACACAACGTGCTACCTCTGTAATAAGGCAAAAAAAAAAAACAGTGGAGCATCTCCTCATTCACAAAATAACTATGGGATTATTTCTAGCGACTTTTCAATCTCAAACTCCGGCCCCGGTCCACGAAGGATCTTTGGGGTCTTCAAAATTTGGGAAAAAGCTTCACAAAGAAGTGCGCATGAGGTAGAATTTTGCAGTAATTGCCATAATCTAGTGTAACTGACTTGAAAGAAACCAACGATGTTTCCGAAATGAACACCACATTTGTTCGAGAATCATCTGCAAGATAAAATTTTGATTCAACAAACGCCTCTATGAAGCTAAAGTTGGTGTGTATTGGGAATCTGGGATACCCAAGAGAATTGCTATCAGCCACTATACTTTTCGCCTAATATACCCCCACTTTTAAATTCCTCATAAATAAATGAATATGATTTATTAATTTTTTTTAAAAAAAACATTTTTTAGAAAGTCCAACTTGAAAACCATTTGCTAGTTTCCTCCCATGGAAGTAAACACCCACCCGCAACAGCAACCGCATATACAATACTGTACACAGCCGGCTACAACAAAAGCGTCCTACACTCACAACCGCGCGCCACGTCACCCTAATCCTTACTTAATAATTCCATCTCCTTGTCGGACGGAAATCCCATGCTCCCTCACTCCACCGAACCTGGTCACCTTCCCGTCCACATACGTCCACATCTCCTCGTTTTCTCCTACAGTACTACTGCCACAACTCAAATGATCCATCATCCTTCAAACAAGCTACTTTCAAAGATGATCAAACCCTAGCTAGCTAGAGAGATATTAGAGATTGATCATACAGAGAGAAATTAATGGAAGGAGTACTTAGTAATAGAGGAGAAGCAAAAGGCAAGGCAATAGATCATCAGAGAGGACTAGATTATTATTATGAAGAAGAAGATGATCATGAAGTACTAGGATATAATTCTACAATAAACAAAGAGGCCGCATTCCATGTTATTCACAAGATCCCACCTGGAGACACTCCTTATGTTCGAGCCAAGCATCTCCAGGTAACAAACAAACATCCATCTCATATATATATATATATGTATAGATAGATCCATAGATATATATATATAAATGAACTCTCATCATCTCATTAATTAACTTGTTAATTAGAAGAATTAGATCTCTAGTTTTGGCTTTTATTACTGCATGAAATTTGGGACATTTTCTAAGCCACGTCAAAGAGAGAACCTAGCTAATAATAATTGTTTTGAGTATTCAATCTCTTCTTTGATGTTTCATCCAATCAGGAGAATTTCCGGGGAGTTCATCGGAAAGCCACCGAAGTGAGTTGATTTCCCCCGCTTCAGTTGTTAATCATAAAGTGGGAAAAGTTTTATTTCCCCTATGACTTTCGTTTAGATCCACTTCAGCTTTTTAATCACCGAAATAAGCGAAATGGATTTTAACATATCAAAACCCACTTCTTGTCCGAATTTTGTGTTTCTCACTTTAGCTAAAAAGTTATCTGTTTTGGGAACTGAGACTTCCGCCCATTTTTTTATTCCCAGACCTAACGTATTGATTTTTTTTTTAAAATTTCTTCAAATGAGCTTGTCGAAGTAAATATGGGATCATATATATATAAAAAAAATATTTTGAGGGAAAAATAGATTGGTTAATATAAATGTAACTAAAGAATAAATTTAAGTATCTCTATTTGGTGATTTGGTGTATATATATATTAGACTCTAGTTTGAGTAACTTTAGCTACTTAACTTGTGTTAATTGAGTATTAATTATCCAAAAACTATGGTTTATTCATCTTTATAAAAAAAACTTATGTTAATATTGAGTTCTATTATCAGTTTATGGATTATGTGAGTTACTCATTTTAGAAGTTATCAATCAGTATTGTTTAAGGAAAACATACCTATTTTCTCACATGCTATACTGTTGGAAAGAAGGCAATCCAAACTATAACATGACATATTACTTCTTTAATTTAGAAAGATTCATAAACAACAATGAAATTAATGGTGCAGCTAGTGGAAAAGGATCCACAGGGATCAATAGTTTGGTTTTGGAAGGCCATTAATGCTGGTGATAGAGTGGACAGTGCTCTAAAAGACATGGCTGTTGTAATGAAACAATCAGATAGGGCAGAAGAAGCAGTGGAGGCCATCAACTCTTTCAGGCATCTTTGTTCCAATCAAGCTCAAGAATCCCTTGACAACATCCTTATAGACCTCTACAAGGTATAATAGATATATATGTTTACTATTAATACTATTCATATTTAGCATTTTGTTTGTAATGTTGTTTAGGGTTGTGGGAGGATAGAGGAGCAAATTGAACTATTAAAGCAGAAACTTAAAAAAGTTTGCTTAGGGAAGCTTTTAATGGAAAGACTACGAAGAAAGCGCTACCAAGCATGGGAAGAAGTTTCAAGTCACCGTCGAGCAAGAAACATCTCGTCTTTTGGTATATATTCAATGATCATATTTGTTTAATTAATTAACCGATGTGAGACTATTATCGTATGTGATGTATTTTCTTAGGGAAATCTCGGTTGGGCTTATATGCAACAAAACAACTATAATGCCGCAGAGGCAGTGTACCAAAAGGCACAAATGTTTGATCCTGATGCAAATAAGGCATGTAATCTCGGTCTTTGTCTCATCAAACAAGGCCGACTTGAAGAAGCGCGAAAAGTGTTACAAGATATACTAAATGAAAGATTACCAGGGTCAGATGATCACAAAACGGTAAAACGAACAGATGAACTATTGGATGAGATTGAATCGCAAACACTGTTTTCTCTTGTCAGTAAAGTTCCATGCATGGAGGATGAGATCATTGACAGACTAGAAAACTTGATGGAAGATTGGCCACAATTTTAATAGCCATTAAATGTCTTTGTGTGACCAATTTTCATAAAAAATAAGTTGGCTAGCTTATTCGCTCTCACAAGAAAAGATTGAGAGTTCGAACCAAGTCAATGGTGTGCTTCTAGTGGCTTGTCTACATTTATCAATATCACCATTTTATCAAGATAACTTGATGGATTAGCGGTCAATTTGGATCGTAAATTTGATTAGTTTTGTTTACACAAATCACATTGCCTGTCATAGAAAGTTTTGTTTGTTTACATTGTTTATAATTGTCCTCATTTCCCTTTTCTAATGGTCTTGTTGGAAATGGGAACTATGTATGCATTTGGTTGTGAGAGTTATGTTCAGATGTAAAATGCAAAATTTCAGCATCTATGAACAATAAATTGTCTTGATGTTACTAGTATTTATTAAACTAACTTATTGCATATTAATACTAATATTTATTTAAACTAGAAAAGTTTTTCAAGTATAGACAACAACAACAACAACAACAACTGAGCCTTAATCCCATACTAGATGGGGTCGGCTATATGGATTCTCTGTCTTCATATTGCTCTCAAATATGAAATAAGATAAAATTAAATAAACTGAAATAAGATGAAACATAAAAATTCATAAATAAATAAATAATACTAATAACAAATAATTTTATAAGAGAATGGAATGTTAGAAGCAAAAAAGTATTCCTACAGACAAAGCTAGGCTAATGAAGGAAAATAAAATAAAATAAAATTAGTCGAATTTATGGTAGTAATCCTATACTAGGCCGAGGTGGGCTATATGGATTCTTTGTCTCCATGTAATACATTTCTGTCAGCAAGATCCTGGCTCAATATCTAACATACGTAGGTCCTTAGACACTACCTCTCTCTCCAGCGTAATCCTAGGCCTACCTCTACCCCTCTCTTCTTACCTTCTACAACTAAACTATCACATTTCGAACCTGGAGCACCTGGGGTCTCCTACAGACGCGGTCCAAACCATCTTAAACGTCCTTCTCGTATTTTATCTTCAATTGGTGCAACATGCACCTTCTGTCGGATATGTTCATTTCTAATCTTGTCCAATCTTGTATGACCACTCATCCACCTTAACATCCTCATTTCAGCCACACTCATCTTATGGATATGTTGAACTTTAGTTGCCCAACACTCTCGCCCTCAGATAGTAATGTGCTAGCTGGCCAATCACACCCCTATAGAATTTTCCTTTTTACTTTGTTAGGCATCTTTTTATCACATAACACCCCGTGGCTGCACTTCCATTTCAACCATCCAAAATTTTGATTCTATGGGTTACATCTTCATCTATCATCCCATCATCCTGGAAGATGGAACCTAAATACTTAAAATGGTTAACCTTAGGCACTACAACCCCCTCTAGTTTCACTTCTCCTTCATCTCTCCTACTTAGACTAAAATTACAGTGCATATATTCCGTCTTACTTCTACTTAACCTAAAGCCTTTACTTTCTAAAGTGTTTCTCCATAATTCTAGCTTTTGATTTACTCCATCTCTAGTCTCATCCACTAGGATAATATCATCTGCAAACAACATACACCATGGGATGTCATCTTGGATATAACTAGTTAATTCATCCATTACTAGGGTACACAAGTATGGGCTCAAGGCCGCATCCTCAATGTAAACCCATCAAGTTATAGGGAATTCCTCCGTATAACGCTCCCTAATGTTCTCACACTTGTAACCGCCTCCTTCATACATATCCTTAATAATATTTATATATTTTACATGAATGTTTTTCCTCTCCAATACCGACCAAAAGGACTTGTCTCTGCCATTCTATCATATGCTTTCTCTAGGTCAATGAAAACCATATGGAGATCCTTCTTCTTTTCTCTATAGATCTCCATCAAGTTCCTTAATAGGAAAATGGCTTCACATTGTGGATCTACGGCATAAAACCAAATTGGTTCTCCTGACACCTTCGTGATATCCCCCGAGTCGATGCTCTATTACCCTCTCCCAGTTTCATCGTATGACTCATTAACTTAATACCACTCGGTAGTTGGTGCGATTTTGAATATCTCCCTTACTCTTATAAATAGGAACCAAAATGCTCTTTTCTCCATTAATTGCCGCATTTTTCCCCTTTTAAAGATATATATAGAGTTGAAGAGTTTGGTTAACCACTCCACCCCCACTTCTCCAAGACACTTACAAACTTCAATCGGGATACCATCTGGGCCACAAGCTTTTCCAAAATTCTCTCATTTTTCCCATCAGCCTCGGGACTTCACTTAGGCCCTGATCTTACGTGTGTAGCTAAAGTTCCTTTCTATCGTTCTTTGCGTAAAAATCTATAAAGTTATCTTCATGACTTGCGTTGAACAAGTGATCAAAGTAGTTTCTCCATCTTTCCTTGATTTCCTTATCTCCGTCAAGACACGCTGAGACTCATCCTTAATGCGCTTGATTTGGGTCAAGTCTTTCCCTTTTATCTCTTAGCCTTGCTTATCTTGTATACTTCATTTTCCCTTCTCGTGTCCCTAACTTTTTGGTATATAAATCAGCCTAGAGATTTACCTCGGGCCTCGCTAACTGCTTTCTTGGCCTCTTTTTTTGCCCTTTTATACTTTTCAAAGGCTTCTCCATCCTCAGCTGTGGGTAATTTCTTATACCAATATCTTTTCTCTTTAATAGCCTTTTAAACCTCTTCATTCCACCACCATGATTCCTGTGGTCGAGGTCCCAGTCCCTTGGAGACCCCTAGGAGCTCACTCCCTATTTTTGCAATACGATTTGCCATCTCCTTCCAAAGGTGTTTGCATCATCTTTATTTGTACCTCCCTCTTCCCATATTTTATCCCTAAATGCTAATTGGTTAGTTCCTTTTAACGCCCACCATCTAATCTTATTTTGCTTAACCCTCCTTTCTGTTTTTACTATGCCTTTTTTCTTCACATCCAACACCACCAACCTATGTTGTGTGGTTAATGCTTCTCCAGGTATAACTTTACAATCTTTACAAATAGATTTATCCCTTCTTCTCGTAACAAGAAAGTCAATTTGGCTACAATTACCCCCATTCTTAAAGGTAATCAAGTATAGAAAAATAAAATAAATGAAGAAATTGAAAATGAAAAAATAGTATATGAAATTTATATCTACTAGACATATAGGGCCCCAGATCTCTCACAAACAAAGTGAATATCTGGTTGAAGGGAAACATGCGATGTTTAAAAAGAAAAAATAACATGTTTTTTTTACACTTACTTTCTCATATAATTTTGGTTTGATATAGCACATCAGTTGAAGAAAGCAAGTTGGAGACAACCCCATCACTAGTCAAACGGAGCCTTCAATTCACATATGATGACACCTCCACAACGGGGGAGGACAACACACAAGAAGAGACCTAGCATCGTGGTTTATCCATCTTTTCAATATATATATATTAAAGATTTTAATTGGAGGGGTTTGGGGATAGAATTGAAACTTGAGGGGTTTTCTGGAAAAAGGGATAACCTACATAAAAGGCCTCTGGTTGAAGATCAGAGGCACCAATGGCTTCGATACATCGCCGCGCGCCGCAGTGATCACTGGAAACTCTTGAAGCAATCCCAATGGCGTCGCTCGCCCCTCTCTTGAACCAGCCTCACGCTGCAATCCGCGTCAATCTCTCTCTCCGGAGGTGCGGCCGCCTCGCTTTCTGCTCTCTGCTTCCCCCCAGCCCCGCCAGGTCCTGTCTCTCCTCATCCCCTTCGCGCATCTCTACTGCGACTCCGAATCTCTTCTTCAGATGCTTCTCTCACTCCGGCCTCTCCCCGGTCTCCGGCAGCGGATCCATTTCGAAGGCCGGGCGTCTTCCGAGCTCTCCTCATCAGTTCGTTAGGCAGGCGACCACGGTCGCCGCTGAAATTGAAGAAGAGTAAGTTTCTTTGTTCGAGTTTTTTCTTGGAAAGGGTTCATGATTATAGAGACGTACTCTTTTTTAACGCAAATCGATTATTTTGTAAATGATTCTGTGTTTCACGAGTAAAATGGGGGGAAATTTGTGAAAATTTTCATGTAATCTTCATGTGATTTAGTTCAATATATATAAAGTGAGTTCCTTGGAGGATTTTGAGAGCTTTAGTTCTGGTGTTTTTGACGGATAAAGATGATTTTTGAAGATAAGTGTCACTGAATGCTCAATTTAGGGAACTGGGTTATATTGGTTGTGCATTGGGGAGTGATATTATAGCAAGCATAGACTGATGAGATGGTCCCCTATCACTGACTATTATAGGAGTAAATCTGTTGAAGAGATAGTATGACTTGTTTTATTGCATTGCTCTCTTAGTAGTTGCAATTTTTTTTTTTTTTTTTTATTTTTTATAATGCCTTTCAGACAATGATTTTAACATCTATACCAATTTCTGCCTTATTATTTGACTCTCTAGCTTCTGATTGACTGGCCTGTTTTTTTCTTTAACCACATTAAGTTGTCTGAGAACTATACGATTTAAATTGGAATTGCATAACCATTAGTTGTTCAATTAACTTCTTCCAAAGTGAAATTTTTGAAGTTGGATAATAAGGTCAGATAAATATTTGACAAATAAGCTATGTAACTGGGCATCTTCAGCTTGAGGAGACTGTCCACATTTTACCTTTCATTTGATTGACTTAAGTTAATCCTGGAATTTGTCTGGATGTCCCAGTCCTCCCCACTGGGAAAGATAATGGCCGAGTTCTGAATCTCATCATTCCTTTGGTAGGAGAGGTTTGCATGTCCTGAGTTTACTATTTTAGTGCCGAAAAGGGGCTTTGGGGAAGATCAAAGAAAGAATTTCTTCTACAAATCCTTGGAATTTTCTTACCTTTGGCTTATGGATCCAAGTGTAATCCATCAATTTGCTTTTGCGCTATCTACCTCCTAAACAACTTGTGATGGGTCCCAATGGTTTGTATATTTTCAATGACCTTGATCTGATGGCATGTGAAGCATTTGATATTGATTGCATTATTATTTTGTAGCGGCAAAGATATTCCTACAGTATGTAATACCAAGGCAATGACCACATGATTTTGATATAGCAGATATTGTGTTGACAACTTTATATCATATTTGTATAATCAATTCTTTTTTCCCATAATGTTTACTTGATCAGCTAGTGCTTGCTGTCAAGATTTCACTACGTATTTTGACAATTTAAATCTTGAAGCTACAATCCCAATCCTTTTTTATACTTCAGCTTGTCTTCTTTATAATGCTGTTATCTGAACTATTTTTTAGTCCATTATTACCCCATAATTCATATCTTTAGTTTTTCTTGCATACCATGAATTCTCCTGTAGATCAATTAATGTTTTTTCATATATATATTGTGTGCTTGAGCCAGTTTGGTGTCAACCTCTGAAAAGACTGATAAAGGCCGTATCTATCATGAGACATATGGATGCCAAATGAATATCAATGACATGGAAATTGTACTATCTATCATGAAGAATGCTGGGTATATGGAAATTGTGACAGAGCCCGAGAGTGCAGAGATCATATTCATCAACACCTGTGCCATTAGGGACAATGCTGAACAGAAAGTGTGGCAGAGACTCAACTACTTCTGGTTTTTAAAAAGAGAATGGAAGAGTAATGTAGCTGCAGGAAGGTCACAGTCTAAACATCCTCCAAAGATAGTGGTTCTTGGATGTATGGCTGAGAGGTTGAAAGACAAAATACTTGATGCAGATAAGATGGTAGATGTAGTATGTGGCCCAGATGCATATAGGGATCTGCCCCGTCTACTAGAAGCAGTTGATTATGGGCAAAAGGGAATCAACACTCTTCTCTCCCTTGAGGAAACTTATGCTGATATCAGTCCTGTGAGGATCGCTTAAAGCAACTCAGTTACAGCATTTGTTTCAATAATGCGAGGATGCAACAATATGTGTTCATTTTGCATAGTCCCTTTTACTACGTGGCGGAGAAAGATCGCGGCCCGTGGAATCAATTGTGAGAGAGGTTGGTGAGCTTTGGCAGCAGGGTGTAAAGGAAGTTATGCTTCTCGGTCAGAATGTAAATAGCTACAATGATGCTTCAGAGGTTCAAAATGTTGCCCCAGGATCAAATTGGCAACTCAGTGAAGGATTTTCCAGCACATGTAAGGTGAAGGCCATGGGATTAAGATTTTCTGATCTGTTGGATCGACTTTCCACAGAGTTCCCTGAGATGCGCTTCAGATTTACGTCCCCACATCCAAAGGACTTTCCAGATGACTTATTATTTATAATGAGGGATAGATACAATATCTGTAACAGTATTCATTTGCCTGCACAAACTGGTAGTACGACTGTTCTTGAGAGAATGCGACGAGGTTATACAAGAGAAGCATACCTGGAGCTTGTGCACAAAATACGAGACATAATTCCAGATGTAGGGATAAGCAGTGATTTCATATGTGGTGAGTATTCAAATCTTCCACTTTATGGGTTAAGCGAAGATAATGCGTATCCCAAAACTTGTTACTATTTTATTTTTCCTTGAATACTATCTTCAGAGCATGATTTGGTAAAATCCTTTCTGTATGTTTGTATTCTTCCCTACGAAGTGGATGAAATATAGACCACTTTCTCTTGTTTTTAATGCCTACTGATTTATTTGTTGCAGGATTTTGTGGAGAAACAGAGTTGGAACATGCTGACACACTGAGCCTTGTAAAAATTGTTGGTTATGATATGGCTTACATGTTTGCATACAGCATGAGGGAAAGAACACATGCTCACAGGAATTATGTAGACGATGTTCCAGAGAATATCAAGCAAAGGCGACTCACTGAACTTATTGATGTCTTCCGTGAAAGCACTGGACAACGCTATGATTCTCAGGTCGGAACCATCCAACTTGTCTTAGTTGAAGGGCCAAATAAGCGAGCCCGAGACCGAACTGATCGGAAAGACAGATAGAGGTCATAGAGTCTCTTTTGTTAATGTCCCGCTCCATCACTCGGTTGATGATGACGGGGAGCGGAATCCACTTGTTGGGGATTTCGTTGAAGTTCACATTTTGAAATCAACACGGGCATCTTTGTTCGGCAAAGCTCTCAAACGCACCAAGTTGAGCTTGTTTCATCATAACACTCCAACTTCTGCTGATACAAGTACGATTTAAGTCTCAATTCTGAACTTTTTTGAAGTAGAGATTGTTGATCTTGCTTGACCTTGTGTAATGCATTCCGATCCCTTTTGATTGTTGGAATAAGGGATTATAAAAATCACTTGATTATTAGTTCTAACTTGACGATCCTACCTCTTGCTCTTTCGCATGAAAATGCTACCAAATTAGATTGAAAGTGAATTGTCTGTGTTTCCACTATTCTCGACCAAATATTTAGACTGTTTTCACCACTTGAGCTCATGTTAGAGTTACATGAATTCCAAACTCTATCAACTCACACCTACTAATGAAACAGTATGCCTTGCTGGTTGAAGAGCTGAAGCAAATGCAAGAGCTCTTCATTACATAACTTAGAAGGCCTCTTCTCTTCAAATCCCCCTGCTTTCAAAATCCCAATCACCTTCTCTTTAAACTCACCAACATCCAATCCATCATCATCATCATCATCATCATCATCATCATCAACATCAGCATCATCATCTTGAGACTCTATACTTTGTGGAACATATGATTTAGACAACCTCTCCTTCAACTCTGCAACCTTCTTCTTCTGCTTAAAAATGGCACCTAGAGTCTTATTCCTCTTACTAAAACAAGTCCTTGTAAAAGCCAGCCACTCTTCCAAGTCCACCGCCGGGGATTCGGCCCTCGGCCGGATCTTTACAAGCGTCGAGTCTACTTTAGGACAGGGAACAAAGTCTCTCTTGCTAACATCCATGAGGAACTCTACGGTAGCCACCATCCCAACATTCACAGCCAATCTATTGAACTCGGAGTCACCGGGCACTGCAAGAAGACGCCGAGCAAACTCCTTCTGCAGCAACAGCGTCGCGCTCCGAAAGCAAGGTGGCCGTGACTCAAACAACAGCTTCGCAATGAGAGGAGAAGATATCCCATATGGAATGTTTGCTACACAGAGATCGAAAGGTGGCAGTTTGGTCTTCAAAGCATTCTCCTTGATCACCTGCCGAGAGCAGAACAAACCATTAATTAATATAAATAAATAACCAACTTTCACAAAGAAAAAAAAAAGTATGTTGAGGACAATGAAGTTATTGATAAACATGGTGTAATACTCAAATTAGTCCCTATATTTTCACGATTGAGAAATATCAGTCCTTAAATATATATTTGAAGGCTTATTTATCCCTAAAATTGATAAATGGAGGGACTCTTAAGGCTCAAATTATAATAAAAAGACCAAAATGACCGATTCAGTATAATAAAAAAAAACTAATTTAGGTATTAGACCAATAAACATCACATGCAGTGAAATACATTATGATGCTAAGTGGTCTTCAAGCTAAACAAACTAGAAAATTTGACTCGATATGACTAAACTCCATAAGTAAATATTAAGAAATCAGGGAGTTGTATAAAAAAAATACTAATTAACAGATTGACATTGGGATAAAATCTAAGAGATCTTGGGTTAAAACCCAAGGCATTTTGTCTTAAGGTGCAATCTAGTATATTTGGGGTGCAACTCTAAAATATATTGACCTAAACCAATTTATTTTCAACTCTAAAATGCTTTTGAATAGAGCTTCATATAAAAAATTCTAAATAATTAGAAGTTATATATATATAGAAAGCCATATCAGCCAAGTTTTGTTATTTTTTAAAAAGAGTTTTCAATACAAGTAAAAAACAGTACTTTTCAATTTGGAAATAAATGGAGGAGATTTAATTTTAGTTGGTGTTGGGTTTGTTCAAGAGGAATTATAACAAACAGTTGATGGGCGTACATACAGTGAGACGGTCATCGAGGCCGAGCTGAGACACGCGGCCGCAAAGAGCGTCGACCATACGATGATCGATCTCGACTGCAATGACTTTACTGGCAGACTGGAGTAACCTCACGGTGAGGTTTCCGGTGCCGGGCCCGATCTCGAGGACGGTGTCATCGGGGCGGATGTGAGCTCGTCGGACGATGGAGTCGAGGACGCGGGGATTGGTGAGGAGGTGCTGGCCCCGGCTTTTGTGGAGCTTGAAACGGCTGCCGGCCTCTTCGTCCCATGGCTTCTGCTTCTCGAGATCTTCGCCGCCATCGTCGTCCTCGTGACGGTGGCCTCGACCCCTCACCGAGAAACGGGACGAAGATTTTGTGCGTAGACCGTGAGATTGGGATCGGACGGCTGGGAATGGAACGAGAACGTGGAGAATGCGGTGATGAAAGCCTCGCTTCATCACCACGATGGAAATCGATACAAGTTTAGTTTCTTTTTGAGACGTTTCAATAGTCTAATTAACGGATTGGGATTTAGGAGTAGAAATAGTATGGCCTAAATATAGCATTTGTTCATATACTATAGCCCAATATTCATTTTCGTTTATGTATTTTAAAAATGTTCAATACGATATCTGTACTTTGTATATTTTGTTTAATACCTTCTTTTGTGTGGCGATTGGCATTTAAATATATAACATAATTTTTTAATTTTTCTTATTTATATGTGGCGTATTTTTGGCGTAGCATAATATTACGCCACATCCGGAAATAATAATTTTTAGAAAAATAATTTTAGAATAAATTATTTTTTATTATTGAAATTTATAGTACATGGACAAATGGTACAATCTGAATACCTTATGAACATTTTAAAAGTACGTGAATGAAAATAAATATTATATACATAGTACATGGACAAATGGTGTATTTAAACCCACAATATTCACAGTAATCTGGAATTTATGGGGAGAAAAAAAAATGTGATATGTTTTCGAGATAAATGACGCACTTTTATAAGAATTACTCATAATATTTCTTTTCTTAATCTCTCTTGGTTTGATGAAGCAACCAAGGTTAGAGGCGGTTAAAAGCCAGATAAAAAGAAATATGGCATTCTCATAAAGAACCTCGCGCCTCATCAATGACGGCAATGAGACCTTTAAGAATGACAATATAATGGTAGGAGGAACATAAAGAATGAAGAACACTGGCAGGAGATCTCGGATCACTTGAATATATAACCTGATTGTGAGGCTCATGTATTAATGGTTTGTTGTAGTTAATTTTTAAATTAGATGGAAGCAACTGTGGTTTATCTATTTTATAGAAAATAAATATTTCTCCAAAAAATAACCTAATTAAGGATAAAGTGGAGTTCTAGGCTTCTAGCATACTATTTCACAAGATATAAACAAGAGTTAAGTAACATATAGTCCCCATAACTTTTGGTATCCCTATATAGTCTCTCCTTTTTCAAAGACTTATTTTTCAGTTCATTCTTATACAAACAGAGTTACTTTTTATAGAAAAAGACCTTGTTGCCCTCTTTTTTCTTTTTTTTTTCTCTCTATCCCATCTCTATCCCATGTTCTCTCTCTACATCAGAATTTCTTCTTTTTTTTTCTCTCTCTAATCCGATTTAATTCTCTCTTCTCTCTTAAAGCCTTTGTCTCTCTCTAACTCTCTCTCTTGTCCCTGTTGCCCTCTCTCTTCTCTCTTTACCCTATGTTCTCTCTTGTTTTTCATATCTTCTCTCTCTATCCCTTGTTCTCTCTCTTTCTGAGTCTCTATTTATTCTTATTGTTTCTCTCTAACACTCGGTTTATTTCTCTCTTCCTCTCTAAGCCTGCGTGTAAGGTATTCCATAGACTTCCCAACGTCTGCAAGAGCATGTTCTTGTCTGCAAATTGACCACATAGCTGCACTGTTCGATAACTTCGAATTGCTCACCGTCCGAATGGCCTACGCGGAGCAAGCGGCTTGACTCGATAGTGTCCTCGAGCTTTTGATGTATTGCTGGGCAAAGATGTGTTCCCAGTAGGACATGCTCAGTAGGGCATACATCATATTCATGAGCTTGTACACGCAAGCGGATGGCGTTTGTAAGAGATAATCAAGCTTCCAAAGAAAGAGTAAAGCTTTAAGCAAGATAGTAAAGAGTTGTGTTAGATAATAAAGCTTTCCATTTAATAGTAAAGACTTAAGCTAGATAGTAAAGCTTTTAGGCACGATAGTAAAGAGTTATATATGATACTAAAGAGTTACACTCGATAATAAAGCTTTAGGTCTGATAGTCAAGAGTTATACATGATACTAAAGAGTTACACTAAATAGTAAAGCTTTAAGGTCGATAGTAAAGCATTAGAGGCGATAGTGAAGATTATCCCTAAACAGTAAAGGATTTTTAGTCATATGTGAATATTACCTTATTGAGTCGACCATTTCAGTGACCGGGAAGTGGCGCGCCTCCTTGATCCACGCATTGAATGACTCAACGACGCTCGAGTACATCTCACCCCATCTTTTTCCCTTAAACAGATAGTTCGACCAATGGGCCACATCAGACTTTTGGATTAGCCAACGGTGCGCTTGTGCCGATACGGCCATGAGGTTGTTCACCGCATCATCGAATTGTTTAGCAATACATGCGTATGCGATGCGGGTAAAGAGGGCCCCACACTCCTCCTTCAATGCTTTCCCAAGACTAGTATTTCCCTTCATGAAGTTCGCCTCTAAGTGTCGCAAACAATAGGGGTGAGACGATGAATGGAACATCCTTTCTATGGCATTAACGAGACCTTTCGATTTGTCGGATACGAATGTAATTCACTTGTCGTAATCGTCATCACCATATATTATATCCCTGAGAGTGGTGAGGAACCAAGTCCAATTGTTGTCTGTTTCATTATCAACTATTGCGAATGCGACGTGGAAGAATTCCTCGTTGTCGTCTTTGCCCGTCGCTCCTAACAAGATGCCACCGTATTTCCCAAGCAAATGTGTTTCATCAACGAACAACAGCGGCCTGCAACCCAACTTGAAGCCGACAACACAAGCGAGGAAACAAAAAAAAAGCATATGCAGATGCTTTCGCCATTCGTCCAATTCACGACAACGCTACCGGGATTTGTCGCCAACACCTTTTATGCATACCATATCAACAAATCGTAGCTCTGTACCTCACTCCCATGGAGAGCTCTTCGGGCAACCTCTTTTCCCATCCATGCTTGCTTGTATGGAAGACACACGCCAAACTCTCGCAAAATATCCCATTGAATGTCAACGACCCGATACAAGGGACGATCCTTGAGCTTCTGGATCACACGATCGCAAACCCATTTTTTGGATGCTTTCGGGTGGGAACTTGTCCCGATACCACCATCACACACATGTATGGGCTGCAATGTCTTTATTCAAAAGGTTTGCAGATTTCCCTCTCGAGAAGCATGGACCCTCCAATTGCAGTCTTCCTTGGCACATTTAGCTGTCACCCTTTCTTTGTCATTTTTAATGAAAGTAAAGTCAAATTTCCTTTTGATAGCAATGTCACGGAGGGCATCCCTGAAGTGTTCCACGTTTTCAAATCGTTCGCCGACTGAGCACTGCAATCTCGGGATATTGAGAAGAGCCCACAATGTTCAAGAACATGCTCTCGGCTAGAGGGTCCCTGATGATTGAAAAAAGATTCTTTTAAGTAAGACAATACTAAACAGAACGACGGAATACTAAGCGTATACGACTGATGTTAAACACTTAGGGGCTGTTTGGTTGGCTGGATGGAGAGTTACATCCAGGGATGGGTAACTCTCCATCCAGTACTTTTTACTTTTGGTTGTTTGGTTGGTTTTTTAAAAGTGGATGGAGGTTTGGCCATCCAAAAAAATTGGATGGGGAGTTACGGTTGAAAACGACCGGGTGGGAAGTTATATCTCTCATCCATTCCTTAATCAACCCTTATTATATATTATTATAATATATATTATATATTATTATTATATATAATATATAATATATAATATATTATTATATATAATAATATATATTATTATTATATATATTAAATAAAAATATCATAATTTTTTTGAAAATTATTTAACTATAAACAAGTTGAAAAAAATTATACCTAGTTTTTATTAAAATAATATAATATATATAAATATATATTAAATTAAAAAATCCTAATTTTGAATATTTTAATTTAATCAAAATATTTTAATTAAAATTCAACATTTAAATCAACTATTTTGTTTTAAAAGATTTAAAATTATTTAATCATTACTTTTTCTCTTAAAATATTTAAATACTTATAATGTTTCAAAAATCGGTAACTTCACCGCTCACAAATATGGGTAACTATATCACTCTATCAAATTCATCTTTTATTACAATCAAATATAAAAAGTGTACATCCACTTTTTACATCCATCACTTTTAAACAACCAAACACAAAAAATATCCATCACTTTTAACTCTCCATCCGGTAACTCCTCATCCTTGTAACTCTCCAACCGTGGATGGAGAGTTACAAACAACCAAACGGCCCCTTACTGTAAATAATAAAGAGATAAGATAAATACTAAAACTTTACGGTTGATAATAAAGAGATAAAACAAATACTAAAGACATTTGGTCGATAGTAAAGAGATAAGAACAATTCTAAAGACTTAAAGAAAATCGTAAATGCTTACGTGTTTGTAATACAGTTCTTGAGGAAATAACAAGCACATACTAAAGGCTTACATTGCTAGATAACAAAGACAGTAAATTACATTGGAATCGAAGACCCACACTCTCGCCAACGGTCACATCACCTGTGTCCACAATAAAGTTGACCATATTCTTCTCGAACGATTGCAAAATGTTGCACATACACACAAAGTCTGTAGAATTGTCAATGGGACAAGTTGTTTTTTGTTCGTCTAGTGCAATATAACTCACTCTCACGCCAAAGGGGTCAAGGTCCCACCGTTCACATATGTCATCCATTACTAACTCCCAATAAGTGAGCACTGTGAGCGCGACGGCGAAAATGGTTTCCATCGAACTCCTGCAACAAGAACGCCTTTTGCAAAAACAACATAATTATACGACACAAGCCATGAAAAAACAATGGGAAAGTGGATCTACCTTGATTGTTTGTCTTTGTAAGACTCTCCCACCTAATATGTTGCCGCCCCGGACTCAGTTACATCGTAACTTCTCTACAAAACTAAAAACACAATCGAATCGCTCTGCAAAAGAAGAAAAGAAGGAGAAGAAATGAAGAAGAAGAAGGGAAGGAGAAGACAAGAAGAAGGAGAAGAGGCTTCGCTTCTTTTGCAAGAATGAAAGTACAAAAGCTGGTTGTATGCTCCTTGTCCTTTCAACCAAAAAGGTGAATTTTGGGTGGGAGGAGAAGAGGGTATTTTGGGGTTTTAATAAAAAAGTAACGGGTAAAAGTCACGGCAGGGACCTAAAAGTAATTCATTTTAAAAGGGAGGACTGAAAAGTTTAATGTTTTGTCAGAGGGACTGAAAAGTCAGAAAGTAAACAGTTAGGGATTTAAAAATAATTTCCCTATAAACAAACATCTATAGTAAACCCTAAGTATTGTTTCTTCTTCATCAAAGGTAACTTGGTAAGCCAAAGACTTCATAGTCGAATGCAAGAATCTGCCAAGGCCTCCTCACCCCCGCCTCGGGTTCGAGGATGCTGAGGGGGTGGTGTGGAGGCGTAATTTTCGGACTAGTTGTGGGACCGCTCACCTCTAAGCGTGGCCGTAGATTCGATCCCGCTACCACGCCACGCCAGTGGGTAATTCTTAGCGAGAGGGTCGGTGACCGATATGCTCGTCTTCCCAAAAAAGGTAACTTGGTAAGCCTCCTTAATTTTAGAATTTAGATTTTTTTATAGATCAAATTTTAATCTAAACCTCTCTCTTTGATAAAATCTTCTACATCTTCAGAAATGGTTGAGAATTTTCCAATTGAATTAGCAGAGCTCGTTCTCTGGATTCATGCATGGTATTCAATGCCCAAACAAGTAATTGACCTCACAGATGCCAAAATATATATATATATATATATAAATAAATAAATAAATAAATAAATAAAGGAGAAAGCAAGTCCATGTCCATTGAAAATGTTTCAATGCAAGTTATCGACAAACATTCAAACATTTGAACCCATAAGATCATCAACAGGTGGCTCATGGTCTTATTCAGTGAGTTTGGAAAGCAAAATGCTACATCATCTCTTCTCATGCCATGACCTCGAGCACTGAAGAACATGCTGAAAAGCCTTCACCTCGAAGTAGGCATCTCTGATCATGCTCTACAAAACCAGCTCTTGAGTTGCACTCAGTTAAGATAACTTAAATTGATTAACATGCCCGAGATTGCAAACATCGATATCAGAAACGCAAAACTGAAGCAGTTGGGAAAATCAACATCTTATCAGTGCATCCATCAATCTTCCAAGTAATTGAAGAGCTCATGATCTTTATACAATCTTTAAATGCAGTAATCTGGTGCATTTGAAACTACATGCTTATGTCAAGCTTGATCCACCATTTGTATGGGATACGAAGTTGGAGACTATGATTCTCATCGATCTGAGGTTTCCCTTGTATGCAATAACCGATTTGGTTTCAGGATGTCCTCGGTTAAAGAGGTTGGCAGTGAGAAGTTGGGAGGATAATAATTATGAAGTGAAAGTCATATCACCAAGGCTTCAAAGTCTAGAGATTGATTGTGTTTGTACTAATCTTCATGTAGAATGCCCTCTATCAAATGATACAACCATCTACACAGAGGGATATTCTGATGAAAGGAAAATGACCTAGAACCGAAGGACAAGTTAATCAGAGATATAGTTCTAATAGTTCCATGAAAGAGGTTCAGCTCCCTGCGGCATTCGAACACTTGGAGTATCTCGCTTTGGATGTATGGTTTGTGAATTTGTACTCTGAATCATTGAAAAGGCGCATGTTCTACAGGAACTTGAAATAAAGATAAATCATGATCTCTTCATTAGTTGAACTTTCTCGTAAAAACTTTATTTATCCTCTAACTCAACTAAGTTTACTCTAACATTCCTCATTTCTGTCAGTGCCATAAACTAAATTGGGTTCGACCACAGTATCGATTGAGCTTATTGGACTGTACTCAACTCTGCACTGATGCCTGAAGAAGTAAAAATAGCGCATCCAAAATGTGAAGATCCAAACATTTTAATGGAGCTATTGCAGATTACCAGGTTGTCAAAACAAGCTAAAATTGTATTTGTTTAAGTACGTACATTTCATGTAAGATGGGAAGAATTCTTTTACCAATTTGTAATAAAATAATAATTATTGTGTAACTGTTGTGTTTGTTTGTTTGTTTTTTTTCTTGTTGGTTTTCGTTAAATGAGATATTCGAAAAGAAAGACTTACAGACATGATTTTTCTATGGTATATTTCTCTGTAAAAAATGAGGTGATTTCAAGATTCTCCCCTAACCTTCTTAGATATTGAAAAAGAGCTGTTGTTTGGGCTTTCCTCAATCTTCTCAAATGAAAGAAGCATCCTAATTTCGAGATGTTCTCCACTTATTTTAAAAGGGAAATAAATTGACCTATGTTCTACTACTTTTAATCTTAAGTTGTTTTCATATTTGATATTTCTAAGTTTCCAATTTTGCAACTCTATTTTCGCCCTTAACAAGGGTGTGACATGTAGATTTCATACTCACTATCCAGCCTTGAATGAAGTAACAATCAACGCCAAATTAAGGGCCAATTGCCAATTCCTATCATTATCACATGCTAGATGAACTTCATAGAGCCAATTTTTTCACCAAATTTGACTTGGTGCCAACAAACATCAAACCTTAGAATGCCAACTCCAGCTATAATATTCATTACATCCACCCTGCCAATATTTCCTTTCAAAGAAGTATCAACAATAAAAATAGCATTGTCTTAACAAATGCCTTTCCTCTGAACCTCAAACAACATTTGTACACAAAATTCTTTTATAGCAACAAATTCTAGGTAGAAGCATAACATCAAATAGGTGCCCAATTCTTGTACATTAGCACATCCAACTAGTGGCCAATTGTTGAGTCAAACCAATCATCTAGTAACACCTATTCTTGTCAAAGTACTTCAAACAACATCAATGGAAGCTAAACTGTTTGCTCAGTATTAATTACTATCTCAAAAGCCAATAGAACAAAGCTCAAGAGAGGGCATAATCTAACATGAAAAAAAAAACTTATTAGATGATTAACAAGAGAATTCATTGAAAAGAAAGCAATGAAACATTGCTAAGCATTCAGAGGAAGGAAGTATCAATACACATTCATCTACACTAGAGCATATCTATTTGGTGTAATTACACAAGTTAAAATCCACAAAAATAAAAAAACCAGAACAAAAGGCAAAAAAATAGAAGAGAAAAAACACAGCTTTGGCCTTTAGAGTTTGAAGATAACCTGTTTGTCGAATTGCCTCAATGGCTTTTCTCCATGTGGTTCAGAGTCAAGAAGAGGATGACGACGAAGAAGGGAAGGCGTCCTTCACGGCCGAGGCGGCAGTCAAATAGTTGAGAGTGTTTCGAAGAGTTTCGCGCTCCCTCTTGAGTCGCGCAGCGGTATCCTCGAGCTCGAGCAACGCCTGCTGCTCGCGCGGCGCACCCTCGAACGTGCTGGCCACGAAGAAGGAGAACGGGGTGGGGAAAAGGTTGCGCCGGAGATCCATCCCGCCCTCCTTCTCCGGCTTCCCATTAAGCCTGTTGGATATGCGAATCACGTCCCTCATGTGCGTCTCGACCTCGCTTGCGAGCCCCTCAAGGTCCTCAGCCTCTTGCGGCGGAGGCCGGTCCTCAAGCCAGGAGACGCGAGCGACGAGGTACGGCCGGGAGCGGACGATACCAGAGACGCGGAACCGCTCCTGGCCCTTGCAGATGAGGAAGAACCGGTCGTCAACGAGGCGCTCGTGCTTCACAATCTCGCCCACGCAGCCGACTTCGGCGACGGTGCCGGACTCGGAGAAGATCACGCCGAAGCGAAGATCAGTCTGGAGGAGCGTATGCATCATGATGCGGTACCGGAACTCGAAGATCTGGAGGGGAAGTATGGCCCCCGGGAAGAGCACCAGAGGAAGCGGGAACAGCGGCAGCTCCACCAAATCGTCGCCGCCAGTGCCGCCGGGGTCCGACGAGGAGCATCTCGGGGTGATCGAGGGCCGATGTCGGCGATCTTGGTGGGAAAAGACTAAAGCCGCTCTGGTGGTCGCCGGCGAGATAGTGGGCTTGGAGAGGGGAAGGAAGGGAGTGGCGGCGCCGGCGTAGCGGAGGAGAGGAGTGGAGGGGAGGATTTGGGGGACGAGAGCCATGGATTAGGTTGGCTAGGGTTTAATGGCGGAGCATCGAAGCTCCTGGGTGTTGGGGTTTTCTGGATGGTGCTTGAGGAGAGGAGTGGGAGGTTTGATGTTTCAGTTGTTTCAGATGGACTGTAGGGTGCCACGTGGCTGAATTCTTATCTTAAAAGAGGTTTTTTCTTTTGTGAATCAGGGTGAGTCATGTCCTCCATTCCAATCAAATGAGGCTGTGCTCTTCTCTGTGTTATGTGGTTCCTTCAATTTTTATTTTTTTAATTTTTATTTTTTTATGGTTTGGGTTTTAAATTGTTAAATAAAAAGGTGAAGTTTGAAGATATCTAGAAGTTGTAAATGGATCAAGCGTGATCGAGTTCAGTCTAGTTTGAGTTTTTGCTCCAAAGTGATTAATTCGAGCTGAAGCTCGTCATAAACTCAAAATTAGCTTAAATAGTTTCGGTTAAGTTCGGCTCGATTTTATTTTCAAAGCTCAAATTTAGATCAATTTAGTTTGGAATTAAAATTGATTAAAATAAAATTTCTAATATGATATTATATAAAACATGTAATGCATTAATATTATATATACTACTATATTTTAATATATATAATTTTGAGCTTTTGAACTTGATCCAACTCCGCTCGAAATTAAAATCAAGCTCAAAATTTTGAGCTACCCTTAAGTTTTTATCAAGTCAAACTCAAGATCAAGTTGCTTGTGAATAGCATTGTTATTTGACAACCTATAAAAGGGTAACTTATTTTTTTAATCGTCATTTTTTTTCCAAAATATCATATTATCTTTTAATTTTCAATTTTTTATTTGAATTCTCTATTTTTAAATTGGTTACAATCTAATTACCGTCCCAATCAATAGTGACCTATTAAGCATCATGGAGCACATTTTTTTTTATAAAAATAGATAAATCACATTCATTTATTTATGAGTAATGTTAATGATTACATTAGGTGAAGAGTGTGGTGGCTTCTCCCTATTGACTCTCCCGGTTAAAACTCAAACAAAGACTACATTGTTACTTCATCTTCGCATGCCCTATAGCTTTAGTTTTTTTTTGTGGTAGTTGCTACGGCGAACAAAGAAAGCAATAGGAACTTTATCTCTCGGATAATTCCTGAACCAACGCGCATTTGTTGTAAAAGCATCATTGGTTCATTTTAAAATTTAGGTGCTCAGTGTTCTACGCTATTACAAAACCCAAATTCCAACCCATAATGGCTTCTTTGTGGAAGCTTCTTACCCAAATTATGCACCATGGAGCACCTCATGTTAGTCCACTTACACTGAAGAAAGAAAAAAACAAAGGAAGAAGAAAGAAAAAAACTTATATATATATATATATATATATATATATATCATGAGAGCTATTTGGTCATAATAATATTTTTTAGAAAATAGTAAATAATTTATTTTTATTTAAATAGTGTTCATGTTTTAAAGCCAAATAGAAAAATCATAGGAGCAGGTTACAAGTTAGAACATCCTATCTCACAAATGTGGGCTTTCTATCTCAGATGAACACAACTGATAATACTGGACTCCCTATGCCAAATTTGGCCCATTCTCCATGTGTGTGTATATATATATAATTCTAACATAATTTAAATGAATGCTTCATCATGAATAATTCATTTAATATATATATATATTCATCATGAATAATTCATTTTATATATATATATAATTGCATGTGCATGCATTGTTTGAGGATATACATGTAATTTCTTAGATTTTCAGAATTATATAAAAAAATCCAACAAAATAAAAGCCACTAATTACTTCTAGGGATTATTGTTGTTAATGTGTCTCGTAATGTTGGGGATTTAAACAACTCAAGTTTTTTATTTGAGAATTTAGATGATTTTTTATCATTATTATTTTAGGAGACTAATCAAACAATATTCCGTCTTAGACTATTCATGAAATTTACTAATAGTACACATATAATATCAAAATTTTCCAATAGTATATTAAAAAACTTTTATTTATTATTTTATTTATAAAAATAAATAAATCATATTCATTAATAAAAAACAATAGATAGTTTTAGTACATCCTTTGTCCCAAAGTATAAATAAATTGAGAACATGAGAACAACAAAGCCGATCCCATAGATGACCTATGGGTGTCTCTAGGCATGCTTATGCGTCTAGGTAAAGTTGTCGTTTCGTGCGGAATCAATTTATAATAAATATATTGTTTATTATGAAAATATCCTAACTATAGTCTCCAATAGTATTATTTACTGGTAATGAACAAAAAGTCCTCAAAACTTTAGGAAATGAACAAAAGATCCTCAGAAGTTTGCACATGCCCAAAAGATCCCTCCTTTTCTCATTCTGTCAGATTTTAAGTGTTATGACCAAAATACCCTCACATCATTAATAATGATTTGACCGGTAGAAGTACAAGCCCTTCAATGCATCTAATATAAAACTAATAGAAATTCAATAGATGAATTGACGGAAATACCCCCATCTCCCAATGAAGTTATTTTCAAAACACCTCTGTGATTTTTTTCCGATAGCCCAACCACCGTGACACCATCTCCGCTGGAGTCCCCCCTTCCGATAACCCTGTCACTCATAGTCGTTTAAGCACAATCCACAAATGAAGTAGAAGAAGAAAACATTGACATTGATAAAAGTTCAAACATCCTAAAACACAAATGAAAATAAATAAAAGTGCAGAACACCGACACAAAAAAAAGGATGAAAATTTCAACAACACAATGAAAAATTAAAAAAAAAACACAGAAGGAAGGGGGTCCAAGACAAGCAGCAGCAACAACATTTCTCTTCAATCAGTATCTTCTACCGGTGTACTGGGAGGGAGATACTGAAGGGCTTTGGTGAAATAGATTTCCGTCAAGTCTAGATAGGGATGACGACGAGAGATATCTTGGAAGATTTTGAAACCTTCCTCGACACATTTTCGCCCCTCTTCGCAGACGAGACGTTGGAATTCGTCGGATTCTTTGAACTCGGAGATTGCACGGGCGGCGATCTCGCGCTCGCGCGCCATGTTCTCGACCGAAAGGTGGTAGTTCTCCACTGCGCGATGAATATCCAGGCGAAAGAGAACCGATCGTTTGTACGCCACGAATGTAATAATCTTATCAAAGTCGTCATCCCCGTAAATCGCATCGCCAAGTTTTGACAGGAATCACGTCCAGTTGGCGTCGGTTTCATTATCAACGATAGCGAACGAAACATGGAAGAAGCCCTCATTGCCATCTTTACCTGTCACTCCCTCGTTGCCATCATGGTGTCAACTTGCCATATTTTCCAAACAAATGAGTTCCATCAACGAAAAGTAATGGCCTGCAACCTCTCTTGAAACCATCAATCAATACAGTAATCAAGGAGAAAAATGCACATCTAAACCACTCAATATCATCGTTTCCTTTAAGTTTCCATGTTCTCGTTTAATATAGTGTGTGTTCGTTTAAATTTTTAACTTATCGTTTAATTTAAGGATTATTTGCTTAATATCAGGCGTTATCGTTTAATATTCTTCGATTTATTCAATGTCGAGAGTTCCCGTTTACCATACAACATTTGATTGTCCACAGTTTTCCGAGCTTGTCCCCGTCACACGGGAGGAAGACGGACAGTGTACAAAATCGGGAACGCTCCTAGTCCAGCAGCCCCCCCCTGTCCCGTTGAACCACCGGCTCCGTCGCATGAGAAAAAGGAGTCGGCGACACCGCTGATATCATCCCCTCCCACGGGGAAGCGGTTAAAGAGAATCGCCTACAGGCCCCCTCAGTCTCACATGCGGGTGACCCTATCTCAGTTTGCGTGGGACACTCTCCCCGAAGACAAGCCGCATAAGTTTTCTGTTTAATATATTTAGTTTCCTTATAATATTATGATTTTCCAGTTAATATTACACGTTTCCATTTAATATTTGGAGTTACCACTTAATATATGACTTTTCCACTTAAACTTTTGGTTTTCGTTTAATATGCATATTTAACACTCCAGACCATCGCGGTGTGGAAGAACTAGTGGTCATTCACCACCCGGGACCTTCTAAACAACACACTGATAAGAAAAGAAGAAAAATATTCCATTTATAAACTAAACGGTACGCCTAAACAACACACTGCAAAAATTTAAAAGAAGAAAGAAAAAAGAAGAGAGAAAGGATGATGTAAACAAATAAAGTAAAAAAGAGAAGGGGGTCCAAAACCAGCATCAACAACAACATCTGTTCAATCAGTATCTTCACTAGATGAACTAGGTGGGAGATACATAAGGGCATTCTTGAACTCCAAAGAAGTCAAGTCTAGCTCGGGGTGATGACAAGAGATATCTTGGAAGATTTTGTAACCTTCCTTGATACCTTTTCGCCCTTCCTTGCAGACCAAGTCTTGGAATTCTTCAGATTCCTTGAACTCAGAGACAACACTGGAGGTGATCTCGTGCTTTTCGGCGAGGTTCTCATCAGAAATCTTGTAGAGCTCATAGAAAACTTTTTCAAGAAAAACGAAAAAATGAACTCACTGCGAGCAAATGTGGATGTTTCTTCTACTAGCCTTGGGCGATAACTCACCTAGAAAGATATGGTCGCAGAGCTCGTCACACCGGTTCACCGGAGAGCAAATGGACAATAGAAGAAAAACTTCTCGCAACCGAATGAAAACAAAAAGGAATAAAAGGGCTTGAGGAAGAAGAAGAACAGCAGAAAAGCCGCAAAAAGTACAAAAAGTAAGTGAAAAAGTTGCCAAAAAGTAAGGAAGTGATGGGTTGAGTGTAAGTTTCAAAATCATGATATGACTTGCGTGGGAAAACACCAAACAAACATAAGAGCATAGTTGGTATTATGGGAAAAAATAGATGATGGACTCAGTCTTAAGGACTGAAAAGTCATTAAACCAAAAAAGGAAGGACTGTCTGGCCATAAGTTATGTCAGAGGGACTGTCTGGGAAGTTTGCAAACTTCTAGGGACCTAAAAATAATTTTCCCTATTATTTATCTTGGTTGGTTGACTTAGTGCACTACATCAAACCAAAAAACATTAAAAAAAAAAAAACTAATTTATAATAAATGATATTTGTTGTTCTCTGGGATTTCACAAAATGACCATTAAAAGTCTCACCATAAACAACCTTTGCTTTTAGTCCACCTGTTTGGGTGCATTAGATATAGGTCATATGAGAGACAGAGAGAGTTGCTTTTTGGCAGACTGTACTGGGTTTAGAAAGTCATCACACATTGACCAACTGGATCCAAATTCAGCAACCAAAAGGACAGAATCTCACAGTAATACTATAATAAGAGCAGGACTCAGAAGATGTCACACTGCATACCTGTTTTCTTTGTCATATAACAATTATTATCATCACTATGATATTTTTTTTAATTTATGTTGAGATTCAACTTAAGGAGGGGGACCAAATTTTTTTTCTATAATATTTATTGATGACAAGATCTGCTCATTCTGGGGATTAGAACAAATCCAAATCATGATAAAAGAAGTTGGTAGCAGTTGCGAAGCTCTACAGAGAGAAGGGTCGGGTACTCATGCTTCGAGATAGCCTCCAACGGAGAACAAAAAGGAGAATCAGAGCATTGCGTGCCAGATACTAGATTATCTTGAGTCCTCCTTATATAGTCATGATATTATTGATCTGTTAGGAAACAATTGGTTGTCAACTCAGAGCTATTCCCCACCGTCGGATGATCAGACCGTTATGCTGACAATTGAGCCTTCAACTAAGCATTTGTGATCATGTCACATAGGACCCAAAAAATACACAATATATGATATTTTCACCCATAACAATATTCAATTTCCTAATAAACAAAAGGAAATACAACTTAGGACCCAAAAGGCAAAAACACAGTATATATAATATATAAAAAAAAATGAAAACAACACTGAGAAAAGCACATGAGCAAACTCTCTTTTCCAACTACTTTTCTTCCAGACTGGTGCCAACTTTTCATTGAAGTTGAAACCCAGAGAATCCAATGCATGCAGTCCAATAGAACAACAAATGCTGGGAGTCATTCCTCCAAAAACACAGCTTTTAGCGTATGTACACACACACACACCCACTTTACAGTTAACATAAATTTTTGTTTTACTTTTTCTCTGCACCAAGATCATTATGAAGATGCACTGACCAGAAAAACAACACACCATGTGAGAGCAGTGTATAAGAAAACAATTGACTGCTTTGGATTGCACTGTACTGAGAGATGTCAGGAACCATCAAGCATTTGTCTGACCAGCTGGGGAACACACTGCCTCCACAGCCACTCTCTTCATCACATTAGGACATGGATCTCCTCCAAAATTGTTTGTTGATATTGTCACTGCACATCTCTCCTTTCCTATGCATTTCTGTTCTCACAAAAGAAAAAAAAATCATGACATTGATACATTCATTGAAAGAAAAGAGTGTTTATCTTTTCCTGTGCATGAATGCATTCATTTGTGTTTTCATACTATGCTTTACATGACAGTAATCTTCAGAAAAAAAGAACATGTTGGGAGACAAGAGTCAAAAGCAAAATTAATAATCAAAAACATCCAGCAAAGGGACAGGTAAAGGTCAGTCTTAGTATAGTGATGAAGCACATGCATGCATTAGTGATAAAAGGATTAAAAAGGGCAGAGATTAGAACCTCTTCTAGTATTGTATGAGAGTTTGGTGAATGGCATACTCCTTGTTCAAAACTTCCACATGTTCCTAATGGAGTACCAAAGCTTGCAAACTTAATGGCAGAGATTGATTGTCCCGGTGCACATCGTAGGTGAACTTTCGGCTTGTGGTACTCTTCTGGTTGGCCATAGCTGTCGATGTGCCAGTTCTTTACCATGGGGTGAAACTCAGAAACATCGGCGCAAACACTAGACACTGTTCTCTTGACGAGAGAAATCTTTGTTGCATCACCTCCGAGTTCTTCAAACACAACCAGCAGATTCCTGGTTGGCTGTAACCAGGATCGTGGCACATGATACCTGAGTAACCAACAATTAGCTCTACATGCTAGGATTTATGAAACTAAAATGTATATAGATGATTGTCAAATAACCAAAACGCAGAACATGGTTACCAAGAATCAACTTTAACATGATAAAATTCACATTTGTATTTGGTGTAAAATAGAAATACATTCTCTTAATTTGCATCAAATATATTATGGTTTATGGATCAGGCATTAGCAGCTTTAACTTTTAGAGAGGTGATGAAAAGTGAAAACTAATCTGAATGTGGCACAGCATTACAAGCCACTCCCGAAGAAAGGGACCATTGGGGACAGCCCTCATGAAACTTACAGGATTCAGAAGCATGATTTAATTGAAACTTTACTGAAAATAAATACAGATTTCTTACCAACGTTGAGTTGGTTGGCCGCATCCGGTTTGACACTTTGGGGAACGATATGTCCCAGCATAACTGCATGGATTGCAGTTTCCATTGGGTGCATATGCAGTCCAATATCTACCGATACTTTGTCCATTGATCCACACTTGACCTTTTCCCATACTTCCCATGTCTAAAGCTACAGGATCATCACCATCTGGTGCATTGAAGAATGCCTAAGAAAAAAAAGAACCCGAGATTCTTGCATTCAGACACTGGAAGAATAATAGTTAGAGTGATTTAAATTTCATTCTGAGGTTCATTCTTACCTTATACCATGTTAGTGGTTGTTGTTGATGAATAGCTGACAACCCTTGCATCCATTCAACAGAAGTAGTTCCCTCCAAAGAATTAAGGTTCATAGCTTCGCCTTTTAGGCCAACCTGTGAAGCATAATAGTTACAAAGTGTCACAACCTTTGATGCATTCAACACAACTAATCAGAGAATGAAATGCGTGAATTTAACCTGGTATGACCATTTCTGCCATGTTAGATCTCTTCTTCCTTCATCAAGCCCATGGAATACAACAGGACCGAGGACTCCAGTGTTCCATGTCTCGAAATGCATCCCAACATTCTTTACCCACCATGAAGGATAAGAATAAAAAAGGAAAAGCCAAGTTAGATTTTCCTAGAGTTCGGTTCTAGAACTTAGAATACTCATCAGCAAAGTTTCACAAAACAGAAGAATGTATGAACTAACCGGAAGTCCAACTGCCACACTTAATATTGCAATTCTATTAGATCCAGCCCGAAGGTTTGCATTCCCAGTATAAGTGATCCTCCGATCTTCCCTGGTTCCGTAGGCAGACCCTAACATACCATAATAAACAGGATTTTGTTATTTCCAGTGACTTGACCAGCTGAACGGGGCATCTTCCAAAGCAACCAAGTAGGCCAAAATTTCAGATACCTGAAAGCTCTCCATTGATGAAGACATGTAGGGCATGACCAGCTGATTGTACTGTGAGCACAGGAAGGTGACCTCCCCGCAAAAATCTTTCAATTGGACTTATATCAACACTGTAAAACATAAGTTTATTTCATGTATAAGTATATGTCCAGAGCTTGAGTTGAGCATCAGCTGTCCCCTTGATATATCGAATAGTTGAAATATCGAATATTGTCATAGAAAAAGGGACCGAATCTCACCTAGTAATATACCACAAATAGTCACTGTTATCTCTGGTAACATTTATCTGCTCTAATAGACCAGTTGCTGTGATCAATGAATTATCCTCTAAAGAACCAACCTCTTCATCATACTTCTCCCAGGTTAGAGATTGTGTATCAGTAGCAGACATTTGCATTTGAGATGTTTGCACACCGACCTATGAGGAGAAGAAGATTAATAAACCATGAATTTGGCACTAGTAACTTCTATAGCATTTGTGAGAAATAGCCGTGGACTAGATTGAAGTATGGAACATTTAAACACTTCAAGAATTATAATTCAAGAACTGAAGCAGATGTCAGGTCCTATTTCACTTACTTTTGCCGTATTATAAACGGCATTTCTGCAGTCGGGAAGAATGCTAATTGACCAAGGTGGCAGATTATAGTGCATGTTATTGAACATTACTCTTGCAAAGGATTTTGGGTTGTAGTTTGCAAGGAATGCAGCACAACTTCCAGCATGGGAGGAGAATACATGAGCCTGCTATGCCATGTAGCCAATAAGTAAAACCAATGGAGAAACTACAGGAAGTGTCACAAACAAATTTAAAAATAAATAAATAAATAAATAAATATGAAAGTGATGCAGCAAAGCAAACCTGTTGATAAGTTCCCAAAGAAGTAACTGTTGGATCAGAAGAAACTAAAGCTGGTTCACATAACTTAATAGCTTTGTGCAGCTCTTTCAGATGTCCATATTTGGGTTCCCTGGCCAATCCTGTCAATTTCCCAATATGAAAGAAATGAATATGAATAGTTAATGAAGAACATACAAACATGTCTAAATCCAAAAAATGAAATCCCAGTTTGTACATAAGATTGGTAAAATCATTACATTCAAATCATTGTTACTATATTTAACAACCGAAGATTGAAACTTGAAAGTATTAAAATTAAATTCAAGTATCTAAGCAAGCTGCTTTGGCCTTACCATATTCATCAATAGGAGCATCATAGTCATAACTGGTTGTGATGAACGGACCACCAGCTGTACGCCCAAAATTTGTTCCACCATGGTACTATTACAAGCAACCAAAAGTTTACTACTTCCGCAAAAAGGTCAAAAACACACAGTATTCAACAGAAACAAAGAAACTACATGCTCTTACCATGTAATAATTAATAAAAGAGCCACCCTTCTGTATGAAACGCGCAACAGCAAAAGCTAAATCTTCAACCGGTCTCTGATGAACACTGCCGCCAAATTCAGTGAACCTGCATTTTGGAAAGCAAAAAGGAGATAAAAAGAGACTTGTGTTCAGCTTCAACTCCTTAAAATATATAGCATCAAAGCCCAGTTAGCCTATTTCACTGGACAATAAAGAACACAATAAGTGCCTGATAAGAACCAGAATCATGCCAAGATTTGTAACTATGAAGTGAATACAAATCGAATCAAAAGAATATACGAGGTAACAATTTGCCAAGAGAAGCAAACTTACCAACCACTCCAAGCTTCAGTCCACATTGTTGGCTTGTATGGTTTGTTCGGAGTAAACGCATCACAGTAAAAACCATTGCACGTATTTATCTGTTGCCAATAGGAAAAAAAATCAGAAACAAAAGCTTAGAAAATCTGATTTGAACAACTTTGCTCAAAGCATTCAAAGAGAAGTGCTCATTTCTTGAAAAAAATAAAAAACTCGATAACACAACATCACTCATTACATGAAGTAAAAAACAAAAAAGAATAACATTTAATGACTGTCTTACCACTGGATCTGGGGCATCATCTTCCTTGCACATAACCCAAGGGACTCCTGTTCCCAAACCAACTGCCATCTTTGCAGCCCAAGTCATGTAAGCATAACCAGCAGGTCCAAGTGCCTTGCTCTCTGGTCCATACTCATTCTCAATCTGCAGCAATAAAATCATAAGTGAACCCTGTATTGAGAAAACTCCAAACTAATCCAATTTTTTTCTCTAAATTTGGCTTATTTACCCAATTCTTTAATTAGAAAACCAAAAAAGCATAAATCAGGTATGGTTAAAAGCCAATGGTGCTTCCATACAAAGAGATAGATGGAAAGAGAATGCAGCAACAACATGCCTGTGAGAGAATAATTGGGCCACCTTGAGACTCATATAGTGATTCACTCTTCATCATCTGAACAATTTTTTCTGTAAAACCCTGCATAGCCATCTGCAGCAACAGAGAAGAAAAAAAAGGGTCAGGTAAACATCTTTTTTAAAAACAACAAATTCCTCAATTAAAAAAAAGGGGAAAAAATCTCATAAAAGAAATACAGATAATTGCCTAGATATTTCCCTTTTCAATTGCCCTAGACACAAGCAAAGAACCAAGAAACCTAGAATGGCAAGAAAAGGACCTTGAAAGGCTCATTATCTGTTCTGAAGCTGATACCAGGAACATATTTCAACCAAACTGGAAATCCACTGGAACAAAACACAAGGGGAAAAAAAAAATTAGAACAACCATGATAAAAACTGAACCTTTTTCAAAGCTCATCTAATAAAATTCATAAAAATCTCCAGCATAACTCCAGAAATTGGGGCACATAGAAGGAGGAGGAGAAGAAAAATACCCAAAATTCCATTCAGCACAAGCATAAGGCCCAATGCGAAGATGAACATAGAGCCCAGCCTTCTGCACTGTCTTGACAAATCTAACCAAGTCATACCTCCCCTCAAAATTATACTGCAACACAAAAATCAAACACTCATTTTTAGACAAAAACAAACATCTCCACAAGAAAAATACACCAATGTGAACAAGAAAAAAATTACATTTCCAGGAGATGGCTCATGACCATTCCAAAAAACATAAGTCTGTATAACATCCAGCCCTCCATCCTTTGCCTTCTGAACAAGACCCTCCCACATCTGCCAGAGAGTGACAACCACTTACAAAGACATCTCAACCAAAAAACTCAAAAGTACAAGAGACAGAGATGAGCTAGTGTTACCTCTGGGGTGCTCCTGGCATAGTGTATGGAACCAGAGATGAGAATCCTCTTGTGCCCATTGATGACAATAGCCTTTCTATCATATGTCACCCCACATTGTGCAACTGGTAGCACTACCAGCAAAACTAGAACTAGCATGGAAGCTTGCCAACCTTGAGCTCCCATGGCAACACTTCTCCCTCCTGACTTCCAGTGAGAAGGAGACTGTATGGAGGGAAACTTGAACATGTGAAAACAAGGAAATGGGAGGTAGAGACAAGGGATGTAGAGTCCCCAGTGAATGTATGTGTAGTATGAAGAAGGGTGGTCTTCTAGTATGCCAAGGAGTCCATCTGTTCTCCTCCCTTGGGAAGAGTGATCAGAGGAGAGGAAGAGCATTTGGAGGTGGTGGGGCTATTATTATATTGGAAGCAGATGCTGGCATTTTGGACCTCACACAAGATTTTTTTTTTTTTTTAAGGAAAAAAAAAAAAGCCACTGGATGGATTCTCTTTAAAAAAGGCAAGTTATTATGTTGTTTCCTCTCACTCCCTTCTTCTCCCTCTGAACCTTGGATTGTCATGTAAATACATAGAAGAAAAATGGAAAAACTGAAACTTTATTAAAAAAAAATTGAAAAACCAAAACTTTAATCACACAACACCTAATTCAATAAAAATACTTCACCTAAAACAAAAACTAATGAAACACTGTATATAATGCTTCAGCTAAAACAAACACTAATGAAACACTGTATAATGCTGGCTGGCATGATAGGACATGTAAATGCTCATGTGAGGATGCATCCCAAACAAAAGACATACCTCATGGGGAGAAGGGTTGGGGGCACACAATTACTTGTCCCTCTTCCCACCATAACTCCTTCCTTCCATTTTGCTTTCAGTTCTGGTGCTTAGTGTTTCCCATCTTCTTTAATCTTTGATTAAACTAGCTGTCCAATAAAATTATGTGGATAAAGCTTTTAATCTCTGTCATCATGGTGGTTGAGTAATGATTACTTGTGATGGTCAAGGTTGCATCTCTATTATTCACAACTGTTTTAAGTAAATTCTGGGTCTAATAACCAATTTAGTTCCTTTCATTACACCAACCCCTTTTAAATTTCCATTATAAATTGATTCTTTTTAGTCTCTCTATATTTTCACGGTTGAGGAATGTCAGTCTCTCCACAAATATTTTTTTCCTGTCAATTTATAATAGAGGGACTAAATTGAGTATTAGACCTAAATTCTATAAGTTAATACCATCCAACATTATGAAAAATATGATAATAATCAGTCAAATTCTTGTTGAGTATGAGACTATTTTGAAGTTACTATTTATTTATTACCATAGAATTTATATTAGTGATTCTAGGTGGTGATATCCATGAATAATTTAGATATGAATGTTAAAATAACATTTTAATTTAGGGATAGCAATAGGTTGGCTTAGAAGGCTGGTTTTCACTTGTTTAGCATTCCAATCTTTGGAAATCCAACCATTCATGTCTCATTCCTATTAGAAATAATTTTATTTATTTTTTAAAAAACTTTGTGGAATGAGGATCTCCTCCTAGCCAAGAAATGCAAAAGTATTATATCTCAACTAGCATTTATCTTAATTTAATAAATCTAGTTGTTCATGTTTAATAAAAAAATGAAATTGAATTAGATAAAATTTAGAATCTAATCAACTCTTGGAGAAGGAGAAAAGGAGAAAAGGCTCGCTTGGAGCCTGGTGGTCCTAGCAATCACTGGGGCATGTAGAAAGAGAAAAAACCAATGATGCTTTCATGATAAAAACCGCATTTTTTACAAAAACCATCCTAGAGATTGATTTTCTAGTACTTTTCTGGTTTGATATAGCACACCACTCCTGGAGCAAAAGCTAGTGGCACGAGCTTAACCTTCACTAGGAAGAGTTAGACACACCGCTCGAAGATGATTTTAAGGACACTGTATCGAAGCCAAAGTGTATCGACTAAGGCAGATATCGAGACACAGAGTAGACCTAGGATCACCATAGACTCCATTTAGGATGTGGGTGTTTGTGCTTTATTGTTGTACTATGTTATACACCATGTACTGTGTGTTGTACCTAAACGATGTGAATGAATAAAATCATGGTTTATCTCTCTCTCTCTCTCTCTCTCTCTCTATATATATATATATATATATATATAGTTTATCTCTCTCTCTCTCTCTCTCTCTCTATATATATATATATATATATATATATATATATATATAATAAACGCTAAAATTTCATAGTTTATCCGAATCATATTTGGTAACTCATTCTCTCTCATAAAGAAAGGTTGTTCTAGTCGCTTGTCCATATTAAAAAAAAAAAAACTAAACTAATCATATTTTGGCACTAATTTTTGTTGTTTTTTTTTCCTTGAATAAAACTTATGACTCAATTAATGAAATTTCTTTGATTACATAAAACAAGTGGTTTATTATTAAGGTAAAATAACTATCAAAAATCCAAAATCTAAAGACAAAATTATTTAGTGATCTTCGTGATAAAATCTCTAAATCAAACCGTCACAAAAATTATTTCCGTTCGTCAAACATACTCTTAATACAAAACTAACCAAGATATATGGGTATTTTCACATAAACCATGTCCAATAAATTAAAATGATACGCAAAATGAGATGTAGTTAACCCCTTAAATTTAGTTTTTTTTCTTGTTTTATTCATTACTCCCAATTTTTTATGCATATACACACATGCATCATTTGAAACAAAGAATATATATAATATTTTTTTGACATGGGCGACGAGCACCCTCTATGGGATCAGCTTTCAAAGGACATGCACAGTAGCACTGAGCACCCGAAGGCTCTTGTGTTCACACAGAACACACACAGGCGCACATGCTGCATGGGACATCCTATTGGGTTTCACACGCACTGTACCCTCATCATATGCAGCAGAGATTTAAAATTGAGTATTTTCTAAATTGAACCTCTTGTGCAAGGAACTTGGTGCCGCTAGACCAATTGGTCTTTGGCAAGAATATACATAATTTCAAACAAAGCATTTAAGCATTGATTAAGATTGATTAAGAGGTGTCCAAGTTGAATCAAGGAATAAATGGGAAGGAATGAGGGAGAGGAAAGATAGAAAGAGATTGAAGGATAAAAAGGCAAAGAAGCAAGAAACTATAAATTTTAATGAAAGGGAAAAGAAGGCCACTCCTTTCGCTATCACGGGGTTCTCCTTCTCACTAACAATACAACACCACACGTTAAATTAATGCATACACTTGGAACAACAACTCACGCTCACCGACGCCAACGGAACGAACCACAAAAAGAGCATTTTATACAAAACCATAAAATTAATTAAATTCATGCATTCTTCGTGAAATTAATCAATATCTTTTTTTATGAAAAAAAACTTTTTTAATTTATAAAAAATTAGTAATTATCTTTATATATTTTTTACATGTATGCAAAAAAAAAGGGTTTAGAGATGTACATATATAATTTGAGTTTCTATGAAATATAGATAGAAAAATCAATTTGTTATTAATATTTAGGAAAATTACTTTCATACCCTTATAAAGTATATATTTGCTTAATTCTCTTGCAAAAATTATAGTTACTTGTATGGCTATACACAAACATGTTTTATTGCTTATATAATTTTGACTTGAGTAACAATTTGCTTATGTTAAAATTTTAAAAATTTAACTATAGTTAAAAAAATATCTGAATTACTTTTAATTTTTTTTCAAGGCCATTCAAGCAATTCTAGTGGGTTATATTAGTTTTTTTTTTAAATGAATAAAATGCATTTATTTATTAATGGATAGTGGGAAAGAATACCAGATAATACAATAGTTTTTTTGTGGTTACTCATATGAGGTTTGCTTAGGTGTGATGTCTTCAAAGTCATCTCCCTCCGTCATTTCCCACGATGGATCGTCCCTATTAAAAACTAAGCTTTTTTTGACAATGGATTTCATTGGAGGAGTTAACTGCATCAAACCAAAAAAATATTAGAATTTGCATCCCATGAGAAATTTCAGAACAAAGGGGATGTTTATTTCAAAAGCATTTTTTGTTTATTTCGAGCCAGGTGCTCCAGGTTATTGCGATCACAACAACAAATGCAGGGATATATCTTTTTTTTGAGAGAAGGGGATAAACCCCACCCAACCCAGATAGGACACGGGCAGGAAGGACCATCACGGCCCAGCGTGTCTACCACACGCGACTACTTCAAGTCACCGCTGATGACTCCACCACGGCGAGGATTCAACTCAGCCTACTTGGCGGAGGACTCTTTACGCTAGTAGTGCCTTTGGCAAAATGCAGGATATATCAACAAAAAAAATCAAATTGATTTGTATGGTTATGCAAGCAAATATTATTTTTATAGGGGTATTTAAATAATTATGAATTTGTTTATAGAGATGCAAAGAAAATACGAAATTTAAAACACTTCATTAAAATTTAAAATTGTTTTTAAGGTTATATATTTAAAGAGGTATAAATGAAATAAAAAATCAACAATCACACTTTATAGTGGTGGTCGGTGGTCCTGGTGGACACGTAAATGCAAAAAAATTAAATAAATAAATAAAGTGGAAAAGGATGTGGTGAAATCGGCGTCATTCTCTCTCTCTGTGGAAAGAGGTATAAATTTAAAATAATTCATTAAAATTTAAAATTAGAGGTATAAATAAAATAAAAAATCAACAATCACACTTTATTGCGCTGGACACGTACATGCAAAAATAAATAAAATCAATAAATAAATAAATAAAGTAATTGTGGAAAGCGGCATGCTACCTTCCGGCTTTGTGGCTTTATCCCTTTCTTTGATGCCTGTGAATGTATCATGTATGTAGATAACACTCACTAATAATAATAAGTCTGCTTTGTGCTTATGCTTGTCTCCAATCAATTGGACCCACTCCTTGGAATGTCTCTTTGTCACTTCTATTCTCTATTTCGCTTCATCATCAACTCAATCATTATTTTTTAAAATATATAAAATCAGGGGTTTTTTTATTTATTAAATTATCTACTACAAACTTTTTTATAGAGATATATTTTATATAAAAGAAAATTAAAGTTTTTCCCTTTTATTTAGCTGGATAATGCGACAAGCCCCCCAAAGGACGTGTCATGCACATGTACAAATTCGACAATGCGGAAGTACAAATGCTCGGCATAGATTTGTTCACCTGATTGCTCTCACCTTATTAGGGAAAGGGTTCGATCCTGGGTCTTCCATAGATATACTATCCATTACTTAACAAGGAACCCTTATACCAATAAGTATGTTCGAGTTAAAGTGATTATCTCTCTCTCATGTGTTCTTAGTGTTTTTTTTTTGTATAATAATAATATATATATTTAAACTATATAGTTTAGGGTAAATTTTTCAATAGCTCTTTAACTTTCAATGCTTTGCAATTGAACGGTGTACTTCTCACATTAGCTATGTTGATATTGAGATTTGCTTTTCTTGGAAATTATAATAAATCTATATCAATTGGTGAGAGAGGTTGATAAAGATTGCAACACTTCGGTTGATTTTGAGGGAGATATCGGTTGTGATAGATGACTTTTTGAGCAGACTCTTTTGTGTTTCACAAACTTAGTGCTTCACCTAGAGACCAGCTTCTAGGATCACATATTACTGGGAGATTGAAAGAAACTACAAAGGAAGAGGGTGGGAGCGCTTATGCTTGGAGGGAACCTTCAACATCATTAAAGTCAAGGAATCCAAATAAAGAGGAGAGCAATGATGAGAAGAGTGTGTGAGAGAGAGAGAGAGTAGAGAGGATTCAGAGAGTCAAAGTGTTGCACAAGCTAGTGCTCAATCTCAGTATAATCAAGTCAGTATACCAAACATCATATATTAGATGCCTTCTTCATGAGCCGAATATCTCTTTAAATAGCTCAAAGACCATTAGTTATTAACTTAGAGACCGTTGGCCAGCTAAAAAACACTACTTTCGGCACTTTTTGAAATCTATTATCCACCGTCAAATAAACAAGCGATTATGATGACGGTTGTCATTTGGGTGTTTATCATCATGCCACTTATTCTCATATATTGTTTCCACATACCAAATTACAATATAAACAATCGATTGTTAAAACATCACTTATTCAGAAGCCTTTATATATATGTCGTGTCATGTGACACCCACTAGAAGCAACATATTGAAAACAATTGCCGAAAATTGTTTTAAGTATTTAGAATAATATTTAAATTATAAAAAAATAAATTAAGATTCCATGAAAATTATAAAATCAGGCAAATTGCACTATTTTTAAAATCATATCAATAAATGATAGTTAGTTGATAGTAAATTCAAGAGAAGATTTATATCAGAACAAATTCGGAACTTCAAAATTCAATAAGAACAATTAAAAAGTTCAAGGATTCAAAAAACAATTTACCTATATTTTTAATGTTATTTCGAGTTAAATATTTATTTTAAAAAAAATAATAATTTCATCATGCAAAATCAAAAGAACAAAACATCCATAAACGTACGGGTGAGATTCGCTGACGGAGAAACACGGGAAGAAGTACGTGGGTGTACGTACGATCACGCCGCGCCAGTCACGGGACGAGTATAGAGGAGAAGAGATGAGGGAAATTACGGGAATGCCACGGAGTGAAGGACAAGAGCATGTGGGTGCGTGGATGGGGGAGCTGAGACTTGAGAGTGATTGCACTACCTCCGCGTGGGACCCGAGCGATGATCGCGCCAGCCTAACCGGCGCACTCACTGGCCGCTGTCGGCAGTGTGTGGCCCCCGCATCGCTCTTGTCTGCGCTCGCGGCTCCCTGCGCGCCCGGCCCATGTCAAGCAGGTGTTTGATGAAATGCCTCAATGGGTTTGGGCCCGCTTGTTTCAGTTGTCATGGACCTTCTGACCCTTTGCTGTTTTGTGTCAATTCATTGAGGTTTTCTGTTTTTGTTTTTTTGTTTTGTGTCCCAAAAACGCTTCCAGAGTAAGTTAAGCACTCATGGAACAAAATTATGTTTAGATGAATTTTTACAAAAAACAGAAGCTATAAATAAATAAAAAAACTGAAAAACAATTTTTTCGTAGTTTTGATTGTGAATCTCTAGCTTATGAAAAAATTGTTATGTAAAGTTCGCTTTAAAAGCCACAATTATTAAAACACCTTTTTCAAACATTTTCAAGGTTATTTTGAAAAGTATCAATTACTAAAATACCTTTTATTATTATTATAATTATTTATTTTTATTTATTATTATTATTATAAAACTACTTCTGAATTAACCTATTCAAACACAAAAATAACAGAAACACATAACTTACTATGAGATTTTTTTTTAAGAAGTCGTTCTAACAAACTTTAAAAAAATATTTTTTAAAAAAGCCAATACAAACAGACCTTGAGACTGAAATTGAGGTTTAAAAACAAGTTAAAACTTTTTTTTTAAATATATATATATATATATTTGAAAATTTAGAAAAATAAGATTGTTGAATTGGTTTGTGTTTGGTGTTGTTTAATGTTTAGTTGCCTCTTTATAGAAATATTTATGTTTTTACTAGAGATAAGATTTAGTTTGAGTAACAATTATATTTAAAAATAATTTATAATATTTATTTTCTCATATTTTTTTAATTTGATGCAGTTTTGATGGCAAAGCGACTAAGGTAGAGACATTCTCAGCAAGAACCTTGCCCGCACCTTGACAATGCTGAAGATGACGCATTTGAGGATGATAATACAAAAAAATCAAGAGCATAGTAGAGGATCTCAGCTTACTTGTTATTCTCATGATACATTTTTGTAACCGGGTTGTGAGGCTCATGTTTTAATGGATTGTTGTATTTAATTTTTATATCAAATAAAATTAATTGTTGTTTATCAACTTTATCAAAAAAAAAATTGTACTTGGACAAGATAAAGCCCTCGCCAAAAATAAATTAAAAAAAATATATTTAACTATTGAAATATCAAACTAATAAGTGTCGTTCAATTCATCGAGGAAAAAAACATTTTTAGTTTAGAAACTATTATTATTATTTTGTATTTTATACCGACACTAGCTGTCCACTTTCTGTCACTAGAAATTTTTTTTTTCAAGATTGTGACATAACAAATTAGATTTGTCAAAAATATTATGATTTAAGGTGATGACTTTGACCGCATTGCATGATTATGACTTAATAGGTATGTAATACTGGTCGAGTTTAATAGTCTGATGCTATAGTGATGATGCGTGGCATAAGGTTGATTATCTTTGAAAATTTTTTATGAGGAGCTATATACATTGGTTTCGATTTAATTGATTGAGTTCAAGATTGGTTTAAGTTAGATATAACCCGAGTTTATTAAAATTATTCTAGATCCAAAAATTTGATTTATCATCAAGAGACAAATAATGAGAATATGATTCTATATTATCAAATCAAAACTATACATCAAAAATGGGTTTAATACTCAATTTAGTTCGTTTATTATACCGAACCGGCCTTTTTGGTCCCTATAATATAATTTGATACTTTTTTTCTCTATTTTCCGACAGAATGTTACTCTCCCACTTTTTAAATTTCTATACATATGCATTTCGCGTATTTTGGGTCCGTGTGTATACATGTCTTGTAGAGACTGGATTTTTATAATCTCAAATGAAATTAGCACTAAAAGGCTTAATTTATAATAGAGGGACTAAATCGGATATTATATCTAAAAAATGTGATAATCAAATAAATAATAATAATAAAAAGTTCAGTATGTGGACATGGGCTTGGGCTGTGTTTCATAATGGGCCGAATCCCAAGCCACGTGGGCCGAGAAAACGCCACGTCACCACTACCTGCCCGCCAGATTTCGAACGCCTGGTCTACGAGGGCATCGTCTGAAAATGAGACTTTTCTCAAAGTCGAAGCCATTGAGGTCAAAGCCCTCGGCGAGAAGAAGAGGAGATGGACGGAGAGGTGAAGCATCATCGAGTGCGAACCAATGGCATATGGATGCACGTCGCCGAGCAAGGGAGCACCGGCCCACTGGTTCTCCTCATCCATGGATTCCCGGAGCTGTGGTTCTCGTGGCGGCATCAGATGGCGCATCTCTCCCGCCATGGATACCATGTCATCGCCCCTGATTTGAGAGGATATGGCGAAACGGATGCCCCGACGGACCCCCTCTCGTATTCCTGTTTCCATATCGTCGGCGATATCATCGGACTCATAGATCACTTCGAAGCCCAGCAAGTAAAACCCTTGTCTCTCCTCTCTGTTTGCCGCTAATTGGCTGTGGGGTTCTTGATTGATGGAGTTGTGATTTGGTTGTGTGATCGTGTGATAGGTTTTTGTGGTGGGTCATGACTGGGGAGCTTGTGTGGCGTGGTGGCTTTGCCAGTTCCGGCCGGATAGAGTGAGGGCTTTGGTTAACTTGGCCGTTCCCTTCTTCCCTCGCTCGCCAATCAAACCTTCTGATGTTTTTAAGATGTTTGGTGAAGGATTCTATATCAATCAGTTTCAGGTGTGGCTTCAATAGCATGCATTTTTTTCATTCCTTTCTTGTCATGTGAATTTTGGATGGATGATGGGAAGTATTGTAGAGTTTATCCTTGAATCACTAGTAAATATGATTAAAAGGATTATTGTTGCAGATTATTGCATATTATTAGAACCTACCTATATGGAAATTTTGCTTTTTAGCAAGTAGTTTCTGGTTGTTTGATAGAAAAGTGAATTGATATTATTTAGAATTCTGTCACACAATAAATCTCATTTGTCTTTATATCATCTTAAAGAATTTTCTTACTTCAGTAAGCACCATGTAGCTCCTAGAATTTCATGCATAAGAGCATCGTCTGCCCTTCTTTAGTAACAGCATTTTTGTACATGCCTAATTCTGAAATAGTATCTAGTACCCCTGTGATATTTCTTAATCACACACAAACACATACACCCTTATAAAATTCTAATTGCATTCATTTACTTGCAATTGTCTAATACTCAAGAACTAGATCATCATAATTTGAGATGATAAATGTGGTGAAAAGAGAAATTATGATGGAAGGGATATATAAGTGTAGTCGCTTTGGTATTTTGGTCAAGTCAAACTTAGAAAACCTAATTTGAGGGCATTTAAGTGGAAATATATTGGTTTTCCAGGGGCATTCCTACAATTATGTACTTTGAAGGAGTATATATACAAATACCTTCCATCATGTGGAATATTTACATCTTTATTTTTTTTTTTGAAATTGGCCGACAAGCTTACCCCCCCGCCTCAAGTAGGGATTGCAAGAATATTTACATCTTTGATATCAACATACCCCAAACAAGTATTTTTTTTTTTCAATCCTGTTTGCAATATTTTGTATAAATATCTGTACTTCTTTGGTTTTCCACATTTAAACTACTAATTCTAGTAAAACCATCTCTTAGCTCTCTAGAATCTCATGTCAAAATTGCATATAGTTCAGCTAACGATTTTGGTCCTATACTTGGGCCTTGTCTTGTCTTTGTGGGCAAGTGTTGCCCTTGGGAAGAAGGTAAACAATATTAATGCCTTAACAATGTTTTGCATTTCAAACAGTTTATCTCCTTTTCTTTTGGTATATATACCTTACAAAAAGACTACATGATCATTTACATCTTTATTGAATTTTATGAATGCTAGGAATATGGGCGGGCTGAAAAGTCATTTGCTCGGTATGATGTTTTAACTGTCATGAAGAAATTTTTATTGTTGGAATTGAAGGAGCTGAATGCTCCTCCGGGTGTGGAGATCATTGATTTTCTTGAAACCCCATTGTCACTGCCCCCATGGATAACTGAGGAAGAACTTCAATATTTTGCTAGCAAGTTTCATAACTCAGGCTTCACCGGGCCCTTTAACTATTACCGCATGATGGACATGTAAGACCTTTTTCTTGCTTCTTAATTGATTTTATAGATAATCATTTTGTTTTTATGCACAATCAAAGTGAAGTAACATAGAATCGTACTGGAATATTTACTTTTAAGGAACAAATTGTGTAGTAGACCATACAACTTTATTTCTGTATCTGTTACGACACTTCCACTTTATTCTTACTGTGAATTAGATAAATCGAAGGATACAGTTATGTTTGTGGTTTTCCTTTTATCAGTCAGTTTTCATATTAATTTCCTTTACTCTATATGCAGTGCAACACAAAAAGATATTTAGTTGAAACTAGTAGAAATGAGATAAAGGGGGATTAGCTATCCATCTAATCTTAAATTTAATTTTCTAACATTTTTTTTTTTTTAAATTCTATTAGGTAAAACATGCATAGGAGGTTACAATTAGCTCTTGCATCTAGTTATAGAGTAGATGTGGAAGTCTGGGACTTGGAAGTTCCTTCTTCCTATGTGAGCAAATACTCTGTATTTTGTTCTACTGCTTATAGCTTCCCAATGTACTAGTTTCCTAATTAATAAATACATCAGGTTAACTTATTATCTCTAAAATAGCAGCCACATGTGCAAATAAATTGTTTGCATAAAAAATCATGGCAATGTGGCATGTGAATAAAAGTTAATGCAGTGGCTGATGAGTAATTTACTAATTTTGAAGTGTGAGGGGATGAAAAGTAGTTTGATGTTTTCAAGATATGATAAGCAAAGAACCCGAAGAACATCCACAATACTTTGCCGACGCTGTAGTAATGTCTAAACTTGACAGTACAATATCAATTCAACTGGTTGATGAATATAACTGTTAGTTTTTTGGTTTAATTGAAAGTTATCATCTCCTAATAAGTGGTTATATAATATGCCTGATTTCTTGTTTTTTAGTAAATTCATTAGTGCTGATTGAAATTTTTTCATGAAAACTAGCTATGTCAAATGGAATATGTTTATTAATGGGAAACTTGCTGTTGTTAACTTCGGTGCCTTTTTTTTTGAATAAATTCTTCCCATGATCAAAAGTGATGTTTTTCTTCAACTTCACATATAACAATCTTTTTTTTTTTTTTTTTTTTTTTTTTTTTTTTGTTTCATTTGATGCTGACAGGAATTGGGAATTTCTTGCTCCATGGCACGGAGCAAAAGTTTTCACCCCAACAAAATTTATAGTTGGCAATAAAGACATAGGATTTCAGAGTTATGGCACAGAAGAGTTCATTACCACTGGTGCTTTCAAAGATCTAGTCCCCAACCTTGAAGTTGTTATCATCGACGGGCATCATTTTATTCAGCAAGAAAGAGCAGACAAGGTGACAAATGAAATCCTGTCCTTTCTTGATAGTTTTCCAAAAGACATTGTGTAGTGCTTTGTTGTTTTATGATGATCTATGTATTGTAATCAATGTATGAACAATCAATACTTTTTTTTTCAGTGAGTATCACTTTGTACAAATATTAGCACTCATCTTGACACTCTCTTTCAGTTTTTCGCCAGAGTATTTGTATGTATAATTGGCAGAGGGCCAAACAGGGTATTTTGTTTGTGTTTTTATGTAATTTTTTTTCTTTATATGTATTTTGTATATGCTAACATATTTTTTTATAAATAAATTGTGTTGAGATTGTAAAATTGACCAGTCCACCCTCAAACTAAACAACAAATGCAAAATTTAATTCAATAAATTTATTAATTTTAAAATATAATCATAAGTGTTTTAAAAATGTTTTACTCAGCATTATATTTTTATTAAACCAGATTAACTCCAAAATCCAATCCATAGAATCTACACTTATTAATGAAAAGAAAATTCTCATTAGAGATAATACTAGCAAATGGTCTTCATGATTTAAAAAAAAATAGTAATGATGATTTTATTAGTATATATTAATTCAATCATTGATGTATTAGTTTTAATCAATCTTCTGAAATTAATGTTAGTAAGTCAATTTTAAATAAGTTTGAATAAACCGCAAATCATATATTTTTCAATGACTTTTGTTCAATCACAAATCTATCAAGCTCCTTGCATACCAGGCCTTTTAGCGGCTCCGACAACAACGCCCCTAAAGCCCTGAACCCTCTTTATAGACTCCCATAGTTAATTACATAAAAATTAATTTATTTTCACTTAAAAACGTGTGTTTGAGTAATTATTTTAGTAGTTTCATTGTTTATATTATTTTATAATTAAAAAATTTAAGATTTCAATCTAATTTTTTGGTTTTTTAATTTTTTTAAAACTTGAAGTCCTCAAGATTGATAACCATTCGCGCAGGGTCGATATCCCCACAATGGAAGCTGGACGGGCGAAATATGCTCGCATTTGTGTTGAGTTAGAGCTCTCGAAGCCCCTACAAACTGGAATATGGGTTGGAGAAGGTGAAGGAGAAACTCTGGTTGGCATACCCTACGAGAAGATCCCAACATTCTGTTTTCACTGTGGCATGATCGGCCACCTAGTGAGTAACTGCAGCTTGGCCAAAGCCAAACAGATGGTGGACAGGACAACTGAAACTCCTAAGACTGCGGGGAAGAAGGATGATCTCCAGCCTATGCAAGTGGAGGAGGTAAACCAGGAAGAGACTCAATCAGAGAACGAATCTTGAAATCAAAATATTGAACCACCAGAAAACAAGGAAAACCAGTACGATTGGGCTTTAGCCGGACCCTGCCGTGGCCGCGGACGTGGGAGAGGCCCCAACACCAAATGCAGACCCAGATGATGGAAGAGGATAGTCATGAATATGGAGAATCTCCGATCTTTGACGACGATATGCCCCTGGCCCAAATACAAAAAGATGCCAAACTGGAAGCTCTGGCAAGGAGAGCCAATATCAAAACAAGATTAAGGAAAAATTTCAACCATCTCATGTTTACTGATGATCTTATCATCATCACTAGGGCATCTAGACTAGCTGCTAGAAATTGCAAGATGTGCCTCAATCTATACAAAGAACTCACTGGCCAGAAGATAAATTTCTCTAAATCTTCTTACCACCTGCCATCATGGATCAATAGAAGAATTAAGGCCTCCATTGGAAACATTCTGGGTATGAATTATAGAACCTTCCCTTTCAAATACTTAGGAGTCCTGATTTCTCCCAAAAGAATAACAATCCAACAATGGCAACCCTTAGTTAACAGGACCAGAACCAGTTTGAACTCTTGGAACCATACAACAATTTCCATAGCTGGAAGAGCAATTTTGGCAAACTCAACTCTCCTGTCCATCCTAGTCTATGCCTTATCCTGTACCTTAGTCCCTGATTCAATCATTGACCAAATTTCCAAGTTGAGTAGGAATTTTCTTTGGGGATGTGGCACTGCTGGTGGCAAACCTCTCCATTCTATAGGATGGAGCACTATTACACTTGACAAATCTAAGGGAGGGTTAGGAATTAGGAACTTAAGAAAAGTAAAAATTGTATTGATGACCAAAAACCTCTTTCAACTGATAAATCAGGAAGATAAACTTTGGGTGCAGCTATTTATGTTCAAATATGGATACTTTAACACCTGGTCAAGTCCTCATATAAGAAATACATCTAGTTTTTTCAAATTAATTCACAAAACTGCAAATGCTACCAAAACTAATATATCTTTAGATATCTGCAATCCTGAAAACACCAATTTTTTGAATGATACATGGTTATATGAAATCCCCATCTCCCTAAAACCCACCTATCTTAACATGAATTGGCTTGTGGAGACAATGTCAATTGAAGATCTGGTGACTGATAATCACTTGAATCATATTACTATTTCAAACTGCTTTGGGGATCAAAATGATTGGGATAAAATAAGAAAATTAACTTTGAGAACCAACCATCCAAACCATTGGGTGTGGATGCTAAGAACTTCATATGCTAAGATTTCAAGGATTGTTTACAAGCATCTAAATGGTGAACCTGATTTTGAAGTTAATATATGGAAGGGATGGCATAAAATTTGGAAGTTACAGGTGGCTCCCAGAGTTAAAACCTTCATTTGGAGGTTGGCCCATGGGAGAATTCCTACTTATGAATATCTGTACCATCTCAATATTGGACCTCAACTCCAATGTCCATTATGTGGGATAAATAGGGAGACAATTGAACATGTTATATATAGATGCAGAGTCTCCTGTCAATGCTGGGATTTGGTTTTTAACTACTCTGGCATGGCTGGAGACATAAACTACTTAATACGGGGAGAATGGCTTATGTCCTCCTACGAAAATGGAAAAATTGATTTCAAAACTTTGCAAGCGCTGGTGGCAAACATGGCATGGTGTATCTGGAAGGCTCGTTGTGAACTGGTTTTCAAAGCCAGGAGACAACAACCAACTCAAATATTTCAACTGGCATAGGAAACCACATGGAAGCAACTCAGCAAATCCAAGAATCACCTCAGGGAGTACCTTACAAATTCAGTTTTCAATTTCTCCATAACTATGCGATGCCTCTTGGTGCCCTAAGCAAAATTTGTGTGGAACGGGTTTCTTAATGGTGAAGGGCACAAAGTATGTGATTTTGGCTGGAGCTTCCTGCAGTCATGCTGAAACAAGCCTACAAGCTGAAATCTTAGCAGTTGGAGCTACAATGGAGCAATGTGAAAGATGGAATTTGAAGCCAGGCAAAGTATACACTAATTGTCCAGAGGTTCTTGCTATTTTGGACAGACCTAACCCTGAAGCAAGTTGGAGATTCTACAATGACATTGAGAAGGTCAGAAACAATATTGGGAGACACCTTGAAACAGAATTGATGTACTGCCCCAGAGAACTAAATGGCATTGCTGACCTGCTGGCAAACTATGGTAGAAGAAATCCTCAACTATCATTATACCATCAAGGAAATGACAAACCAAGATGGCTGGAGAAGGCTTTACAAGCAGTCGTACTGTAATTTTGAACAAATCATGCTTTATATAATATATTTTGTACTCTTTTATTAGCTTGTTTTTAGGCTCCCCACCTGTCAAAAAAATAAAACTTTAGTTACTGGGTTTTAGAAATCCAGTGTGGTTCACAGGATTTTAAAACCCCATGTAACAAAAAATACATCCAATTATTTCAAAAGTTCATCACATTAAACCACCCAAAAGAATATAGTAAATTTTAAAATTTAAAATCTAAAAAGAGAACCTGGATTAAAAATTTTAAATTTATACTTGCAAAATTCTGAAATATTTCCAAAGTCTCGATCCAATTTTCTGATTTTTAAAATTTTTAAAATAAAAATTATGATTTACTCCTTATATAGATAGATATATATAGATCGTGGAAAGTTCCACAGAGACCTTGAAAACTATACAACTCCTCAAAAAGCCCATACTATTTTTCTCACTTCTCCAAAAGCCCTGCTTTTTTACTAGATGTCATGTCAATCTAAACGGTGATTGAAGATGCAAAGAAAAACAGTAAAATTATCTTACTGCCCATCAATAGTTGTTCTTTTCCCTAACTTCACAAAAAACCCTAGTTTTTATTACTCTTATCTTCATTTTTGTAATGTTCAATCTCCGCTGGCCACCAGAAAGGCCATATCCCAGAAGCGTCCAACAATTACCTCCAAGGTGAGCCTCTCTAAAAAGAAAAACCCTTCGATTTTGGGGGTTAGGGTATGTGATTGAGTGCGAGTGTCTCCCAAACAAAAGTTCTTCGGAATTTAGAGTTTATGATATGTGATTCAGGGCGAGCTTTTCCCAAAAAAAAAGTTCTTTGTTTTTTAGGGTTTAGGGTATATGATTCATGGGTTGATGTTTGTTTTTGAGTTCAGGGTTATAACAATGTGCGTGATTTCTGGTTTTGTGATTATTCTTTGGGGTTTAGGGTTTATTTTTTAGGACTTGGGGTTCCTGACTGATTGTGAGAGCATGCGTGTATTATTATGAGTTTATTAGTCCTGTTGTAACATGCTTCAGTTGTTTAATAAGTCAGAAAATACACGATTTACACAAAATAGTACACAACTCACAAAAAATAATACACAATTCACCCAAAATAATACACGCTTCGGTCTTATAAGCGGAAAATGAAAAAAAAAATTTGTCATCATATACTGAGCCAAAACTCCTTCTATGATTTTTCTTTGGGGTTTATGGTTTATTTTTTAGGACTTGGGATTCCTGACTGGTTGTGAGAGCGTGCGTGTATTATTATGGGTTTATTGGTTCGGTTGTAACACGCTTCAGCTATTTAATAAGCCAGAAAATACACGATTTACACAAAATAATACACAACTCATCGAAAATAATACACGCACGCTTTACCCAAAATAGACTGGGCAAGAGTTTTTCCGCCAAAAGAACCAAAAGGGACAGGGGCAGTTTTGCCATTTTTCAAAAAAAGTATGATAGTCCACTGTTAGGAGGGATCTGAGGGGAACAATTTAAAAAAAGAGGGTCTGACCACGGAGTTGGAAAGTCAGAGGGGCCGGAAATATTTTGGGCACTGTATGGTAATTTTCCCATATAGATATATAGATAATAAATAAATTTTACAAGGATATATAAGTAATTTTCTTTGGAGTTTTAATAATATCCTGAAAAAGGAAACAGAAAACAGAATGAAAAGAAGAGTCTTCGAGAACAAGATTTCAATTTTTATCTAATTTTCTCGTGTAGCCACTGATCGCGGAGAAGCTCCATCGTCCTCCTTCGGACCTTCACCTCTCTCTCCTTCGTGCTATCGCTGGCCTCTGGAGAAGAGAAGATGATCCATCGAAAGGAGTAATCCTCTCATCAAACCTAGTGTTGTTTCTCTCTTTGTCTCTAAAACCCTAGCTTAATTGTCTTGTGCGTTGTTTGTCAATGGAAAAGATGGCATCTTTGCAACATTGGCGTTGCGTTTCTATAGGCTATTCTCATCCGCATCCGCACACTCTTGATAATCTTGTTTAGGGCTTCTTGCTCCGAGGAGGTTTCGAAGCCAAACAATGGTGGGTTTTGGTTTTCTTTTTCCTTTTTTTTTCTTCCTATCCTTACAACTATTGCTTAAACTAGAATTCTGTCTGGTTTTGAATTTAGTCGGATATCAGGAAATGGTTCATGAAACAGCACGACAAGGGCAATGCCAGCGCGCCAGCCAAGCCTTCTGCGCCGCCCCCAGAGAAGCCTGCAGAAAAACCGGTATTGTTATGCTTTGATACCTCCTGTTCTATCTTCTTATCTGCTGCTTTTGCTTTATTTATTATTTATTTATTTTATTTTTTGTGTTTTTCTGTGTATTCTGCTCCAGTTTGATCATATGTGCTATCAAGTTTGACTCTTTGGTCATAGAAATTTATATAATTTTGTGATTGTGATTATGATAACCATTACTTCTAGGTGGTCTTTTCAACAATTTTCTTTTTTCTTGCCTCAGTCCAATATGTTTTTTTTTTCTTTCTATTAAAATGTGAAATGATATTTTTGCCTTTTATTTTTTTTCTTTTGTTTCCAAAGTCTGAATTAACTGCCATTTATCTGAAGCAAAGCAGAATCATAGGCTATGTTTAGATAACCAAGCAAAGTCATAATTTACACTGGATTCTTTATTAGGTGAATTTAGCTAGAGGATTTTTTCCTTTTTATGTTAAATCTAACATCCTGTATATGTTCAATATTTTTATTGTGAATGGTGTAGTCTGAGCAAATCTCCGGGTCAAGCATAAATCATCAGATTTTTGAGTTCTATTGTAGTTCATGGTATGTTGTATTAGAATGATTTAATCAATGATATTCCAGGCACAAGCAGTTCAAGAAAATTCAGGAAGGAGGAAAACAAGCAAATACTTTGCAAAGGCAGCTGCTGCAGACACAAGCCCTAAAGAAAAAGTAAAAGACCCAACTGCAAATAAGAGGGCTACTGCAAGAAAGACCAGGGAGGTGTTTCTTGATGATGATGATGATGTCAAACCTTCACCGGCTAAGAAGTTACATAAAGACGAAGATGATGACTTCGTGTTACCCAATAAAACGAAAAAATCCACTCCTGCCAAACCAGCCAAGAAGTTGAAGAATGCTGTAGGTCTTGGAGTTGCAAAGCACCCGGCTGATGATGAGGATGAGAGTGAAAAGGAGGAGCTTGATCACAAAGTTGTGGAGACTCCTGTTAAAGTGGGTGGAAGGGGCAAAGGCGGACGAGAATCTGGAGTGACTGCTGGTGGAAGAGGGAGAGGAGGTGGGAGAGGTGGGTTCATGAATTTCAGTGAAAGAAAAGACCCACCACACAAAGGAGAGAAGGTAAAATTTGAAAGAACTATTGAATTGCAAGGCAAGTAAAAAACTGTTGATCCATCATCCATGAACTTGTTCTGATTTATACATCCTATGTTGTCTCAGGAAGTTCCAGAGGGTGCTCCTGATTGTTTGGCTGGTCTGACTTTCGTCATTAGTGGCACTCTTGACAGGTACTTCAAACCACCTGATATGTTGCTCTTCAAAATTCTGAAAAGATTGCTGATTTCTGTTTTAACATTGAATTTCTTTATAATCTGCTACTGGTTATTCCCATATTTGAAAATTCATCAAGTGCAAGTGTTCTCTTTTTCTTCAAGGGCAGCACACAACCATTATACATTGATACATTTATACACTGAATCTGTCTATAGTTTGGAACGAGAGGAAGCAGAGGATTTGATCAAAAGGCATGGTGGTCGGGTTACTGGATCAGTCAGTAAAAAAACGGTAGCTTGCTCAAAACAATTAATTTTAGTCCTGAACCGTGTTTTAGTGGATTTAGGCCTGTTATTGACACAATCTGTTGACAGAATTATCTATTAGCTGATGAGGATGTTGGTGGAAATAAATCCAAAAAAGCCAAAGAGCTTGGGTATGGCTCATCATACATTTGTTCTTTTGGTTTCCTTCATGTTACCTTGTCATATAATCATGTTATTTTCTTCCTTTCTCCATTTAGTACAACCTTCCTGACTGAAGATGGATTGTTTGATATGATTCGGAAAACAATGCCTGTGAAAGTGTCTCCCCAGAAAGACTTGAAGAAGAAAATTGGGGGAAAGGCAGGCAGTTCACAGGTGAAGAGCAGTCCTCAGAAACATGACACAAAAGGTATGGCCAGAACCTTTGGAAAGCTTGAGCAGTATGTTCAAACTTTCTTTATACAGCTTTTTATATATTTGTCCTGTAAAGTCATGCCATTATTCTTCGATTACAAACTAGCAGCTTATTCTTGTTTATAATAATATTAATTTGCTTCCTTTGGCTTTTCACCTTCCCTTTTGCCTCCATGTTTTAGCATTTGGTGTTCTTGTCTTCCATTTGTTATTCATAAACTTTTTTGACTCCTGTATTCTGTTGTCGAAATTGCTTGTCTTTCTTTTGAGGTCAAGTAATTACTTCAGCTTCAGCTATTCTAATATATTGATATTAATAAAAGGCAATATTTTTTCCATTTTGTTATCATTGGCTATCGTTTATTATGTGTACTTATTTATAAGTGTTGAGTGGGACTTATTTTATGACTTTTATATGGGTGAATGTTAAGCTGAATAGTTTTTACATGGTTTGACCTAATTGCATAACAGAGTGGCCCTTGCCTCTTAATGACTTACTATCCTTCTCGTTCGCCTAAAGCTTCTCCAATGTTATGGATGCTAATCTTTATCAGGGACATGAAGGATATGATTTGCATACAATTGTTCAACAACCACAGAAGATATATTGTGTTTTCTGCATCTTGTATATGAACTTAACTAGCCTACTTGTTACCTGATAAAATAAGAACGTGAGATGATCTTATCTATTCTCAGTAAACTAGAGGGGTAATATCCTGGATGGGTACTGTTCTATACCTTTGTTTCATTTTGAGCATTGAACTTCAATTTGTATCATTTTAGTTACTAAACTTCGATTTCACTTCACGGGAGGGTATTGAGAGGATTTCAGTATTATTTCTCACAGGACTTGTCCACGTGGCCAACTTATCGCCTCGTCACGCGCCACGTGGACTGCCACATCAGCACGCCACTTGTCCACACGGACAAAATTAGAGTTTGGCAGTCCACATGGTGTATGACGTGGCAGTAAATTGGCCACGTGGACAAGTCCGGTGAGAAATAACACCAAAATCCTCTCAGTACCTTCCCGGTGAAGTGAAATCGAAGTTAAGTAACCAAAATGATACAAATTGATGTTCAGTGCTCAAAATGAAACAAAGGTATAGGACAATACCCACCCAGGATATTACCCCGTAAACTAGATCATTATTTCAATCATGTTAGATTATCCCTGTTTATTCAATTTGGTAAATGAAGGATATAAGCATTTGTCAACGCACTTGCCTCATAGTTTTTCGAATCATAAGTGAACATGAAAATGTTGATCAATCTACTATTTTTTCCCATGCTATTGGAGCCAAAGTAGCTAACATCCATTCTAATAATGATTGTAGTAGCACTTGTTCTGCTGCTGTAGAATTGCAACTTGCAATTTATTCTGTACATTAAGCTATGCATTACAGAATTTAATCTTGACAATTTATTTATTTCAGATAATCAGTCTAGTTCTTTGATTAAGAAGAGCAGTGTAGGAAGTTTTGATAAAAGAAAAAGTGGTGATGGTAATTCATTGACATGGACTGAAAAATATCGGCCAAAGGTTCCAAATGATATTGTTGGCAATCAATCTATTGTATGTATCTCTGGTGTCCCTGACTAACTACTTCCATGAGTATGCACATCATCTACATTTAGTTACAATCCATCATTGTTTTCTGCAGATAAAACAGCTCCATGACTGGTTGGCACGATGGAATGAGCAATTTTTGCAAACTGGTCAGAAAGGGAAGGGAAAAAAACAGAATGATAGTGGATTTAAAAAGGCTGTACTTCTAAGCGGATCTCCTGGCATTGGGAAGAGCACAACAGCGAAGTTGGTTAGTCAGATGCTTGGATTCAAGACTATCGAGGTCCTTCTCTGTCTTAGATGTTCTTTTTTTTATTGTTTAGAGTGGCACTCCCTGCATGGTGTTGGTTTGACTATAGGGTTTATCTTTTGATTTCTCTTTCACCTGTTATATAGTCCGGAGAGATGAATTTAATGCCCTTGATCTACACTTACCATTTTCCGCTTTTGAATCATTGACATTTGCTGAGGAATGTCCTCTGTTGCATCTTCTGGCAGGACTGATTATGCATGTCTTCGACAGAATCTTAGAGTGGGCATGTGACAGGCCAATAACTTATTGTAGAACTATTTCATATTTTCTTGAGGATTTCTTTTCTCTAAGCATTGCTGCCTCAAGACCTTGTTATAGGTTAGCTAATGCTGGTAGTAATGGCAATAGTGTAATCTGCAGATTGAATAGACAATGGCTCATGTTTTTTTTTCCTACTTTCCTCCTCTGTGTAAATTTTATGTCATAATGTAGGTTAATGCAAGTGATAGTCGTGGGAAGGCTGATGGAAAAATACTTAAAGGAATTGGGGGAAGTACATCAAATTGTATCAAAGAATTAGTCAATAATGAAGCCCTAAGTTATACCAAGGATTGGTAGGTTTCCTTGATGTTGATGCTGTTTAATAATTCAAAAGGATATTATTAAGTTGTTCCTTTATGCATCTTTTTTTTATTGAGTTTCAACAGGTCAAAGCATCCGAAATCTGTATTGATTATGGATGAGGTTGATGGGATGTCTGCTGGGGACAGAGGTGGAGTGGCTGATCTTATTGCCAGCATCAAGATTTCCAAAATACCAATTATATGTATATGCAATGACCGTTACAGCCAAAAACTTAAAAGTCTTATCAACTATTGCTTGCCTCTCAACTTCAGGAAGCCCACAAAACAGCAGGTTGTCTTCTTGTCAAATTTTATTTTTTAATTGAAACATGCTATGTTTAATTGTATTCTCATCTCTCAATGACCTTTTCCCTTTGGAATTTTGGATGCTTTGACTTGTAGGCTTAATCCCTTTTTATGATTTTTGTTTATTATGTTTTAATATATGAAGGGGAACCTTGGTGCAATGGTAAAGTTGTCGTCATGTGACCTGTAGGTCATGAGTTTGAGCTGTGTAAGCAGCCTCTTGCAAAAATAGCAGGCTAAGGATGCGTACAATTGACCCAAGTGGTCCGACCCTTCTCTTGACCCCTTTATATATATAGAGTTCGCCTCCCAGTATGCACCAGCCATCTTGTCTCCTCTGCCGGAGATGCGCTCCTGGCCTTAACTGGCCTGGTTGTGCCTTTATTGGCATTATTTTGAAGAAATTAGAGTGCTCAAAGCAAGCCCACGCTTTGGATACATTAGTGTGGTATAATGCCATAGAATTTCGGTCCTATTTGTGTTGGCCTTTGGGATTGGAGTAATGATTAAGAGGGACAGTCGGGGGCACACTTTGATTTCTTATAAGGTGCTGGCGGAGTCCTAAAAGTAACATCTGCCGATCCTTGGCCGGCATCATTTATGGATGAGACTAGGACGGTATCTGACCGTCTTCGATGTGCGCACGCGCATTGTTAGAGCTTGTGATCTCCCTTTTCTTATGTTTTTGGGTCCTGACTCTAGCCTTTTCTTCATTAAAAAGAAGGATGCACAAACTGTTTTTGTAAAGGTTATTTCATGTGGAAGATCCAAGAAGAGCAAGTATTAGTGTTTTCATTATCTTCATATTAGTGATACTGGGATTATGGAAAAGGTCAAAGGCAATGAATTTTTGGTGCAGCAGTTTTTACTTTTTAGTGGTTTCCAAATGCTGTTAATGACTGTAGGATGATAAAATTAAAATTTTAATATATTTATTTAGTTCTTTGGTCTCTCATTTGTTCCTAAGTTTCCAAGTTTATGTTATTTGTGCCGTTGTCATATGGATACTGCAGAATATCTTATATTCATGTTTAATGATATATGTAAGACTGTTTATGAGAAAACAATAATTGTCTTAGATTAAAGTTTTCGATAGTTATTTTGAATCCTTTGTCCCATATTTTCTTTTTCAATTTTCAAGTTACTATTAAGCTTGTTTTATTTTTTAACCTGATATTCTGATGTGATGAGTTTTGTGTGCTGTCAAAGAACAATCCTTTATACTTTAAAGGTTCTTTATCTGTTCTTCCTGTGTAGATGGCAAAGAGGTTAATGCAAATTGCAAGTGCTGAAGGGCTTCAGGTTAATGAGGTAATAGTTCATTTGTGCTATTCAAATTTTTCGATGTTAACACACATTATGGGCTGTATGTTATGCCTCTTCTTTTTTATTTAGGATCAAAAGATAGCATAAATATCAGTATTAGTAAAAATGCTGGCTGGTGTTTTGTGTAGTATATGACCTTGATGTTTGTTGAGGCCATGATAAGTTTTTCCAGTGCAGTTCCAATTCATAAATTGTTTTACTTTTAGATAGTTTCCTTGAAATTCAAGGCTGATGTAGCTTTCCACATCTCATTATCCATCTTCTGGTTTAACAGATTGCTCTTGAGGAGCTGGCAGACAGAGTCAATGGGGACATACGAATGGCATTGAATCAATTGCAATATATGAGCTTTTCACAATCTATTCTTGAATATGATGATATTAAAAGACGCCTACTTACAAGTGCGAAAGATGAAGATATTTCACCTTTCACTGCTGTGGACAAGTATTCCCTGTTCTTTTCTATAGTCTGCAATTATTTCATAAAGTGGCCACTGGAATATTTTGTATCATAGATAAATCATGTTTTCCATTCAGGCCATCTTGATTATGTGCTCTCTAATGATCTGGTCTTTTAATATCTAACCTGTTCTGTCTCTGTATCTCTGTTTAACTACTAGTTTGTATTTTCATTGTAAGGATAGTTTCATTTACTCAAGAAAATACGCATAGGAAGAAAATAAGATTGGATATATATATTAGTCAGCTGATTCTTGTGCAAAAGAAGCAACAAAAGTTTAAAGGTTTTAATTGAAGAGAAGAAAGTTACTGATAGGATGTAATTTAAGTATGTGATTGTATAAATGCTATGGAATAGGTGTGGAACTTCAAAAGGGACAGGTACAGGCCAGAATAATTTTCTAAAAATCTATGAATATTCAGTGAGGGTCTCTTCAAGATAATCACAATATGTCAAATGTGTGAGTTGAAACTTTAGAATCTTTAGATTTACTAATGGGAGAGATACAAAGATATTAGACAATTTGTTGGTTTGGGTATGTTGGGGCAGGTAACAGATCTTTTGGGAGATCATATTTATGCTTAAGTTAGAGAGGAAAGGAGGTTGTCAGGGCCTGGAGTAAAATATATCTTGAGTTTTTTTTTATTTTATGTTAAACTTCAGAATTGAACCTTTGTTCTTGTGAATCTGCATGTAGGATCTTGTGTGTATTGATGTATTGGATTCTCTATGTTTCTCTCAGGAATCACATTCTCATTCTCTTTTGTTTTGTTTCCGCAGTCTAGTTTAAATTTGGTAAATCGTCTGTTGGCTATTTATATGAAATAAAGGAAGTATGGAACTGGATAGTAGATAATTCTTTTCAAGATAGCATCTCCGTTGAATCTGATCTTTTTCTTTTGAATCAAATAAATGGAATACTCTGATTTGAATTATTAATGTCTCTTCTGCTAAATTTACTTGTTCTTTATTGGTATTTATTGTTGTGGGGCTTTTTTGGTTGCTTAAGAAGAAAAAAAGGTGTCTTGGCTTTAATTGTGCCCATATAAACTTTTCTAGAGTCTCAATGTTTTTATCATTTTTATCATCTGAAAGATCAATCGCCATTGCATATGGATTTGAAGCTTTACCATTTCTGCTTTACAGAAAAACAGATAAATTTAGGAACTGTAATGGTATTCTAGTTGATTTCTCATATTATATAGTTTGTATCTCCTTTCACATACTGTCTATTGAACTTAGATCTTATGATATTAAAGTCTGGTTGCTTTATTGCATCTACTGTGATGGGATTGTTTTGTCAATTTATAGTTTTTGATATTGCATGTAATATAATCACGGAATTTTTTGAATCCTAATCTAGTGTTGTAATCGACTTCAAGAAGTATAACTAATGGAATTTTGTAGACTGTTTGGCTTCAACGGTGGCAAGTTGCGGATGGATGAGAGGATTGATCTTAGCATGAGTGATCCTGATTTGGTCCCACTAATCGTTCAGGTTTGCAGAGCTCTGAAGTTCTATTTACCTATTATCTTTGAAGACCCTTCTCCGGACCCCGTACAATGCGGGAGCTTTGTAGCACCGGGCTGTCCTTCTCTTGTTACAAGAACACTGTTCATGTAGATTCATATTCAAACTAACTTTAACTGCTCTCCTCAATCAGGTCTTTACAACCTCTTGTTTAGTTGGTTTGTGTTTGTATTATTATCATCAAACATAATCTATGTAATTACAAGACTTCGTTTATTGACATTTGTCCCATTTGACCAATATGCATACCCACTGATTAGAGGACCTTTTGAAGATTTTACCTGCAGCTTTACTGCATATGGGCTTCTATCTGACCCTCAGTCCTCTTCTTTTGCTAACAATGGACTAAATTCACATAAGGGCCATTTTCTTTTGTTCTAACAGGGAATTGTTTATAGATTGGCCATGCTTGATGCCAAATAGCCAAGGTTCATTTCTTGTTTAATATTTTTCTCTATACTCAAATTGGATTTGATCCAAGTGGTCCGACCCTTCCTTGGATCCCGCACATAGCAGGAGCTTTGTTGCACTGGGCTGCCCTTCTTTCATTCCTTGGAATAGTGCCAGACCATTTTTTATTTAGAAATAAATGACAAGTTCTATTCACCTATTAGAAACTCCCTCAATGTGTTTAAAGATTTTCAGGTGTCTTCAAGCTAATTTCTTAAAATAACCACTTGGGTTTTCGAATTAAAGAGAATGAATTGGGCAAGCTAATTTCTTTCTTGTTCATTCCAGGAAAATTATATTAACTATCGACCAGCATCCATAGGAAAGGATGAAAATGGAGTCAAGAGAATGAATTTGCTTGCCCGGGTTGCTGAGTCTATTGCTGATGGGGACATAGTCAATGTGCAAATTAGAAGATATCGTCAGTGGCAACTCTCTCAGGCCAGCACATTTGCGTCTTGCATTCTCCCGTACACTCTCTATACTCAACAATATTTGTCTTTATGCTGCTGCTGATTATCTCGAAATAGCTAATTATTAACAGTTCCATCTTTCCACGATTAGGGCTGCTTTGATGCATGGGAATAGGGAAGTCTTTGAACCGGTAATTCCTTGTCTCACATTTTATCATATAGCTTTTGGTGGGTCTGTCCATAGTATTTTCTATATATTGCTAAATCTTTTTTTTTCTCTCTCTCTTCATGTTATGGGATGTTTATCTCTTCATCTTCTTACGTTGTATCATTATCTGACCTTTCATGCTTTGGTTTATTTCTCTGTGGTGGGTGATATTTGTGTATTACATTGTCCTTGGCCATACCCAGCTTAGCATGAAGTGCTTGATTGAGTTGGGTCAAATTAGACAAAGAATTTTCTGTAAATGGATTTGAATTACATCTACTTATGAGTAACCAAATAGCCTCTTAGAATGAGTTAGAAGACATTGAAAAGCTACTTCAGCAGCACTACCAGATGAATCCTTCTATACATTTTGAAGCATTGACAAATTAAGATTTGTGGGAGAATGTGGAACTCTTAAATCATCATGCATTAAATGCATGTACACACACACACACAGAGACAGTTAATGATAAATGAATGATGAATGCATGATAATTTAGGAGTTCCGCATTCACTGAATTCTCACAGAAATACTTCGATAATGTTCTCTGAAGACATTGTACTATTTCTTTGTAACATATTTAAATACAAGAGTGCAATAATGAGTATGGATGCCTTTTCTTCTGGAAGTTAAATTAGAATTTCTTAATAGATTTAATTTATTTTCTTTTTGACTCTGAATATTTTGCTGCGTATCTATTTCCCTTTTGCTTTTTATCTTTTGTGCCTGGCGCTCATTAACTCCATCCTCATTAATCATTGGCATGAATTAAGAAAAAAACTGGGTGCAAAGTTCACCACTTTTTTTTGCCTTTTGTTACATGAAAAGTCCTTATAAGTTCTTTTGTGACTAATTTTATTATAAGTGGATAAGTTGGTATTGTTTTTGATCTTGTTTGAACTCTCTGATATGCATATATTTATATCCTTACTAACATGTATAAAAGCTCAATTGAAAATGTAATGGTTATACTCGACTTATCAGTTGGATTTGTCTAAGCTTTTTTAGCTCTTTTTCATGATGTGAAAAGATTTGTAGAGGTTTTTACAGTAGTCTATAAATCTTCCTCACAAATTATTTTAGCTGTATCATCATGGTTTGTTAAAGTTGCATTTACTTATTTGCTCTCATATTTCATGATACTTTCAAGCTTTAGAAGCTTTGTGGAAAATTAACTAGCTAGATGTGGATGGTGAGCTCTACTGAATATTTAAAAGAGAAATATCATTATTAATTACTGAGGCATGCTGGAAAAATTATATTAAATGCTTCTTTATTTCTGAATTTTCCCCAACGAGTTTCTCATTAGTTCTGAATTTATTTGAATTATGTTTCTATTTATTCCCAACATTTGTCTGGTTTGGCAGGGAGAACGTAATTATAATAGATTTGGTGGATGGTTGGGAAAGAATTCAACAGCAGGAAAGAATTTGAGGCTTTTGGAGGATGTCCATGTTCATGTTCTTGCTTCCCAAGAATCCAACTTGGACAGGTAATCTATCTTTATGCAATTTTACTTTTTGGTATTTTCTTTTATCCTATGTAGCAATAAGAAAAATCATTCAAAATTTCAATTTGGTGTGACAATGATGGAGATAATTAATAAGATGTGGACCGAAGTGATAAGATACCATTTGTTTGATGGATGTAAAAAATGCCCCAGTGTTGGATGGAGATGAGTGGAGGATAACTCATGTCTCTGAACAGTACCCTAAATAATTTTTGCGCATCTGAATCCCATCCCTTCACATGTTACTATGAAGACTTGGTTGTTAGCATTCTTGGTATGTTGCCCTGTTTCTTGGCAATTCTGTATCTCTGTCTGCAGGACCCATTGCCTGATCTGCATGTGATTAATGGATAAGATAGTTAAGTGGGGAGGTTTATATACTTAGCAAAATTTTGTAAAAACCCCGAGGCTTTTTTCCCGATATCTTGATTAATTGGAAAGTTGTTAAGTAGGGGAGGTTTGTCTGTTTGCTAGGCCAATTCTTTTAAAATCTTGAGGCTTCTTTCCTGATATGGTTAGTTAAGAATAGCCTTGCCATGACAATAATGGTCATAGGCTAGATTAGATACTTGAGATGGGAACTGTTGTGTGGTCATCTCTATATATTAATCACGGGAGGCTTTAGGGCTTGTATTTATCACTATTGACCAAGTTGGACCTTAGATTTCAGTTCAAGTTATTTAGAGTAAATTGTTTTCAATTGTCTTTGAAATGAGAAGAATCTCCTCTTTGCATTTGTAACTTATTCAAGCTTTAAATTATTGTATGACTGCGAATTCAAGAGTTGGAGTCAATTGATGCTCAAGGTCCATTAACTATTATGTTTACAGGGAGACACTTCGACTTGATTACCTCCCCCTTCTACTAAAACAACTGACTGATCCTCTTCGAGTTCTTCCTAAGGTCTGTACATTAATTTTTTTCCAGATAAAATTTCTTGTTTTGCTGAATGTATGTAAAATGATTTCATTCTTCATGTTGAATCTATATCAGGATGTTGCTGTTCAAAAGGTTGTGGAGTTCATGGATGCTTATTCGTTAAGCCAAGAGCATTTTGATACAATTGTAGAGCTAGCCAAGTTTCAGGTTCGTTCCATGGACTTTTACCAATTTGAAATCATTTTTACCAAGTTCCAGTATTTAATCTTCTTTATATGTGATTTGTGTAACGTGGATCAAGTAATCATTTTTTTCTTTCCATTACTTCATACTCTATATCTTCAACCTTGCAGTTATTAATTACCCCAAGTACTAACATGGGGTTATTTAATGAAACAAAATACTTGTTCATTGATGAGTGAGTTTTCTGCTAGGAACTTGGTTGGACGTGCATGGTTCTCATTTAAGCTTCTCGATTTGAGTTTACAGAAATGTAGCTTGTTTTTAAAGCAGATGCTTCTAGGCAACTTAACAAAGGTAGCATTTTTCGAATTGGATTTTTAAGTTATAGAAAACACTATTGCCGAGTTAAATAATGTCTGAATGGTTTAAGAGCTTGGACATGTCTCTACTAGGTACTGCTATTTTAAGAGGGAAGTCCTATGTACACTTCTGGTAAGTATTTAACTAAGTTTTAAGGATTATGCTATTACACTTGTGGGGAATAAAGGCACATATAATTTATTACAATAGATTCCATATTTTTGAATTATAAAATTGTATAAGTGATTGTTGGTAAACTCGGACAAAAATTTCTCTCAAAATTCTTGATGGTTGAGGATTTCATCAATGGTGACATCATAATTCTTCTCCCAGTGGATCCACCCTAACCAATAGAAGATTGACAAAGTCAATGAAAGAATATTAAGGGCCAGAGCTACCTAGGGCTAGGGATAAGGATCTCACTTCATCATTTCTAGTGATGCAAGTTGGATGAGTTACATTGGTTTGTGCTTGACATGCTTGTTTTGCTTGTTTTTCATTACTTTGAAAGAAAAGTATTTTCATTGGCTAATTCTTCTTTCCCTGTAGGTTGTAGGTGATGATAAGAACTCTGGGAGTTCTATCGTTACAAGCACAGAAGTTCTGTGCCATTTTCTTGAACCATACACTCCCACCTCCTCTCCTGGTCCTTTTCCATTTTTATGCACAAGTTATCTAAAAGCTATCATTCCTACAAAAAAAAAAAAAAAAAAAAACTCTTGTGTCGGAACTGTGAAATTTACCCCCATTTTCTACTGCTGAACCTTGTGAGATTGAGGTTTCTGGTGGTTAATAGGAATATCAATATTATATGTGTGGTTGGTTTTACCTTCTATATTCACATAGAATTGCTAAGAGATTGAACTCAGGAGATTTCTCCTGGCATATTTGTTACTTAATCTAACCGTAGTTATTTTTGTATGTCTACTCACCATACATTGGTGAGCCATTATTTCTATTCCACTAATCATTATGTCCTTTGATGTTAGGGTCACCCAAATCCAATGGATGGTATACAAGCCACAGTTAAAGCTGCATTAACGAAGGCATATAAACAAGGTAGCAGCAGTCGACATGTGCGAGTTGCTGACATGATCACTCTTCCTGGCCAGAAGAAAGCACCAAAGAAGCGGATAGCAGCAATGTTGGAGCCGGATGAGAATGGTTTACCTGAAGAAAATGGTGATTCTTTGTTAGAGAGGGAAGAGGAGGAAGAGGAGGACTCTTCAGAGAAGAAAGATGCGGGTCAGTGTTTTTCTGTTATTATCTTTTCAAGAAATATTAGCAAGTGTTTCTTCATGTTCTTGTATTTATGCTTGTGGCTTGATCCTTAGATTAGCTGGGAGATTCTCTAAGTACTTGCTCAAAAGAAAACTCAGTTGTTGACTCAAGAAAACTACACTTGAATCGCCTTCCAATATCTGCCTTAAATACTCTTTAAAATTTTCAATATTAATTCTTGCTTCTCATAAATCTTACATGACTTATTTTTTATGAAATTATTATCCTATGACAATTACCTAGTACCTTGTACTCCCCCACCAACCAGAAATCCAGTGGTATATGTGTCAATGGAGCCTCATTAGAGTCTGTCCCTTTCTTTTATTTGAACCTAGTAGCTCTAAAGATTAGTAGATTAGATTGAGTTATTGCATTTCGTCTTCCTGGCAGTAAGGTTGACATAAACAAGTTAAATTGTTAAACATATATAATAGTTTTGTATTATTTTTTAATTTTAGGGTTTTATGAGTAATTAACAGAGCTTATTATTTTTATTTGTACAAAACTTTTGAATAAATCCTGCAACTACAAGCACACGCATTAACGCATATGCATGCACAGAAAATGACAGACAACGTTTGAGCCTGTAAACTATGTTTTATCCTACCTACGTAGTTATAAGTTCTTAGATTGATTTAAATCCTGTAAGATCTATGTGGTATCATATAATCTCTGAGTTTGCTTGTCATGTATTATACTTTTCTACTTAAGCAATTCCTTAACACCAGATAGTGTGTTCAATTTTCATTTAGCAACCCAACTAAATGGAACATCTGCTTCATGATCAAATTTTGCATCTTAGCCTTACAAGCTGAACTGATTCCACTTTGCCTTCTTCAGATGATGAGATTGATCCTGATCACAATCAGAAACCTCAACTGGATCTGCGTAGTGACAAGTCTAAAGGTTTGTGTTCTTTTGGTGTACTTTTATCGCGAGTCCTCCCACGCACGCTACTCTAATTACCCTGCTGATTTCATTTCCTTTACATAGGTATACAAGTTGAGCTAGATTTGAAAATCAATGACAAGCCAAACACAAAGAAAACACCTGCGAGCAAACCTAGAGGTTCTGCATCTGCTGGGAAGGGAGGATCAAATTCAGGAAAGCGACGGAGGTAGCTTTTCTCACTGAAGTGCTTGAACTTTGGACGGTTTTGCACAAGTAAAAGGGCTTCCGTTTTTCGGTTGTGCATAGCAACTATGAGAATCATGTCAGTCCAAAATCATTTACTTCTATAACTTTCATGATTCCACTGCCCTGGTTTTTTTTTTTCGGCTATACATACGTTTTTCTTTATCTAAATTAACTGAGCATTGTGAAGCATTTCTGGCTTGTGCAAAGTGTATGTGAGTATTACATGTGTGCATGCATCAGTGATTTATCAGCAGGAAAACAATATAGTTTTTTTTTTTTTTTGACAAAGTCAACAAGCGCTCCCTAAAAGTAAGTCAAGGTTGTACGCAAGCGTGGTCGTTCGATCTTAGGTTAGTCCATAGAAGAATATCATCACGCCTGACTCTCATCTTGTGAGAGTGGAGATTTAATCCTGGATTTTTTCATACAAGAATCCCTCATCTTAGCAAGGGACCTAGGAGGTACCAATTGACCCGAAGGCCGTTGGTGAAAACAATACAGGTTAAGAAGTCACAGGTTTGTTCAAGGAATCAAGAGTAGTTGCATTTGTGTCATTCTGATGAATCCTCCTATGATTTGGTGAAAGAATGAGCTTGGATTATCTTTCAAGTAATCAAGAAGCATGCTGTTCCTTGTCTAATATTATCTTTGTCAGTAGATGATATATCCCATCTTTGAGTGTTACAGCCTGACCAATTTCGTTCAGTTCATTTCATTTGAAAATATTGTGGGTTATTGGATGGACAGTATTTTTTTTTTTTTTAACAAAGGCGTCAAGCATCTCCCAGTTAGAGGTGGTGTCGAATGCATGTGCTCTTATTTCGCGTTTGCGGGGTGTTGAACCTCAGATTTCTCCCAATTAATCACATTTTATGCAAGAGACCTGGTATCAATAGGTTAAGAGGTCATTGGTATGGACAGGTTAGTGTTGTTTGTGCAATCAGGACCATTCATATCGAAACATCATATTTATAAGTGCCAAATTTATAATATATACATTAATATGTTTTATTTATTGGATAGTCAACCCGTTTGGACAACTTGTCTCTTAAACACATTCTATTGTATAAAATATTGTCGGCAGGTTTCTTATTGTACTTGAAAACGGTACAACTGTTAAAATTATTCATCTTAATTAATTATTAGATTTGGGAAATTCTGTGAAGCAATCGTGAAATTTTAAAATAAAAAGTTTCAGAAATTTCACATGTTTCAGCCCGCCAAAAATATAAATTGAGAAGTAGACTGGGAGTGGCCCGAGTGGGGCCGTAGTGCAACTGGATCCTGGATGTCTATTGACTCTATTCATGGCGATGGGGAGGTGGGGTCCCTCGTGTCAGGGGGGGACTCTAATGCTAGAGTACTTGGTGGTAAGTCTCTTCTTGCTAGCCTATAACTCGTGAATCGTGATGGATGGAGCCAGGCAGAATGTTGTTTGTTTGTCTGGACAAAATGAGATCATGTGTCGGTGAGGTGTGCTCATTTTATACCTGGAGCTCGCTGGATACAACTCATATACACACACACCATTGAAACTTTTTACTCTCTGTCTTAGCTCTGCTTGATGAATTCATACATTTTATAGTAATAAAATAGACATATTTGATGATAAATTAAAGTCTAATATCCAATTTAGTTCCTATATTATACCGAATCAGTCCTTTTGATATTTCTATTATAATTTGATTTTTTTGATATTTATATTTTCACGATTCGGTAAATTTCCTTTTTTATGTTATAATTTGAGAACTTTTTAAATTCCTCGGCGATCAAATTTCAATCGAAAGATAAGGGATAAAAAGATCAAATTATAATAGAAATGATCAAGCCACGGCTCTATAATAGAGCGACTCAATTGGATATTACACCATAAATTAACATGATTGAGAGAGTAAGGTATTTTATTTTATATATATATATATTTTTGAAAATAGGCAACAAGTGCAGGAATTTTAAGGACGTGCAGCACAGCTGTATGGAACACCTGAAGGCTTACATGCTGCACAGAACACCCGCAAGCGTTGTGCTCTCACCCCGCATGGAAGGGGATTTGAAGGCGGGATTGTCCTCGACTGAACCCCACCTCTTAATAGGGGACCTAGGTGCTATTTTCTGTAAATAGAGGCTCAAACATGAGACCACTTGTCTAACATAAAGGAGGCCTTTGGTTATGCAGAAGATTATTATAGATCCTCCTAATTTTTTTCCTAGAAAGTTTAAGATTATTATAGATCCAATCATTGTACATTTATAAAAGTAAACCGGTAAAAACATGTTAATCATGAACACACGCATTTAACTGTAGGTCTGACTTCAATATTTATTTGTTTTCCTTGCACCTTTCTTTCAACGATAAGATGCATTGTCCAAAGGTTTAGCCCAGATTAGCCAATTAAAACCAAGTAATTTGCTAATAAAAAATCAAACATACTCTTACCATTCTACACCTGTACCATGAGCAAGCATCTTCCATAAAATTAATTGATGGTGCCTAGGAACAAGAGTTTGGTGGATGGTTTACATCACAACAGACTGATGCAACAGGCCCACTCACAAAAGTTATAGCTGCGAAAATGGGGTTAAAAAAATGCAGAATTCGCTGTATTTTTTGTATTTATTCAGCAGATGTACAAGAACACAAAACATTTGCTGCTGTTTTCATTTCTCATTATTTATTTGCTATAGCCAACAACTCCACAAAAAAAAGAAAGAAAAACAAAAAAATTTAAACAGAAACAATGAGAGGAACACCAGAGCAACCCACCATTCAATTCTTAGGTCTGTTCCATCCCTATTTCCCCCAGAAACCTAAGAAAATTGACATTACAAAACAGATATTAGAACAAGGTAACCAAATGAGAAGGAAATAATAACTCCAGCTCCTCCCAAACCCAACCATCCATCCCTTCCAACGAAATTTTTGTACACCATCCTCCATTAACCACATATCCAATCTACACAATTTAACAAGTAAAAAAAAAAAAAATCAATAAATACAAAAATCAATCTCTGATGAATGCACAAGAACAAGTACCTGTAATTTTTTTCTCGTTTCTCCTTTATTTAGTTTAATCTCTACTGGCATGTGGTGAAGCGAGAGCTCTGACCAAATGCACCAAGCATCTGGCACGCCACTTCCATCAACTTTCCTGCTTACACATTAAACAATAGAAATAAATAAAAAACCAAATACTCTTAGCATCCTGAGTTTAATATATACATCATATATATATAGTCATATATCAATCAACTAAACAAGTACTAGCATGCATAATAAATATTCGCTCAACAGGACACTTATTCAAAGGCAACTTGGTGTTACAAAGCTCCCTTTGTCCATAGGTCTCGAAAAATATTGAACTACTTGGGTCTATTATACACAACCCTAGACTATTTTTTTACTTTTTATTTTATTTTATAAGAGACTGTTTATACAACTCCAACCATGATATCCAGTTCACATTATAAGGATAACTTTACTTTTGGACACTTATACAAGAATTACTCATTATTATTAAACAACTATAAGCAAATAACTGCTATATTTTGGACTTGTCAGCGCGTGCATGCATGTAATATAAGAATATATATATATATTTGAAAGAAAAAACTAGAAAACAACAAGGTCATCTCTATCACTATTAGCTGGACATTGTAGTGATTCCAGTCAACAGAGGCCTTCATCATGATGCCCAACCCCTTCTACACGGGACTAACGTGCTTTTCCCTGTAAAAAGACCTATTTGCCCTTCATGCTAATGACTGCTCACCACTCCTAAGTCGATACCTAATATCAAAACTTGGGGTGAAAGAGAACTGGATACTTCTTTTTGAGAATCTTATAAATTCGATAAAATCCAAAAAGTGGGAATAAATTAATATTTTTTTTGAAAAAACAAAAAACAAAAAAACATAACCACTACCACCACCGACAACGCACAGCTGTAAACCACATGCATCCCCTTTCGAGCTTTTTTTCTTTGGGGGATTTTGTAAATATACCCTTGATAAATAGTTTAATTGAAATTAAATCGTGAGAAACTACGTCTATACCCTTCTAGTTACGTAAAATTCGTATTTTATCAGATAAATTCCTTGGTACGTTGTAAATGACGGCAGGGCAGTTAGGTAAATAAATACGTATGGTCAATTAAGCTAATTTAAAGGGGCATATATGCAAAAATATAAAGAATTTTTTAAAAAAGGGAAAGATGATAATTTTGGAAGAAAAGCGCGTTCATCCACCACCGACCAACCATCGTCGTCTCCGGCGACGGCGAAATGAAGCACATTGCAAAGAAAAGTAGAAGAGTAAGTGAAAGCACTCACCTCTCCGGGGCTTGGGCTGTTGAGTGAGTGGCTTCCTGGGTAACCGGGCGGAGGCCGGAGGTTCCTCGTCGGGAGGGAAGAGCACGTTGTCGATGCCCTGGACGGAGATCCTACCGTCGGTGTAGATGTCGGGGTCGAAGAGGTAGGCGGAGCCCTCGGCCTGGCCGAACTTCACGGAGCCATCGGCCTCGCGGGCGACGACCTTGTGCGGGATGCGGAGCGTGTCGTACCGGATTCTGCCAAAGCGACGCACGGCGTTGTACATGCTCTCCTCCGTCTGGTACTCGGGTATCAAGTGGTAGTACATGATCTGCTCCGGCGCACCCGGCTCGCTGAGCTGCTCCGCCGTCAGCCGCCCCATGGCCTCGTCGTTGGGTGCCAGTACGGTCAGAACGTAGCCCTCCGAGACCAGCCGGCCCATCTCGGTCGCCAGGGAGGTCAAGTTCACGAGAATGTCCGCCATCTCGTTGTAGCCGCCGTAGAGGAGGAGGGTTTGGATGAAGTCCTTCACCTGGCTATGCCCGTCGAAATGGTGCTTCCCGGATCCGGGACCGGGCGCTGGGGCGGGAGCAATCGCCGGCCCAGGGGCCATAGCGTCGTAGATCGGGAGTGCTGGTGGAGACCCGGCGGGGGCTGGGGATGCCGGTTTCTTGAGGCGGTGCGTACGTGGATCGACCTCTGGAGCACCTGTCGGCAGCACGGCGGAGATGGCCGCGAGGCTCCGCCGGCGGTTGAAGTCCTCCTGCACGGATCTCGGGACGAGAAGCCGCTCAATACCATGGATGACACCATCGGGGCGGACCACCGCGTCGGGGTGCACGACCGCCGCCAGATCGACCTTCTTGACGGAACCCTTATCAGTAGACAGATGAAGATGATCGTTGGCGAGGGTCCGGTGGCGGGAAGACGGCCAGGAATGGGAGGCGATCCGAGCAGGAACAACATGGAAGAGGATCAGGGTCTGTAGAGACTTGAGATTGCCGGGCTCGAGGAGGAAGCGCTTGAACTCGGGATCAAGATCGCGCTCCAAGGCCTCATTCCTAGGGGCGAAGATGGTGACATTGTGAGCGCCGACAGCGTCCTCAAGGGTGTGAAGAAGGAGCGCCTTCTCCACCAGCTCCGCAAGCTCGGTATAATGCGAGTCGAGGAGCGCCACCAGGACCGAGTTGGAGTTGATCTGCCCGCCGGCTCCCGCGGGCTTCTCCGGCAATGCCGTTGCGGGCGAGGCCGAGATGGTCGCCAGAGTCACAAGGGTGAGTAGGAGGAGGAGGACGCCGCCATTGATGAAGGATCCCATGGCGACGACGAGAAGAGAGAGAGAGAGAGAGAAAGCAAAGGCAGAAGCCAAGCTCTCGTCTTTCTCGTCTTTCTCGTCTTTCTCTAGAGAGCGTGAGAGATAGAGAGTTGGGTAATGGAGGCGGACTTGAAGGGAGAGTTAATTGGGGTTTATTTGGGTGGTTAGGTACGGGGACTCCGTTGGGGGAACGCGGCGACGGAAAGGGACACGTGGCTTATGAGTGATGCTTCTCTACCAGGCTGGTGGCGGGCCATTGTCCTCACTCCCACCACCGCTCTTTCTTCATAAGCAATGTAAATTCCCCTTTATACCCCTATAAAAATACACAATTATAATATATATATATATATAATAGAGTGAAATGACTCTTATGTCCTCGTGGAGAAGGTGAATAGGGGCCGTGCGGGGTTGCGTTCGTAGTTAATTAGAGCGAGCGAGTTTGGTGGGGATGGCAGTGGGTTGAACCGAACCAGATTGGGGTTGGGTTGGGTGCGTCGGTGAGACGGAAAGAAGGAAGAAGGAAATCCAAATAAAATAAATTATTTATTTTATATAGGATTTGATAGAATATAATAATAATAATAATAATGATAATAATAGGGAAAGAGAATAAGGTTGGAGAGGGTGACGTCTTGCCTGCCGGGAAATACATGGTCGCCTTCATTGCATTAGATAACCCGGGTGCTCACTATTAGGACAAGGATCATTTAGGTGGTAGGTCGGAATATTTATTTATTTTGTGCATGATGTCGGTGGCTATGAATTTATTATGTTTATTGAGTTTTTATTAGTAAATATTTTTAAAAAATGCATGAGGTTTATTGAGTGTTTTAAATGTGTTTATAAATTTTTGAGTTTGTGTATTGGGAATTTTTATGATTAGCAATAATATTCAAGATAAAATGTTTAGTCTTGTTTGTTTTTGAAGTAGTCCTTGTTGAATCAGTTGGATGTTTGATTGATTGGACTGATATTTTATAACTCAGAGAAGAGTCAAATTGATATATATATTTATATATATGAAAAAATTATTTATATTTAGGAACTTTAAAATCAAACACACGCAACACTAAATAATAAATAAATATTTTCAAAGATCTTAAAATAATTAGGGCACAATTTTAGGAACTAATAGATCTATATATATATATATATATATATATATTAAGAAGAGTCAAACTGATATTTAAATCTCATGTTTCTCAAATTATTTATCTAAATATTTAAATTTATTAGTGAGAAAAAATTGATGATAATTTTGCTCTTCTATGTGTGTGTATATATATATAAATCAAATTTCATAACAAAAGTAAGCTAATCTATTTTTTAATAAATACTTTTTCTCTTCTATGTGTGTATATATATATCAATCAAATTTCATAATAAAAGTTAGCTAATCTACTTTTTAATTAAAAAAAATTATTTATAAAAAAATTATATGTATACATAGGAGTTTAGGTGTTCATTTCATCAAAAATGCTTTAAAATAAAAAATGGGTTAAAGTTCCATTTCTAAGGGGTTATTTCAATTTTAACCGAAATAGGAGAACTCAACCCACTTCAGTGACTTTCATATGTCACTTTCAGTGAAATAAATATTTTTTAATAGAAAAATAATTAGCTGATAAATTGGAAAGTTAAAAATTTAATTGGAAAAATCAAACATGATTAAATTTATATTTGGAGAAATTTCTAAGAAGGGGAGCTCAGCTAGATGATGACACAAGAACAACATGCTTTTTGCAACAAGCTATATGAGGGACTAAGAATTGAAATATCTATTTGTAGTTTCAACTTTTAATATGCCAGCAAAGCCATGCATGGATGGGCCAAAAGATCTTTATTTATTTATTTATTTTGTAGATGTGGGGGACTCTTGGTTGGATGGTATTTGAAGAATAAATACTTCTGACTTTTGCATTAAATTCTAAATTAATAATTTAAGAGTAATATGTAAATTCCAATTGAAAACTGCATGAAAGTTACTTTTCACCTAAAACCCAAGAAAGTTTTTTGCAATTTTTGAGTGCTTTCCAAATGAGAGAGCAAGGGTTTGTTTGGCTCCCTATTCCAATATACAACAGTGAGATTTCAAAACTTTGGAGTTAAAAACTAAAATTTTGAATTATTTAAAAAAAACTCAAAAAAAAAAAAAAATCTTTCTTTGAAAGACTTTATAATAATAGATTCTAAAAAAAAGTCATTATGTATTTATTTTTATATAATTAAAACCTTGTACACAAATTACCCACCTTAATTAGTCCAAGTTTAGGTGGAAGTGATGTATATTCTCACCACAAAAAGATTGATGTAACATGTATAATTAAGCTCAATTAAGACTTTTTTGGTTCACAAATGGCTCACTTTAGTTACGTGCCCGAACTCTGACTTGATTTCTACTTCATTCCTATTGCAATAGAAACTTAAACTTCGAGATCACTTTAATGTCTAACCAAACATCATAAAATATGTTAATGCCAAAAATTGGTCCCCCTCACGCTTTGGCTACTGTTGTCTTGTGATCTGGTCTCAGCTTTGGACAAACGGTTGAAATTTATAGTTATTGTGGACGCTTACTTCAACTTCTGAACAAGGAACGCAAGGAGCGCTTTGGAATTCCGATCGGAATTATCAGCTCTTTGCTTTGGGGCGAATCTGTAAAAAGGAGAAGGGAGGAATCGGAATTGGGCCTTTCTACCCGGATTTAACTCCGATGCTTAAGTCAGAAGGCTTGTGAGAAGGAAGTCTTAGACATGAGTGTGTAATGATTTTTCTTGTCCTTTTCTTTCTACCATTGCCCTTCTTTTATAGCAGCTTAAAGGCGGTTTAGGAAAGGCGGTGGGTAAGGCGGTGAGTAAATATCTTTTAAGGCGGTAAGAAAATATTTGCCTACTGCGTAGGTGCTACGTAGGTAAGTAGAAAATATCTGCCTACTGTAGAGGCAAGTGGATAAGATCTACTCACTGTGTAGAGGCGTTAAATATTTTCTTCCCTGGGTGGCTATAAGCACCTTATGAGATCCTCACGCCTTGTGGATAAGAAGGTTGCTATAATTCCGACGGATTTGTTTGTATGATTGAACCCTCATTTTTATTTGCCAAACGGAATTATACCAAGATATTTGATGATATTGCCGCGCGACCAAAGGGACATAGTCCTATGTATGATAGGTGGTCATTTAGGTCGATGACACGCGTCTTTACCAAATATATCCGTAACACTAGTCCCCCCCGAAGTGTACTTGTTCGAAAAATCCGAAATGAGGTGAGTTAACCACTCTTCTCGCTTGGTTCGAGAACAAGTATCTTAGTTGGCGTGTTCTATGTAGGTGTAGACTTTGTCTAAGGTACATGTGCTTTTAATAGATAACCAACGCTTACAGTGTCGTTGTTTTAATCGAGGTAGATTTTTCTTCGGAATTTTCGCGTATGGTGTCACTAAGTTTTTTCTATTTAAGGAGCTTGTAGGGGTAGTGTTTTATTCAAAATCCAAAAATCTTCGTAATTTTGTATAATGGTTCAAATAAGCTTGTCTTTCTATAAATTTTTCACTTTCACTCGGTGTTCTCGCCATCCGCATTCCCAGCTCTTTTTATGAACATCCATGGACTTAAGGACAGGGTCATCCATTTGGTAAGTCCAAATGGTTGTGTATGGCCCTCCCTTCGCTTATTAGCGGGGTGTAGGTGAGATAAGTATTGAGGAAGGGTGGGAGGCCTTCCACGCTGATCATGATATAGAGGCGGGGATCTTTTAATTATTACTTATGCAGGGGGGCGACGCTTGAAGTTGAAATGTTCGGAAGCGACTCCTGCCAGAGAAGTAGGCCCCATCTTCTCGTCTTGTCAACTCCTCGCCGTAGAGAAGTAGGCCCCATCTTCGCCTCTCTCGCGGGGTTTCCTTCCTAGTGACAATGAGGATAGTGACGGCTGTGGAAGTCCGTGCGTCTCCTCTGAATCTTATCCGAGCGAGTCCTCGGATGGATTCATGGATTGTTAATTAGGGAATTCCGTACGGAAAACATGTTGTTGTTGTTGTTGTTGTTGTTGTTTTTTTAAAAAAAATACCACTATCGTTGTAACATGAAATAAAGTTTATCTTTTTGTTCATAAAGTCTTTGATTTCTTCAAGAAGAATGATCGTTGGTGATCCTATGTTGGGATGTGTGTATTTGTCTCTTATGGTGTTGGTTCTATGGCACAGCGCCCATTACTCCCCAGAGAGACACGTGTCTCTCACACTGTGTCGCATTAAAGGGAGAAGATGGCACGACGTGCGTGGCGTGCGCTTTGTCAACAACATGATGGGCGCGACTATCTATGTATGTCAGGCGGCGTTTGGTATGCTGACGTGGATAGAATTTTGAATTTTTTAAAGAGAAACAATGATGGTTATCTGAACGGTCCAGATTTCGGGACCTTTGGTTTAATGGCTCGATCGGGATGCCGCTTTGGGATCTAACGACCAGGAATTCATCTCCTTCGTATAGAAGCGAAGTTGTACAAGTGGAAGGGGTTTTATTTCAAAAGTTAAATCGCGTCTTCTTCTCCATAATCTCTTCTTCTCCTGCGAACCCTGTTCTAAAGTTCTTGCGTTTTTTCATCCTTTTTTTCTTCTAAGGTATGACTAGTGTGTCTTCTTCTTCTGGTTCTTCTCATGAATCTCGTGAACCTGTTGCTTCCCCCCCTCTTTCGATCCTTTCTCCGCCTGAACTCATGGTCTCTGCCGTGATTCCAGGCGAGTCTAGGGACGTTCCAGTCCAGGGTTCGCGGATTCATCCCGCTTCTAGGGCTATGGGTAGAGGGTCTGGTACCTTCATAAGCCTCCTGGGGCAGAAGGACGTCGATAGCTTGGTAGAGAAGTATGAGATAGACCTTTCTCTGTTTGAGGTTAGGGTTCCTTATTCTGGGGAGAGGACGAGCTCTCCAAGGGAGGGGGAGATAGCCATCTATCAAGATGCACTATTGGGTGGCCTTAGAATTCCTTTTTCCGATTTCGCTAAGGCGATTGGAGGAATATCACTTGTGTCCTTCATGCTTAACTCCAAACTCTTGGAGGTCGCTTTCAACGGTTTTGTTGTTGTCTTTAAGAATTACGGGTAAATCCGGCCGCTCGTTGGTTTCAGATGTTGTTTAGTCTTTGTTTGGAGTTTAATCGACCGGTATTATTTCTACTGCTCGGAGAAAGTTTCTAGGGAAAGTCCCCTCTTCCATTAAGCGATGGAAGAGTAAGTTTTTCTTTGTTAAAAGTAAGTCCGAGTGGGATGTCCGAACCAAGTGGGAGCCGAACGGACATTGCCTGTGAGGAGATGACACAAGAAGAGGAGGTTCTTCTTAAGTCAATGACGGGGTTATCTAAAGTTTATATGGATGACTTCTTGACCAAGGAAGACCTCGTTAGATATCGTTTAATAGTAGCTACCGGTAGGACTTATTCGTGTATCTAACTCAATTTAATCTTGAATCGTAATGTCTAACTTGCTTCGAAATTTATTCTTGCAGGAAATCCGATGGAGGATGAAGATTTGAGCTACGTTAAGGGCCTTTTGGCCTCTTTCGAAGGTGAGGTTCACCCGCCCTTACCTCGTGGGCGGAAGAAGAAGGAAGTAGCATCTAGCAAAGTTGCTGACACTTCCAAGGAGGAGAAGAGGAAGAGGAAGAGGAAAGAGGTCGACTCTTCCAAGAAAGGCGACCCCGCTGCAGGGTCTTCGCGGGAGAGGAGGACCAAGAGAAAGAATTCCGAGGACGCATCGGGTCCCGGAATTACAAGTGAACAGGCGAATTCACCTCAGGAAGAGGTCCGCTCGGAGGAAGTCCGCCCGGCTTTATCGCCGATTTCAGAGGGCCCTTCTTCTAGTCGGCCAGAGGATATCCTCCTTATGGAGGTAAGAATCTACTTCTTAAGGGTATCTATGGTTTTACTAAGAACTTTTAACTTGAGGCTTATTTTATAGGAGGAGGCAGGAGAGGTGGCCCTCTTGGACAAACTGAGGGTGGCGGACTTAGCCTTAAAGGGGTCGGCAACCCAGCGAAAGGAATTACCTTCCGAGGATATTCCTTTTCGAGATGCCAGGTCCGTAAAGGATGTTTTGATGGCCATGAGGCCCGAACAGCTCTCCGCGAAACTCCGACGGGCTGGGAGGAAAAGGCCACTTACCAACTTTTCCTCCCGGCCATGCTGGTAAATGTCATTCTTATATTTCTTCTACTTCCTAATTTGGCATTATTGTCTTTAACTCATTTGTTACTCTATAGACTGCTCAATGGGCGGATCGAGTTGGCAGTCTTTGTCAAGACTTGACAAAGATGGGAGCGAGTAGGGCAGAAATTGCCCAATTAAGTTCTAGGGTGGTGGCCTTGGAGGAAAAAGAGAAAGAAACATTTGCGGTTATCCGCCATACCGAAAGCAAGATAAGGCCGAGCAACTTCAACAGTTGGCCGCTATGGAAGAAGAGAAAAATGATTTAACGGCCAAGCTGACTATTTCCGAGGGCTCTCTTCATACTGCTGAGGAGAATATCAAAAAGTTACAGGATGACTCCAGCAGTTTGAAAGAGGAACTTAAATCCGCTCAAGAGGAGCGAGGTGAAGCCTGTTGGGATCTAAAGCTAAAGGTTGCTGAACTCGCCGCTATTCAGGCCGAGTTAGAGGAACTCAAAGGGGGAGCCTTGATACACTTAAGGAAGACTTGGCTTTGCATTTAAGACCCCTAAATCCGACTCTCAAGAAATGAAAGACTTAATTGAGCGAGCGGATAAGTTAGAGAAAGAGGTCGCTCGGCTTAGGGCGAAGGCAAAAGAGGGGGCCACTCGCATATATTCCGTACTGCAGCAGGTGGGTCATCACGTTTCTCCTGCAGAAGTGTTAACGATGGGGCTTGCTGAAGTCTTGAAGAGGTTCACAGAATTGAAGGAGCAACAAATCATAAATATTCCAGAGGCCCCTGCCTGGTCCCTTCTGAACCTTCGACTAACATTCCTCCAGACCGTCCGGAAGGCCCTAGTTCTTAGGATATTCTTATGCAATGCCCTTGTCTTGTAAATACTTAGTCATTTTGGAATGTAATTTCTATTTACGTGAATGAAATACAAACCTTTTCTTTGGTGAAGATTTATTTCCGAGTCATGGTTATTTTTAACCATTAAGAAGTCTTTCGCAAGCCTTTCTTTCTTCATTTGGCCCGTAAATTAAACTTCATGGCAGTTTCTTCTCTTCTTAGTCCAATCATGGGACTTTGATTTGTTGAGTAAGATCCTTGCCTTTGTAAATGAGATTGTTGCCTCATATTTCGATCGGGATTTTTGCCCCTTGTTTTTGGATGAGAGTTATCGTTTATCCTTGTAGGATAACTCCGACTTATCTTTTAGGAATGGGATTTTCACCTCATTTTTGTAGAATGGGATTCTCACCTCATTTTTGTCTGGGAAAACTTAAGCTTTATTTCATGAAACATTTATGAGACGGCTACAGAATTTAGTGATAGTATCGTCGCAGGTGTTCAGCATGAAATGGTCGCTTGAGCGTTTTTCCTTCCATATTCACCAGATAACAGGTGCCCACTCGGACAACTCTCTGTATGACGTAAGGGCATTCCCAGTTAGAAGTTAGCTTCCCCGTTCGGCTTTTGTTTCCCTGAAACTTATGTTCTCTTAAGACCAGATCACCGATTTGGCATTCATATGCAATCATAGCAGGTGGTCGGAAACTATCAGGAACTTGCTCCTCCAATATTTCCTTGATAAAGGGTGAGCATATGGTGAGAACATGCCGTTCGGATTTCTGCTTTTCTTGAGAGAGATCTTGTCTCTGTGCCCTTCTATCAACAGTAGGAGCAAATGGATTATTCCGTTCTGTTCTTGTCCGTTCCGTCCTTGTATGTCGTTCCGTTCTTGTGGCAGCTTGCTCTCGACGTCAAACGGAGGGAGGTTCTGAACTAGCTGAGAAGGCGGTTCTCTCCCTTCTTTCTCCATGGGTGCGAGTCCTTGTCCTCCCTCTGCTTTCGGAATTGGCTAGTGGGGTTGTTGGCACATTTGGTGGAGTTCGTGTGGGAGGAAGTGGCGGATGAGTCAAAGTATGAACAGCTTGAGCTAACTGCTCTAATTGCTGCTGTATGTTAAGATAAAACTCCGGGATGGATTCCAGGGGTGGGACGGAAGGATTTTTCGATGGAGGTAAGATAAGTGGATTGTCCGACGGAATCTCCTTATGCCCTCGGACTTCACCAGGTCCTTCAAGATGGCTAGGTGCTCCTTGTTCTTGGATTCGTTTTGATCTTCTGGTAGTAATCATTTGGCTTTTTGTAAGGGTCCCCACGGCGCCAAACTGTTAATGCCAAAAACTGGTCCCCCTCACGCTTTGGCTACTGTTGCCTTGTGATCTGGTCTCAGCCTTACAAACGGTTGAAATTTATAGTTGTTGTGGACGCTTACTTCAACTTCTGAACAAGGAACGCAAGGAGCACTTTGAAATTCTGATTGGAATTATCAGCTCTTTGCTTTGGGGCGAATCTGTAAAAAGGAGAAGGGAGGAATCGGAATTGGGCCTTTCTGCCCGGATTTAACTCCGATGCTTAAGTCAGAAGGCTTGTGAGAAGGAAGTCTTAGATATGAGTGTGTAATGATTTTTCTTGTCTTTTTCTTTCTACCATTGCCCTTCTTTTATAGCAGCTTAAAGGCGGTTTAGGAAAGGCGGTGGGTAAGGCGGTGAGTAAATATCTTCTAAGGCTGTAAGAAAATATCTGCCTACTCTTAGGTGCTACGTAGGTAAGTAGAAAATATCTGCCTACTGTAGAGGTAAGTGGATAAGATCTACTCACTGTGTAGAGGCGTTAGATATTTTCTTCCCTGGGTGGCTATAAGCACCTTATGAGATCCTCACGCCTTGTGGATAAGAAGGTTGCTATAATTCCGACAGATTTGTTTGTGGGATTGAACCCTCATTTTTATTTGCCGAACGGAATTATACCATGATATTTGATGATATTGCAGCGCGGCCAAAGGGACATAGTCCTATGTATGATAGGTGGCCATTTAGATCGATGACACGCGTCTTTACCAAATATATCCGTAACAAAATACAAAATCCATTCCATCATGTTCATCACCCTCGTGACATCCAAATGACCCCCGAAAACCAAACATACTCTTAGCGGCTGAAAAAATTGGATTGTTTTTTTTGGGGGAGGGGAATACTTTAACATGGTTGAGAGAAGGCTATAATAGTAGTTAACTTTTGATCCCCCTAGGTAGTGTATATGCACAAGCAAGGCAGTGTGTTACCATCTTTTATTATTAACATTGACTTGCTATCATAGTTATTGGTCTTTATTTATTCATTTCAAATGTCAACCTATAACCAAAGTGAGGGCAAATGGATATTTTCAAAAATTTTGAAAATGCCAAAGAAAAAGGACCAAAAACCAACTAAAAAAGTGGAAACATTTAATAACCTAGGGAAATCTATGATACAAAACTCTTATATTATATGGAGAGAAGGATCGGACCACTTAGGTCTATTATATGTAGTCTTATCTCTTTTGTTTTTTTAAAGTAAATGCCTATTTTTACGACTCGAATCCGTGACCACCAGATTACAAGGCAACAATCTTACCGTTGTGTCAAAGCTTCCCTTCAAAACATTTAATAACATGTTTTAAAATATTTATACAAACCAAAGGGCCAGTAGCCTACTGATATATCACTTGGGTCCTGTGATCGAATCCCCGTACGGGGTAAGCAAGCTTGAGTAGAGTTTACTTCATGACTTCAGGACGCAGCACGGGAGGGTCGTGACGCATCGAGCTGAGCTTTACTTCTCGGGAAATTCTACCACCACGCCCTCAATGTCCCAGAGCGAGGGTCTTTATGGCTTTAGTCAAAAAAATATATATATATATATATATATATATATATATATATATATATATATATATATACACATATATAAAAATAATATTCTAATATATCTAAAATTAAGAAAACAAGGGAAATGGGAAAATTTCACTTCCATTCCTCCATGTAAACACATTCTTTACAGGTTGGACCATGTGGGCAGCTAGACCTTTGGCAAGTAGTATTAATCTCACTATGCTTTCTTCTTTCCATTGTTTGAGATGTCTTGCTTGCAAGCAAGACCCATTCACCCATTTATTCCATTTATTAGAGAAGTCACAGGTACTACTTGCCCTTTCACTTACTTTGAAGCTAATCCATTAACCACTTTTCCTCACCAAACTAGAAGCAATTAGAAAACTAATACTACTACTACTAGTAGTAGTAGTAGTGCTAATCTCTTATATCTTTCTCTCTATAGACTTTTAATTTGTTGGACATAAAAAAGAAGAAGATGGTTTGGTGGTATTAATTTATGGAGGCCAACCACATCAAAGTCTTTCATTTCTTTTTTAGGTTGTTTTGAGACCCACACACAGCAAATGGAATAACTCAAGAGCCAAGTTCAAGAATCAACACAATAAGGGGAAGGAAGGCATCTTCTACTCCTACCACATGTCATTGGAATGCTCTTGGTTGTACTTTTTGTAATTTTATGCAGACAAGTGATTAAGAACAAATGGAATGTACTTTCGGGATGGTCACACGATCGGCCGGATTACTGTGCATTCTCACTCGCCTCTCGTTTGACCTCCTGGAGCATGTTTGAAGGATTTTCAACCATACGGATGAGAAGATCATCGAAAAATAAGTTAGCATATCTATTTTCATACAATTTGGTAGCTGTTTGGTTCTCCCACTTATTGTTTATTATTTTATAGAAATTTGAACGGTCCAGAATTTCAACCATTAAGTGGGAGGACCAAACGTTTACCAAATCAGTATTTAAAACTATTACGTTAACTTATTTTTCACGATATTCCCATCCGTATCGCCAAATCCTTCAAACATCGCCAGCGCCAAACAAGTGAAATGATCGAAAATACATCGTGCATCCGGTTAACCACGTAATATCAGTATTTTATATATATATATATATATATATATATATATATATATGTTCACAAATCATTATTTATTTAACAATAATATGTTTTGATCCTTTTATCTCTCATTTTTAGAGAGAGTCAATTTTTCATGTGACATTTTTTTTTTGGGATAAAGACGACAAGTGCTCCATGTGGAAGTCAGGGGTGTACAGCACGATTGTGATCGTTCCAATCATCTACATTCTATACGAGGGACCCGGTATCGATAAGCCAAAAGACTGTTGGTTTTTCATATAAGAGTTGTTGGATAAGTTATTGAAGTTATGATTAGTTTTAGTGGCAACTAAAATATTCACCATTGTTAAAAGTGTTCTCAATTTTTTCACCCTCATGGTTAGAAACAATTGTAAATTAATTAATGGTACTTATTTTATGAGATTTTTTAATTATTGTAATCGATCAAATTTCTGATTAAACTAAATAAGGACCACGGAGTTTTTAAACTAAGACCATTTATTAGGAATTATAGAGTGATGAAATTAAACATATAAGCTTGAAGAGAGCCATGAAAAAAAATATTTATTTCTATGAAATTTGGTACTAATTGTGATTGACCTGATTTGGATTTAAGCTGCATGAGTACCATATATAGTCCTTAATGAAATCATAAAAATTTAATATGATATATATAATAAATAAATCATATTTATTTATTAAAAGATAGAATTGTAATATATAATATGGAGATGGTATTCTTTGGTGGATCATATATAAAGGTGTGAAGACCCCTATTTCAAATTTTACTATCATTTACTCCAAAGTCTTACCGTAGTCTGCCCCTAGGGAGTACGGTGGTGACTATACTCTTATAAACGCTAGGCTCCTCTTGATGATGGACTCAATTTCGATAACTTTCGGTCTTTGTTACGTATGAGTTGTATCAAACCGGAAAAGAATTAAAAAGTCAATATTACGAATTATTTTCATGAAAATATGTTATTTATCTAAAAAACATCTTCTGTTACGCTACAACCACACATTCTAGATTATGATTAGAATGAGAAGAATTCATCTTTTTCGGTTTATTTAGACAGTCATTATGTTGCTCGTGAGAGATCTTGTATCCATTGGGGAGGTTAATAATATGATATTTCAACAATTAAAATTAGTCACAAACATGAGCCTAAAAATCTACAGTGATATTGGTTCATGTTGTAAAAGTTGAATGACTCTGATGAGTTGATCTATCACTACTATTTAAAGCAAGCCACTATGCATTATGCAAATCAAATCAAGTCAAGTCAAACATGCAGCTGGAGCCATTTATTCTAATGAGATGCCAAGCCATTTTCAGCAACTTGATGTTCTTTTTCTTTTTCTTTTTTTTTTAAAAAATTTGCTTATTAGTATATAATGAATGGTTGCTGCACAGATGCTCAATCATTGGCACTATATTTTTATATTTATGATGTAATAAAATAGTTTATATTATTGTAAGATTTATATATATTTGCTGATTTAATTAGCAACCAAATAAAGGACCACCACCCTCTCATGTCTTTTAACTAAACAAGCTTAACATTAACTCATGTCACCTAACAATTAAAGAGGGAGTTGGTGATCTTTATTGAGAACTTACCAAAAGTATTTTTACATAAAAACTTATGTATAATTTGGAAGTAGAGATGATGTTATTTCATTTTGAGTAAACCATACAAAAAATTAACTGCTAAAATTGCATATATTCAAAATAAATCCTCTTGATTTAAGAAATTATATAATTCAAAAGATGAGTTTTTAACCCTGCCAAGAAGGTAAAGCTGATATCAATGAGATCCATCATCCAACGGAACTTGATTTTTGATTAAGAAGATTCACCATAAATGTCACGGAATAAGGATGCCTTCGAAGATGAGTCAGCAAGGCAAACATCACAGGAGTAATCTTCCACTTTACAACCCTAGGAGCCTACTAAAGACGACCAGAAGAGATTCATTATACAAACTATCTATGTAGTAGCTTTAGCCATTATTATTAATGAATAAATGAATAATAATTTATCCACTTAAAAAAAAAAAGCTTTAGAACTTCTTGAAATAAAATGACTCTTTTTGAGATCTTTTATCCAATGAGAGTTTCTCATTTTTCATTATTTTATTATAGTTTGAATAACTAACTAACTAAATAAATAAATAAATAAAGAGCGTGGTATAGCTGATTCTAACTTTTGTTAATAAAATTATATGATATTTTACTAATGATTAATTGATTTAACATTATCATAGCGTATGTATATAAAAATTATTCGTAATCTCAATCACACCAAAATGCCTCAATCTATTAAAAACAATTTAAACAAACAATCATATAAAAAACTTTTAGAACTCTTAAATACATTTCAAAACTCTAATTTACCTTGGACCATCCAAGCCATTGACATCAACATCCTAAATCCCAATAAATATAGACACAAGAAAACGATATAATATCTAAAAATTAAAAATACTAATTTTTTTGGGACAAGCTCTTTTAACAAGAAACCTTTTAAAACTAAGCAGACCCTGTGAACCACAAATACATACATGTTCAATAATATGCTAAAATAGATAGACAACATTACCATATGTGAAGTCCAACCAAAATTAAAATCAGACAGCAGCCATCCTTTGCTGTCATCACAAGATGGATCACGCTGGTAGATATTTTATAAACAGAGTTACATAGAATTTTTATATATATATATATACATATATATAGTCCAACGGAAAGGTAAATATGATGTTCTTTTCACAGCTTTTCTTTTCACAATCAGACATCACAAAACCCAGTAATCAATGTTAATATAACCACTCAGCATCCTCAGTCAAGTTTCGCATTCTACCACCTGAGGCGCAAGGTATGCCTGATTGATGGTAAAAAAATGTCAGTATTTGTTTCATATATGTAATTTACAAGCACTAAAGCAACAGAGGAACTTGAGAGGTGAGAGTCGGACAAAAAGGAAATAAAATTAGAACATCAATGCAACCATCTTAATCTTAATATATGGACAAGAATTCATCCTTTTGAGTTGAGGAATTAGGTGGAGCAAGTTCTTTGGCAATTTAATCTCATGCCAATTTGACATACCACATTGATATATGATATGATACAGAATAGTGATTTTTATGGGAAGTGCAACGCTGCATTCAATATTCAGATTTCAAGACCAACTTTTGTCCAGGTCATTTAGATTTCCAGAGTTCATTGTCCTTCTATGCATAACTTGTATAAGAATATATACCTTACCAAAGTTAATAACATAGAACACATGCTAATATGACATTTTTTTGGAGAAGAGCTTGGGGCCACCTTTTGGAAGGCTAAACCAAACTGCATGGAAGATTGTGTTTATGAGAGGCTGACCTAGTAAGTTGGCACTAGACCCAAAAGTTCAATGTGGACAGTTTTTGCACATTGGCTAGTAGAAGCAAGGAACTTAAGGTACGTAAGGATGTAGATTTTTGCACATGTATATGGTTGTTTGTGTGTTTGTGCACAAAGGATAGATATCCTTGAACTACAAAATTGTAGTAGTTCAGCTATATAAATATTTCATGAAGTACAGTGATAATAATGATTAAAATCATCAAACAAGCAAGTGAAGCAGGAGTATGAAGGACAAGTTGTCAGTTGAGAACAGAAATGAGTGGTCCTTGATTAAAGAGTAAGAAAGAGCTAATAAAGATGCCACAGATATCCACAATTATCATCAAAGTATGAATCAAGGAAAGGTTGACTTGTTAATGCGTAGTGGTGGAAGATTAAGGAGTATAAGTTGAGACGAACAATTATATTTGTTGCTTGTAACATTTGCACTTGATTTTTGTAATAAAATCATATAAATTTTCCTTGTCAATAAATCAAAGGGCAAATGGTTTAGAAGTCCTCAGTGCAACTTTTTCTTCGTTAATGGTCACTGAATTCCTTTTCCCTTGTATGTTGCCAAGATTCAAATTAGTTACTTTTTTAATCTCAGCAATAGTTTTCCTGTCACTAGAAACCTAATGTTTCAAGAACCTTACCAGTAACGTGTGGGTCTTTAAGTCTTTTTCACATTACCTTCCAACTAAATTTGCTTCCAAAACCTGGTTTTCCGATCTGCTTGTGATTTCGATACAGTAGTGCTACCCGCCTATTGTTTTGTTTTGTTCTTTACCTCCATCAACCCTATTTCACCAAATTACTTTCATATCCCAAGCTAAATTGCCTTATAAATTTTCTGTCATCCCCTCACCAACTAGAGGATTAAAAAGGAACCATAACTTGAAGTTTCAGTGGTGGTGCTTAAATGTTTTCAAAAAATGCAATCCACACGTAAATCCGAATGAACTCTAATTGAATATTCATCAAAAAGCTACTTGATTCTTCCTTGTGAGACAAAGTACTCATATAAGATAAATGCATTTACGCAATCCCACAAACTACTCTGGAAGATACAACAAACCTCATAAATGAAATGGTATCCAAGGTCAAAATTCCGTAATGGTCAAATATACACTGCATGGTCATCAAAAAGGAAAAGTGATGAAACAGCATTACACTTCTCATCATACATGTCAAAGAATCAACATTGGCTTAATAGGACTAATCATGAGATTATTGATGCATTTCGACATACTAACCAACCAAGAGATACATCTATTACAACACAACCTTGCCACTGTTTCATAGATTCTAGCACATATAAGCCTTTGCAATTACATATAAACTTTATGTTAAAAAAAATTTAAATGAAGGATGTTCTAACTCTCCTCAGATCTAAAACTTGGGAAAAGGCTAAACCTAAAGGAGAAAATATTTTGTTAATTCCTTGCCCTTGAATGAGAAAATACTGAGTCAGTACTCTGGTCACCCACTAAGTAAATAATACAGTTTTTCTCTTCATGGAAATCCGAGAGGAACCATAGGGTTTGAAAGAAACTTCAGACAAAATTTTACACACTCACAGAAAAAAGTAATTAAATAATAATTGCATAGTCCAATGGCTTTCAAAATGAACATACCTTGAATGCAGAACTTTCTGTCACAGAAAGACGATTTGAAGGCAAACTGCAGTTCAATTTGAACCTGAGCTTGCAGCAAAATTAGTAGATGAGTTACTTTCGGTAGCAACAGTTTTAGTTTCATTCTCTGGAACTCTCTCAATAATAGGCTCTGAAGTCGATAGTCTTCCTGAGTTGTCTGGAGACGCAGGTACCGCTGTTGCTCTTCTAACATCTCTCGTGTCCAAACGCTCTATCAAACGAGAGACAGTCGCAATTCCAGCATTAACCTCCCTCCTGACTTCAGAGCCAAGATCTGCCACAGAAGAGTTACGGGAAAACAGCCTCTCCTTCCATCCTCGCGTGCTTTTAGTAACAGACTCTTTGTACCTAATGATCACCATAACAAAGAAAACAATTCAGAATTTGCAAATCATTTTGATGTACTCTGATCCTCTGGATTCATAAAAATGTAGGGCTACCTCATTGAGACAGTATTTAGGCGAGACTTTAAGGATTCCAGAACAGATTGAACCTCTGAAGGCCCAGCTCTATCATGATTGACAGGAGAAGATTGACCAGGAGAATTCCTGTAATTCCTTCAATAATTTCAGACCCATCATGAAAAACAAGAATTAGGAAAAATGACAGGGAAATAGAAGGTCAAAGGAATTACCGGTTACTCGAAAGACCAGATCTGTTGAATGAGGGCAAAGTAGTCCTGGATGGCAAGACATTGACTGGATCAGATTGAGCTGGACTTACATTTGTTGCTTGCAGTGGAGGTTCTCCAACAGAATTATGAGGAGCTGAAGGGCTTGCAGAAAAGATAGCAGGAGCATGTTCATTTTCTCCTCCCTGGGAGGAAGATGCAGAAACAGACCCGGTAGAAGGTGCATTGGGACTTGTTGAGAAAACTAGAAATTGTGGGTGGCCATGAGCACCTGATCTGCCGCGCTGCCCTACTCTTCTACCAATATGATGTGCTCGTCCCATTGCAGCAGCAGCAGCCAGGTGCTGGATTATGCGCTCTTCAAGTTCAGAATCATTAACACCAACAGGCAACTGCAATTGGAAGTTCCAAAATGGAGACATTATTTTAATTAAGGATGAAAGATTAAGCTGCAATACCCAGTCAAACATATTGAGCCAGAACACACAAATCAACAGAACTACCCACATGTTGCAGATCGAATTCTCCAAGAGCAGGGTGATGAAAAATGGTGCCCGTCCGAGTTTGGTTGGACCTGATATTCCTCTCACTTTCAACAGCCTCAAGTAGCTCTTGGCTGTCACATTGCATCACAAACTTCATGAACGAAAATGTCCATCAAGGAAAAGCTGCAATTTTAGCAAGACAAGTCAAACAAACCTGGAAGGATCCTTCAAGCTGATGGGCTGCCAACACATAGGGCACTGAGAACTTCTTTGGCACCTGCAGCCCAAGGATTAGCACTTGTTCTGAATATGTTCCTAAAAGGTATGACTGAAGCATGTGATCTAGAGATTATTTCCAGGCTTCAATTGCAAAACACCCACTCAGATGTCCAATATTGAAGTTGGGAAACAATAATATCATCAAGACCTTCTGAAACCTCATGATCTTTAAAACAAAAGCTCAGGTACTTTCTAATAAATGATACATGTACGAAAGAGAGAGATTGAAAAATTTATCTCATGGAAATGAAGTTTCATGAGCACAATTTAGCTTTTTACAGACAAAAAAAAACAGTTGATTACTGGATTTACAGCACTACATCAGCAAACACAAAAATAAAAGAGGCTTCTACAGTCTAAAAAACTCAGGCATCAAAATCAGAAAGCAAACTTATTGATTTTAAATCCTTTTAACCTACAGAAAACAAAACGAAAATTATTTCAAAACCTATGACGCGCAAAATCTGTTTTATGCCTTTACATGGATAATCTATTAATTGACATGCTAGCCATCATAGTACACAAAAAGAAAAGCCATTATGGAAATAAAATGTATATACCATTCAAGAATGCATTGAAGATGGAACTCATGCTTGCAATTAGTCACCTGAATAAACATAACCAAAATTAGTGGAAGGATTCAAATAGCGTCCACATGACCAGAAATAAATGGATGCTATGAGATAACTAACAGCAAATAATTTAAGAAAATATCTATCTGATCACATACAGTAGATGGATCACTATCACAGAAAGCCTCAAGACAAATGCTACAGGAATCATCACAGGCATCTAGGATGCCACCTTCCACGAATGCAGCGGCCGATGAAACATGGTTCTCCAGCTTCACAGGATCATCCATCCTCAAAACCAACACCTGAATTCATGCAAAAGCAAAAAGAAAAAACATAGAAACCAAAAAGAAGTAAAAGCCAGAAAGAAGAGATGTACACTTGATGTCCTCAACAACAAACCAAGCAGAGCCTTTGGCATCAAATCAAAGAAGAATGATGCTTCAGTCAGTAACTATAGAAGAAGAAACCAATCACTCTATCATCTGAATAAAGAAAAGGTAACGCCTTTATTCGGAGAATCACCAAACTCCACTCGAAGAACAATTAAAGACGGCACCTTATCGAGAATCCACACATTCCAAACTTGCGAAACAATCCAAACTAAAGAACCGCCAGAATTAATCACAATTTTTCCTCAAAACATCAACCACCAAAAATCCAGAAAATCTATTGGAAAAGCAAGAACCAAAGATCGATCTCGAACCCTGGAGAATCAGATCACATACAAACAACGCAAGAAAACAAAATCGAAGCTGAAATCGAAGCATACCTGAGTGGAATCGCTGTAGATTCCGATCGAATGATCGATGAAAATGGCTTTGGTGGTTGAGATCGAGCTTAATAAACCGTCAAGATGACGGAGAGAGAAACCCTAGACACGGAGAGGGCCCGCATCTGACTCTTCTCGTGTTAACATTTGGCGTCCATATCTCGACAATATCTCCCGAAAAATTCATTTTTTATTACAATATTCAAAATAAATATTCAGTATATTGGGTAAACGATATATATGATCACGAGTTCCTATTTTGATCACTCAACTAAAAAAATTCAATTGACTCCCTTATTATTTTCTTCCAATTAAGTCACTATAGCTTACGACATTAACGACAAACTGATGTGGCCAGCCACGCCACAACCAACTTACCACATAATATTGGATAAACGACATATATGGTCACTAAACTATGTGCAAGTTCTATTTTGGTCATTCAACTAAAATTTTTTTTGTTGTGATTCATTCCTGTAAAATGTTCATTGTTCTATAAAAGTTAATAAATTAATAAAATATTTTTGAAATTAATGTTGATTTGCATCTAGCTTCTCAAACCATTAGAGTATATTGAGAGAATATGCACTTCTTTCTCATTTTAGCATCAAGTCATCAAAATCAATGAATCAACCATTTGTTTCATATAGTTTTTTTGGCCAAGGATTTCATATGAGCTATTCCCCAAAACCATTAAATTCAAGTTGTTTGCTAACAGATGTTGACTCGGTGATTCTTAAAAAACCTATCTTGCTTACTCAACAACTAGATCATGAAGGCAAGGATTTCACATGAGATATTCCCCACAACCTTAAAATTTATATTTATTTTGTCAACCCCCCCCCCCCCTCTCTCTCTCTCTAACATGGCGCCTAGCTATATTCGAGCAAGTCAGTGTCCCGCTAACATCCAATTGGATTCTAACCACTTAACTACCTCAACATACTATATTATTAGGATCTTAACTCACAACGAGGGATATATAATCGATCTTGAGTACCTAGTACTCTACGCTGATCCACTGAGACTTATCGTTTGTTAAAGCTTCTCTCACTTGGAATCCCCTGCAAATCTCTATTCTGGTGAGGCGTGATCCTTGGAGATTTGATGCTTTATAGAAAACAATCCTATAAGCAAGAGTTCATCCAAAGTGTCATCTACATAGTCATCTTTTCTTCCAAATCTTTAAAGTTTCTCAATTTACAGATCTCTCTCATTAGTTGATGGGAGGAGCTGGGTGTATCAAGGGATGGCAAATGGGGCTGGCGAGGCCTCTACCACCAAATAAATAGTGGCCTTGGCAAGCCAAGGCTGATACGTATGTCACTCGAATAAAATATTACATTTAGACCATAGAATGAAGAGAAATTTACCAATTAAACTCGAATAAAATAAATTTAACGGCAATGTAAAAGCACTTTGATATACAAGCTCAAGAGAAGAGTGGAAAAGAAGCCGCCAAAGTCCAAAAACTCCAAACAAAGCTTCATTGTAAACCCTAAAACTATATAATTTAATATATATAAGGGTATTTTTTGTATGTTTTTAGCAGGGCGGGGCGGGGCGGATTTTAAAGGATCTTTACCATACCCGCCCCGCCCCGCATTTTTTCGGGGCGGATCGGGTTGGATCGGGTCGGTAACTACGGATCGGCTCGGGTATTGCCATCTCCTGTGTATGTAATCAATTACATGATTTTTCTTATGGAAAATTTTGTGCTTGAACTATTTAGAGCAATGGTTGATAGACATGACTTCTCCCTTCTAGTCTATGTTTCAGAATATATTTGTTTATTGTGAAGTATATAAAAAGAGAAAAAAAGAATATGATACTATTTTTATGTTTATTAGTGAAAGTTGTACATTCATGAAGTTATAAAGTTGTCGATTCCCGGTTTAGAGGCTAAACGAAATTTCAAAATATCTCACATTCTCTTAAACAAAAATGTTTATTCTTCTTTTTAATATTCATCAAAACAACTTGTTATAGAGTTTGGTTATGTCATTAGCCAAAGTGTTGTCTAAGTAGAACTCAGAGAAAACCATTGTACTATTATTAAGTGTAATGACATTGTTATGATGATGTACTTGTTTTCAACTCAAAGACCAAATTGCAACACAACCTGAAAGGGATATTTCAACAACCTTCATAAGAACAAGTACATGGCTATACGTGAATGCACGATTATTTATTTTATGCTTACATTGTAAATCTATGTAAATCTATAATATATATGATATGGGGGTAAAATCTGACATGTGGTATGATCTCAAGCGTCCTAACAGATTGTAGCTGTAAGAGATCACGAATTCTCTGCACGTCGCCGTGACGATCAAAGTTACCGCTCGGCATCGCAGTAACAATAAGGTCACTACCCACCATCTCACGATAGTTATCGAAATTAGCGCCAACGATAAAAACTACTACGCCAAAGACCGAATCCTCTCGTATGGCATACTGCACTCTAAAATTCTCCTCTACCTTCTTCTCTATCAGGCTCTTTCCCTCATTAACTTGAGCGTCGGAGTTATCTCCAGGTATGAGCACCTATCCCTTTTTTCCTGTTTCTACAAATCCTATGCTAGATAAAGAGCGACCTTTGACGATCTAGATCTTCAGAAGGGACAAATCTCAACTGAATTTACTTTATTTTAAAAAAAATTCACTTTGAAGAATAATGAATTAGTCAGCCAAAATTGATTGTCATTAAAAATGAAAATGGTCCAAGTATAAGTTCGGAAGAAAAGGTCATGAGTTTTTATATATGATTAATAGAAATAGATGTCTCGCCAATTATATAAATTGGTTATAAACATATCCTGCCGTCCTTTGTTGAAGAATTTGGACAGATGGTATTGAGTTAAACCATGAAAATAACTCATTGAGATTAATAATATTATTAATCAATAATTAAGAGTGTCATTAGGCCAAGGACATGCACAAACATTTTGTCTATAATACAATGAAATCCAATCTAACATGATTTGTTTTAGGGTTTTTTTTTGAGTCAGAGATGTTTTGTATCTATACCCCACAAATTTCATGTTTTGTGGGAGTCATGAATCATGACCATGTATGGTGACATTGAATTTTTGATGTGACAATTAATTAATAGAGGAATTAAATAAGTTTATGGTTTATTTTGCTTTCATGTATACCATGAGGTCCAAAACTAATGCTAGCTGACATTTGGCTGACTGAAAATGTTCTGGAAAGGCATAAAACATCAATTAAGGAAAAACTGACAATTGCTAATACACTATGACAACTATGGAAGGTCAGGGCGTAAGTCGGCAAAGGTTCCTTGTATAAGAGTTTCAACATCCGAAAGACTCGGTTTCAAATCCCTGCTATACAAGATGAGGGCTTAGGGTGTGGGTTGCCCAGTGGGGTGCCTACGTATGCATATAAGTCTTCTTTGTGTGGGCTTATGTAGCCACGGACGGTAAAATAAGTACTTATTATGTGAAACCTCCGGACGATAAAATAAATTATATCGTGTGAAACCCGTGATGATCCGAGCTACTGTGCATATCCTATTTGACTTATCATTGGGAGGGTGCTTGTCACCTTGATCAAATTTTTTTTTTAAAAAAAAAACTATAGAAGGTTGGGTACAATAAAATTTTCTAAGTCCTTGGTTAATAATCCTTTTATAGTGGCTTGTAAAGCCATCACACTGGCATAGGAATATAAACAAAGGACGGTACCAATTGAGTATAAGGAACAAAGAAACATACAACCATCTCCTCTTTACTAATGCCTCTTGGACTGCACAGGTAAGTAGGACAGGTTTAGGATTAATTATTATGACTAATATGGGAAAATTTTGCATTCCAAGAGCCAAAAGTTGGAGGGTAAACTCAATATTTTATGGAGAGCTCCAAGCAATGCTGGAAGGGGTTAAAATCTTAATAGAGACTAAAGAACCATTGGTTTAGTGATATTTTGGGTCTCGTACATTGAGTATTTTACTTGATTGAACATACTTTCAGGTTTGAGTTCCTGTTCTCGTAAATGGGGTGAGTAGTTTGAGTTATTTATTGACAAAGTTCTTAGATATGAAAGTCACATAGACATTACATGAAGATAAGCGTTCACCAAGATCACACCCTTTAATGTCTTTATGTTTATGTGGAAGGGTTTATCGAGCCTAACTAGATGCTTGGGAGGTGTATACCGAGAAAAGTTAACAAAAGTGCAGATGCTTTAGCAGCCATGGCGAGAGAAGCAATACTAGTGTGAAGTTCAGAAATCCATCACATGCGTTTTGAAGGAACTTTATTTTTGATTTAAAGAAAGTCGTAACCATATAGCTAAGTTCTAGATCTTTGTATTTCCAACAAAAAAAAATAATGCTAGTTTTTTTTCTAAATCAGATATATTTTAAAAATTACTCAAACTATTTTTTTCTTTATATTTTTTTGGTTTGAAGTAGTATCGGTAGTCAAGCTACCAAAGTTGGAAGTGAAGCCTAAAATTCTCAAGATGGACATTGTATTCGTTGAACGACAAAACTTTTAAAAAAGACAACCCTATAAAGAAAAGTTTTGAACAACTAATGACACAACCAAGGGATCTCGGATTATCTTTTTCTTATGTAACCTGATTATGCATTATATGATCGATGTACTTAATTTTCTCATGGTTCCCAGAAAATTTATTTATTATGTTTGCTAAGTTTAGTCATGTTGATACCAATTCTAGTTCAAAATTGATCAATTTGACCTTCTATTTAGAATTAACTCTCGACCATATATTTGTTTTCCAATTCTTTTATTTTATAAAGATAATATTTAAGGGTTTAAATAAAAGAAAATTCATAAATAAAATGTAAGTAAAGAGCCAAAAGCATTCCAAACCCCATACCCAAACCAATGGATATTGAACAAAATTTTGTTATCTTCACTCAAGATCAGGAGGCGTTGCAAGCGTAAACTCAAGTAAGCAAGGCCAACAAAAACTATTGCCTACTCAAAATTATACTATATGTACATGTCTCAAATTTGGGGCAAGATATAATCAATATGGTTCATCTAATTTTTTATAAAAGAATAAAATTTTATTATCTAATTTTAAAAATAAATCATGTCCAAATTTCTACATTGGACTTGGTCAAAGTGGTTCAGTGCACAATAATTCACACTTCAAATCAACACATAATCACTCCGAAATGATTAAAAAAAAAAAAAAAGAAATTCTAGAAGAGTCAAAGGAAAAGGGTCAAAGACCATAAATAAAAACATGAAAAATTCTAGACATGAAACAAAGAAACTTTCTGTACCAAAAGGATCCAAAACTCAAACATAAAGAAGTCACTGACACACCACCACAGGCAACAACAAGGCACACATATCCAAGCAATTATTTAATTATGCATCCTTCTTATTTTCTTCTTAAAAATATTTATTAAATTGATTATCCAAATGATTTAATTACCTAATTGATAGAGAATCAATCTCAAAAGCCATTTTTCTTCTGTATTTTATCATTTTGTTTAGAATACTTTTGTTAAATTTTTATTTTTTCTTTTATCACCACAAATTATGGTTAATATTCTATTTGCTAGTAATTAATTTTCTACTAACACATGATAATTGAAATAAAACTCATGCAATGGAAACAAAAATACCAAATTATCATGGTATTCTACTTTAGTTATTCAATTAATAATTAAGTAGATATAATGCTCTATAAATAACAAAAATTAATATAAGACAATTTCCAACATTTAAAAGGAAAAAGCAAGAGAATGAACTCCATTCCTTTGAATCAATCAATAGAAACACAATTTTTCAATCCCAATCCATCAAAAACTTTGCCACAATCTGTACATTTCTCAATTCAAAATCACCATCTAATCTAATCACTCAAGAAAAAGAAACAAACACTCAACAATCAATCCACAAGAAAGAACTTCTCTTTCCCATTAGCTCATTTTTTTTTCTTTTTTTGGGAGTTCTTTTTTTTCTTTATACCCCTCAAAGTTTCGAAATTCCAAGTTAAATGTAGGACTATCGGAACAAGGGGCAACAAGAAATTTCAACTTTTCCTAGGAGCTAAAATGTAAGAAAAAATTACCTTTTACTCCCTCTGCGAAGGACTTCGCCAGAAACCGGCGCCATAGAACCTCGCCCACATCTCCTTCTCGAGCTCGGCCTCCGCCTCGGACGGCGACGTCGACGGCAACGAATCCATCCCGCCGGAATCGATCAACACCCGCCGGTGAATCGCCGATTCATCATCATCCGTAGACCCTGCCACCGTCGTCGCCACCGCCTTCTTGCGCTTCCTCTTCCTCCGCCTTATGGCCCGCCGGCACAACCCCGCCGGCAGCCTCACCACCGCCAGCACAAATAGACTAATCAGCGCGCAAGGGCAGCAACAGCACACCGCCGCGCACTCCGCCGCAGCCCCGCCGGCGAACTCCCCAATCCTAGCCTTATCCCCCTCCTTCACGATCAGCGGCTGCCTCCTCGCCTGCGACTCCGAGGTCGGGCTGATCGGCGTCCCCGATGGAGCCATCATCGCTGGCGATCAAGAGGAGATGATCTTCATCGAAGAAGACGAAGGACTCATCGAGGCTCGTTCTCTATTTATACCAGCGATGATCTTCGAACGTTCGCGAGCCTGAAGAGAAGAGAAAACGATCTTGAAAACGGCTGCAAAAATCAAGGGCCACGATGACTCACCGAGTTGGACTTTTCTTAAGATTTTAGATAATTTTCCAAATTATTTAAATAAAATTATTAATATATTAATTAATAAAAATTGAAAAATAGAATTCAAGGAGGGACGGCAAGAAGGAAACCAGCACGCACGCCGACGTGGTTACAACTTGCACGGATGGATTTATTAATAATTTATATAATTTAATCAACGACCACTGAGCATCGGAGTTCTCATAAGATGTTGGCCTGCTGATGCTGTTTACTTCGGAATTGAGCCCCTCTTGCGAGGTGTGACAGCGTCTTCGCCACACGCTTCATGCTTTGGATAAGGCGTTTTGCTCCGAAAAAAATAATTTATATAATTTAGTTTTCGATTTTTGACTTGGAAATATGAATATTTTTAATTAAAAAGTTAGTATTGAGTGGACTGGGCGTGAGTCACATCAAGTGTGACGTGTCAGACGTGGGCGTCCAGCTCAACACATGCGGCCGCCTAAGAATCGCGTTTTGTTGTGTGTTCCGCGTGGATTCTAGAATCCACCTTACTACGCAGTACGCACTTCACGCTTCGTCTTATCCGTGTGTTATTATTTTTTATTTTTTATTTAAGTTATCCAAATAGATCGAACGAAGTATTTATTAATTTTTCAAGTTTGGATTAGGTTTTACTTCAGGGGAATTTCGAAAATATGTTTATAATTTAATCTTTTTTAAATCAAAACGGAGATTGATCATGAAATATGTTGGACTTACTTATTTTATAAAAATATATATACATAACAATCAAGATGTGATTTAGTTATAAATGAAATTAAAATGCAAATTCAAAATTTGTAAATAAATTATTTATCTATGATTAGTTTATTAAAATCCTCTTCAAAACTTCAATAATAAGTGATAGGGCCCAACCGGGTTCGAACCGGTGACCTATTGATCTGCAGTCAATTGCTCTACCACTGAGCTATGGACCCATTTGTGGTTGGTACTTTGTTTTTATTGTTAAATTAAAATAGTTTCTTCTAGTTTACAACATAAATTTTAATTCATTTGATAACTTATTTAATGTTTAAAATTATTGTCAAATGCTTAAAAAACTTATGTACCCCTGTAAAATCTAAAGTATCATTTACCTTTTAGAGGAGCATATATGTAAAACCAACTCTGGTAATTATGTTTCCATAAAATAATATATATATATATATATAGAGGGATAATCTTTATACTGACGGATTACTTTATTTCCGGCTTCCATTAGTACACAGGTATTTTTTTTATGGATGGGAAGATCTGCTAAAATAAATTTCCACTGTCGATTTTAAATACTGATTTGGTAATTTGGTCATAAAACGCGGTTGAAATTACTGGATCGTTGATTCCTACAAGTTTTGATCCGTTAAGATGAAGGCCCTTATAAGTTTCCAAATTGTATGAAAATTGCGCTAACTTATTTTTCATGATCTTTTCCGTACTCAAAAATTGTTCAAATACGTCTTTCCAAGGAATTAGACGGAATTTATAATTTCCGGCCGGCCGGAGAGAATCAAAGCTGTATATATATATATATATATATATATATATAACCCTCTCAAGAGTCAAACTCTCAAAGAATAAACCTTGTTTGGCTGTTGATCCAAGAATTAAAGATCTCATTCTTGTTTTTATGACCCAATCTAAACACCAGCATTATATATATAAATAAGGAACAATTTCACTAAACAAATATGGCTTTCTAATAGGTACACCAATCACCAAACAAATTTCAAATGCTTGAAATAAATGAAGCACACTCCAATAAAACAATTCCAGCAAATTTAGAGCAAATTCTTCCACTAAACACTCAACTTTGCTATTAATTAACAATTTAACAAAGTTTCCATGAGTACATATTTCCAGCATCTGAGCTACAAAACACTGCTTCCAAATTCAAACAACAGCATTGAATCAAGAAACACTATTTCCAGATGCAAGAAAGCTTGAAAGTTACTGCTGAAACAAAAAGAAAATTCTAATAATCATAAACCAGCAAGCAGCAGCAAGGAAAGCGCTGATCTTTCCCTTTCCATCTATATTCAGATTTTGTTCAGAGAAGCAGAAAGTTTGTCCAGGATCACAAAACAAGGTTTGTGTACAAAAGAATATACCCTATCGAGTAAGGGAGTTGCAGACTCAAACATCTGGTAACTCTTCCTATATTTTCGCATTGGAATTCCATCATGAAGGATTAAATTTCCCTCCAAATCCTTCCTGTTACTCTTAGCTTCAATTCTTTCCTATCACCACCTGAGAAGTAAAGGGCCAGGCTCCTCTGCACTATGAGTCCGTCATGACTGTCACGGACTGTTCTGTGGTGTGTCCTGATGCTCCGTGGCACACCGTGCCAGGTAATCTTCCTACCATTCCCACCGACCTCGAGGCAGTAGGCAAACTTCCTTGCTTCCAATTCTTCACCCATGAAACGGAGGAAAGCCATGTAGACCGGTTCTGTTCCCAGTAAAAATGCTTCAAAGTGCAGACAGAAATAGTGACCAAAGCAGCTGAAAAGCTGCGCAACAAATGAAAAGCCAAGTGATTTTCCAAAACCATGAAATACAAATGGAATTTCAAAGAATGATTGAAGCATCTGTTATATTCAATTGAAGACAATGCACATTAGTATATAAAAAAAATCAGAGAGCAGTCTCTCTAAGTAACAAATTCAAGCCATTGAAAAGCCATATCCTTCATTGAAAAGAAGAAATAACCTTCAAAGAAAGTTCACTAGATGTACAATTACTTAAAACCACCATATGAAATTAACTAAATGGTTAAAGATTAGTAAAAGCAAGATGATACAATATGGTTGGCACTTTCAATGGTTAAAGCATTAAGGTCCCACCCATAACCACGAGGAAGTGAAGCCTAATGAGCCCAGATCATCTAGACACCAAACAACCCTCACATGGTTTTTTTATCTTTTCATTTTTCTGGAACAATAAAGTAGTCGCCATGTGACCTGGAGGTCATGGGTTCGAGTCGTGGAAACAATCTCTTGTAAAAATGCAGGGTAAGGCTGCGTATGATAGACCCAAGTGATCCGACTCTTCCCCAGACCCCACACATAGTGGGAGACTTGTAGCACCGGGCTGCCCTTTCGTTTTTCTGGAACCATCTAAAATTTAATTTAGTCTTCTACTCAAGAATCTTGCTGAAATATATCATCAAAGTATGGTGCAAGCATTTATTTACTCATGAAAAAAACAGCTAACAAAAAATTATACTAGGGGAAGTTGAGCTAAATAATCACATGCTTGTATTTAAACTTGTCTTGACTACATAAGTTAGTGTCTATAAACATCGACTGATAGAACTGGCATAAAGAAAGTAAAAGGTTATTAAGGTAGGAAGTTGAGCTTACTGTTAGTGTCCAAGAGACATTGTCAACTGAACAAGGGTCCTGTTTCACGTAACGATGATTGAAAGTGTAGCCTGTTTGTAGGTCCACCTTATGATTCTCCCTTAGATGAGACAGAAGAGATGGAATGTCTCCCTTGAAAGGGCAATCTGAACCTGGATGGGGACAATTGTATGGCCTGTAAACACACTGTGCTTCATGTTGCAGCTTGCTGTAATAAGGGAACATCTCCTCACAGCCCAGACTATGAAATGCACATGGAAGATGGAGGGAAACTGCAAGCTTTTCAAGAGCTAAGCACCTTATATTACCAATTTCCTTTCTGCAAATGGGGCACCTATTATTCACATTTGCTTTGCAGGCAGAGCACAAAGTATGCCCACTGGGACACTGCATTAATACAGGAAGATGAAGAAATTATATATCTCCATGAAGAAAACTGAATATTTGATTCTAACAAGTTGAATTCAGATCATCTACAACACTGAAACGAAATTTAGAACCCATCACATATACCAAGAATTTGCCAAACAACAAGCTCGTTTCAATTCAAGCCAAATGATTTAATTCCATTCTATCTGCCAATTGAAACCACTATAGAAAAACAAAATATTAGTGAATGTATATATTCCTCATGTTTACTGTACAGGGATTCTTATTAGAGCACAATAGCATATCAAATGATTTGAATAATTGCTTCTCTGTAAGGTACCCATAGGACAATTGATGCATGGCATTTCAAATGAGTGAAGATAAGGATATTGAATGACACATCCACAAATCGCCTCCCATCTTCATTTGCAAAAGACTACTTTTTTTAATCTTTCATTTTCATATACAATTAGTATGGATTTTGAATTATTGATCATGTGATGCGGGATAAATCACACCTAAGGTTTCTAAAAAATCAGGAGGGATCTGAAGTAAGATCACATTTGAAACAACACAACAACTAAGCCTTAATCCCATACTAGATGGGGTCGGCTATATGAATTTTTTGTCTCCACGTAGCTTAGTCAAAGACAAGATCAAGATCAACATCTAATAAACATAAGTCCTTAGACACTGTCTCTCTTCACGTAATCCTCGGCCTACCTCTATCCTTATTTTTACCTTCTATTACTAAACTATCACACTTTTTAACCGGGGCATCTAGGGGTCTATAACACGTATGTCCAAACCATCTTAAACGTTTTTCTCTAATTTTATCTTCAATTGGAACAACATACACCTTCTGACGGATGTGTTCATGTTCATTTCTAGTTTTATCCAGTCTTATATGACCACACATCCACCTTAACATCCTCATTTTCGCCACATTCATTTTATGAATATGTTAAACTTTAGTTGTCCAACACTCGCTCCCGTATAGCATGGCTGGTCTAACTGTTGTTATATAAAACTTTCCCTTCACCTTGTTAGGCATCTTTTTATCACATAACACATTTGAAAGAAAAAAAAGAATCACACCCTCAAAATAATAACATAAGTTAAAGGGTGTTTGTTAAGCCACCTAGTAACTGGATTTGTGTGTAATTGATGGTAATTACTAGATTTTGGCATGTTTGTCCAACATAGTAATTACATGGTTACTAGGAATCGATGGGAATTGGAAAGTGCCAATTACACACTTCAATTCTTAGGGGAATTGCGAATTGGAGAAATTATGCAGTATAATTGTATTACCAGAAAAAAAAATGTATAAATATGAATAAAGGGGCGTTTTTACAATTCCTTTAAAAATTATTTTTTTTTTAAAAAAAAGATCTTTTTGGTTAATTAAAAACCCTGACTGACCTGTCTTCAACTTATCCTTGTCTCCTCATCCTTTCGATCTTGTCCTTGCCTGTACCTACTTCAAACTCATTCACCCTCAGCGTATTACACCTTCACCCCGCATGGGTTCGGCACACACCAAAGTATTTACAACAGAAAATTGAACCAGTTTTCCTTGAGTTAGACTGAAATCTAGCCTTTACTTTGGTTTTTTTCCAGATTCTCAAACAAAGAATCAATGCTCACATCCATGGATTTTTATGGGTAAGTGCAAGTTCATGAGTTGCAAACTCTTCTCTGAAGAGCAACCATACAGGTGCTTTGTCCACTTATTTCTATGAACATGGTGTATGGTACAATTATCCTGATAACAAGATTGATTATAAGTCATAAGGTTCAAGCTGATCAAAATTTGAGGTTTGTTTCATACCCTGATGATCAAACAAACTTGTCATGGGTTCCAACACTGCATATAAGGTTTTATATCCATCTTCTTGAGACGAAGAGAAGAAGATAATCTCTATATTTCATTTCAATTCAAAAAACAGTTGTTGATGAATTCATAAATGAACTACACATGACAAGATACAAACTATATTTTAGCATAACTATAGTATTCCTCAAAGCTGGGATGACTAGTAACTAGTAAGTTATGATTCAAATCAGATTTAAATCATGTGTGCGTTAGCCTAAGTTTCCTAATATTTGTTGGTAGAAAGGAGGTTAAGAACTTGCAAAAACAAAAAATAAATTATAAGATCATTACCATATAATGGCTTTTCCGAAACAGCAATAGATGACACATACCTGTTGAATAGGTGGAAACATTGCTTTACTGCAAACAGGGCACTCCAATAGTCCATCTATATCACTGTCAGGAAGTATAACAGGTTTTTTTATTTGTGATGCTTTAGGATGCAGGTGAGCCTGCTCATTCGAACAAACAGATGCGCATTTGGATTCCCCAGATAGAGAAGATGATTCCTCCATCTTCCTAGAGAGAATAGCAGAAGAGGACCCGGTATACACTTGTTTCTTTCTCTCTTTTGGACAGGTCATTTTGCAAAAGCTCGCAAGGGAGGAAAAACTTGTTTTTCGTTAATTCTGTTGAATCTCAACCCATTGAACCTTAAAATAAATTGGAGCATTCTAGGACCTGCAATTCTGTGTAAAAGAAAACCATATAGAAGTGATGAGACGATCCTCTATCATTGGCTAATCCATAAAGAATAAATCACTGTGACTACTGGGAGCACTGGCATGTCGAAAACTTATTCTTTTCTAGGACAAACTCTGAATGAAGTAAAAATAAGAATCAATTTGAGAAAAGTAGAAGACAACTAGAACCTAGTACTTAATACAAAATAGAGAAAATTGCTTGTATACTCCCTACAAAAATGGCATTTGTTTGTATACTCCCTACAAAAATAGAGAAAATTGATTGTAAGAAAATTTTCTCTCATCCCATCCATTAGCTCAATTCTCTATGGGATCAACTTACCTGTAGGGGTATCACAACCAAAAAAAGGGAGATTGTAGGGGGTATATAAGTAAATACCTGTTTTGCAGGGGTGTATAGCAATTCTGCACTTTTACAGGGGAATGCAAGCAAAAAAAACCCTACAAAATACAGCAAATATGGTTTAAGTACATTTCCAGTGAACAATAACAAGCAAAATGTAGAAAACAAAAAGGGTCAGTCCACAAGAACATAATTCATACAAATCTATAAGAGGAAACTTCTCTGTTCCAAGTGTCTGGCAATAGCAAAAGCATCAATTACCAATACCACAATCATGACTGCAGAAGCACCCCGCAAATTTTTTTTATTTTAGAAAAGATGCATATGCATGTCACTCTCATTGTGCATTTTCTTACAAATGTACATAATTTACCTAAACGGTTAAAGGATTTTTATAGAATTTAATTTCGTTTCACAAATTGAAATCTTTTTGTCATTAAACTATGATGCCAACTAGTCCATCATGTCGCATTCACTTACCTCAAACCTACACATCCAAGCACTAAAATCTAGGACTTCTCCTTCAGAGGGTGTCCATCTCATTGTGGTCATAGAAATCCTTGCCTAGAAAGACCCAAACTGTTCACTAAGAAACTCTTCCTCAATAGTTGAATATGAAGAATTTCCTAGAGAAACAAAGGTGATTCTTCTATCAAATCCTAACCAAAGCTTACCAAGAAGACACTTAAATTAGAGTTATCTTCCCCCAAGCCTTCCATCCCTTGCAAGAGCTTTATTCAATCAAAATTCATCATACCTATCTGACTTAATCTCTGTATCTACGTCCATGAAAAATTGCCCTCAAAAACAGAAGGAAAAACACACACACACACACACAAGAAATGTGAATAGCCTATCACATGAAAATTGAATAAACTCAAAGGAGACCTCAATACTCAAAACAAATAAATAAACACAAAATCTCCAAACAATCAAAATGCAAACGCATTGGGGAACAATAGAACCCTAACCGAAACCCATAATTCCAAAAACAAATACTAGAAATTAACACAAGTGCAGCAGAATCTAACGAGATAAACACTAGCAAAACACAAACAAAGAGGATCTAATCAAATGCAGAAACATAAACCAGAGATCTCCCAGAAAACCTTCAAACCGATTTTTAAAAAAATGGAGAAAAAAAAAACATAAATTGAAACAAGGAACCGCTTGCAGATCTCTCACCAAAGGATTCAAAGAAGAAGAAAAAGCAATCCTCCACCGATTCTCCCTTCTTTCCTTCCTCTTCTTCAGATCATTCCCCTTTTTCTTATCCGATTTAGGTTTTCGTTTCCATTTTTTTTTTATTTATCCTTTTTAGAGGAGAAAAGAGGGAACGGTGGTGGACGAAGCGTACAACGGAACTGAGGGCGGGCCGGTTCCTAAATTGGCGTTTGTTGAATTGACGTTAATGCCCTCACTCCTCTGCCAATATTACAAACTTTAATAAAAGCAACTCACATTTCAAGAATCTTGGATAACAAATTTATTATCTATATAATATTTGTGAAAATAAAATAAAATATTATACTATCAATGTGTGTAGTTGAATCATGTAGTCATGGCCATAACATAAAGCATGTGCTCTAAAGAAATTGGCCATTCATCAAGAAGATTCGTTGTTTCTTAATGAGGATGACTTCGAAGATGAATAAACATGGCAAACATCATAAGAGGAATCATCTACTGTATAATCAAAATTGTATACAGACTGTAAATTTTAGCTTATAATGGACCAGAATGGGTTCACTATACAAACTAACATGATCGTTTTGCTAAATAAATTTTTTATGAGAATTATTTGCTAATTTTTAGAATTTTTTTAGTTTTACAACATATATTTTTAAATTTTTAAATTTTTAAATTTAATTTGATTTAATTAGTTTATCTTATTCATATCAAAATCTCTTAATTTTGAATAAGGATATTATATTGGCCTTTTGAAAAATTTCAAGTTATCTAATAAAATAGAATATTGAAATAAAAATAAGGGAACATTACCATACAGTCCCTAATAGTTTAGATTCTTTCTTTTCAGTCCCCATGACAAAAAAGTATACTTTTCAATCCTTCTTTTTTGAATTACTTATTTTTCAATCTTGCTTCAACCGTTGCTTTTTTTGAGGAAACCGCAAATGCCCTCCAATTCCCGCCCAAAATCTGTCTTTTTTGCTGAGAAGACAGGGACCATGCTTTTCTCTTTCAGCTGTGTACTTTCCTTCTTACGAGATAAGGAACTCCTCTTCTTCTCCTTCTTTTCTTCTTTTACAAAGAAATTGTGTTTGGAGTCTTGTAGAGAAGTAATAATGGAAGTGAGTCCGGGACAGCAAAAGGCTGGCTGGGAGAGTTCTGCAATGACAAAGGGCGAAGGTTTTATTGCGTACTCACTTTCCCATTGTTTTTTCATAGCTTGCGCAATATAATTATGTTGTTTTTGCCACGACGTTCTTGTTGCAAGCTTTCAATGGAAACCATTTTCGTCGTCAAGCGATATAGGGGAGAAGGTCTAGCCTTGGAGCTCACAGTGTCGACTTCTTATGAGTCAGTAATGGATGATATATGTGAACGTTGGGACCTTGACCCCTATGTCGCACAAGACGATCATAAAACAACTTGTCCCATTGACGCTTCTACGGACTTTGTGCGTAACTCCTTCGAGAAGAATATAGTCGACCTTATTGTGGACACAGGTGAAGTAACTATGGCCGACCAATGCGCGAGTTTTAAAAGTGCTTATTTTTGACATTACTACTGCTTGGTATTTCTCGCAACCATGTATTACAAACACGGAAGTACTTCCTATTATCCTAAGTGTTTATTATCGGTCGTATCTACTTAGTATTCCTCTTATCTGTTTATTATCGACACGTAAACATTTAACATCATACATTTGTGCTTATTGTTACCTGTCTGGGCTTAGTATTATGTCGTTCTGCTTAGTAAAGCGAAAACCGGCAGCAAAACCCCAATCTCTTGGTATTTTAGGGTTGTGGCGTGGTGGCTGCCTCCTTCGCAAACTCAAATGGGAAAGAAAGAGAAGACAAAGGGAGCTCCGACATAATTAACGGCGTGGTGGCTACCTTCTTCGCGAGGAGACAAAAGGTTTTGAAAAATAGGGATGCGTTAAGGGATAAAAGGGAAAAAAAATCTGTAAAAAAAAAAAAAGAAATCGTGGGTGACAGATATGGATGTGACAGAACCCCATTTCTCTGGAGGGCAACATTGTCTTTTCCTACCAAAAGTAATGACGTCTGTGGGAGTATAGACTGAAAAGTAAGTCCCTGGAAAAGGAGGGACTATATGGGGTTATATAGGGATTTCAGAAGTTTTGAGGGATTATTTGTTACTTTCCTCAAAAAAACAATTATCTTAAAATTAATTGATTAATTAAACAACCCAATAGAATTTGAACTGAAACAATTGTTTTATTTTGATAGTGGCAATCAAATCGTCCAAATAAAAACCAAACCTTTAGGGGGTAAAAAAGGATTTCTGTATCGCCGTTTATTTACGGGAATGTTTCGTTGAAATAGAGACTCATTTCGGAAACCAACAACATCGTTGGACATTGACGATGATGAGTACGAGGACTGTACTGCCACTGTGTGTGCTATTACTCTTGTTTTCTTATTTATTTATTTATTATTCATCATCTTAATATATATTATACTTTAAAAATATCAATTATTATTCATACATAAATATTTTCCTTTTATGAATCTACACGTAATTTTCCTATAGTATTCAGATGAATGATACATATAAAAATCTTCATAAATTATATTTTTTTATAAAAAATAGATAAACCACATTCAGAAGAGGTATAGTGTAGCTATCGTGATACATAAAAGATACATAATTAATTGTTCCTCTTAATCCTGATGGATGTTCAATGTGATGTTAAAAATTAATCTAGATGATGATACATTAACAAGGGACAACCAAAGTAATGTTTTGAATATGGTATAATATTTGTGGAGGGGAATGAATGGGAATGAGAGTGAGCAATGAGGATGGCAATAAGGATAATGTTTTATCGTATCTAAGTTGAGTGCATTTTTTAGGTTGATTTGATTACATGTGGCTTATGTTGGTTAGGTTAATGACATGCATGCGTGGTTTGGCCACCCTCCCACTACTATGGTTTCATGTCTTTATTGTACGTTCTTTGCTAGCTCTTCACGTGGCTGTTTTATTTTGTTTTTAGTGGAGCAGGGGTGTTGTGTTTTTTCATATTATTATTATTGTTGTTGTTATTTTTGTTGATGCTGAGATGTGCTTCTTCTAGAGATCATAATAGATTCATCAACGGATAAGAAATGTTAGCAAAGATTGAGAAATTTCAATGATTTGGAGGGAAAAATCGGTTGTGTGGATGACTCTTCAAATGAGCTCTTTTTTGCCACAGAATCAATTTTTTTACGTAGATCGAACCTTCAAGGATTGCGCTTTGTCAAAAGAGGGATCTGCAAAGAGAGAAGGGGTCGGACGCTCGTGCCCAAGATAGCCTTCGACATTCAAGACATAGAAGCTCCAAATGGAGGGGAGTATAAGAAAAATAGTGAGAGAGAGTGGAGAGGATTACAAGTGAAAGTGATGTAGGAGTAGGCAATCAGTCGTAGTGGAATCAAAGTAGTAGTATACCAGGCATAATAAAATGCCAAATGCTAGATGTCCTCATTGTGAGTTAAGATCCTCCTCAAATAGTGTTGAGGTTGTTAGCCAGCTAAGATCTAAAGCGATAGCAAAGAACTTGCTCGGATACACAGCTGGATGCAGTTAGGTGCCAGCTGTCAGAACTTCCTGGGTCTTTTGGAGGGCTGATCTCCACTATTAGATGACCAAGCAGAGTCTTCATCCATGTTCTTATGATCATGTTAGGTGTACTTTAGTATTTCACCCATAACCATTATTATTATTTTGAATAAAATTTATTATTTAGCAACTAAAAATTTCAATAATTATAAATTGTCTTATCTTGATCTTTTATGTTTTATTTTAGTATGACAAATATGTACTTCTTAATTTTTTATTTTGATTTGTTATTGTGTGAGATATTGCGCTCCAAGCATTAGTTTATTTTTTCAAATTTTCAAAATAAAAAAATGTTTGCTAGTTCTTTTGGTTATTATTATTATTATTATTATTATTATTATTATTATTATTATTTTAAATTTTTTTTTTTTTGTTAGCATGTCATGTACTTTGGTTAAGTTTCTTTGATTTTAATTATTATTAGCCTTGTCAATTAGCAATTACTAAAGATGTGAGCTTGTTTTTTAATTTTTTGAAATAAAGGGATAAACTATAAATTTATTAAATAAAAAAATACAAAAGATTCAACCATTGAGTATGGCCATATGAAAAGGAGAAGGATGTAGAAAATATAATGGCCTCAATTTAAGAACTATATATATATATATATATATATATATATATATTTAAAAACCAATATAAATATATAAATAACTTTAAATGACTGAAAAAACATTTTAAAGTGTTTTTTCAGATAATTCACTATCTAACAACTAAATTCCAACAATAAAAGATCGAGGTGGAACCTAGTGGTGATCACGATAACTTGGAGTGTATAGATGGTATAAGTTCCGTTGGGTCGGGTTGTCTGCATGTTGTAAAATAAGTTGCAACACAGATTACAACTAGCTAGCTGCTCACAGAGTTATTCACACACACTCAAGTAAAGCAAATCACACACACAAGAGATAAGAAAGTTGGTAACCTAGTTCGGCTAACCAAGCCTACATCTGGGGGGCCAAGTTCGGAGAAAACAATCCACTAAAGATGTAGAGAAGACAGGAGTACAAGAGTCTCTCTCACTCTCTCTCACTCTATCATTAGCACCCACTCCTTAATTGACAATGACCACTATTACCATTCTCCGATGGGTTACTCTAGTCGGCTCACCTTAATCCTTTGAGTCCTAGTCTTATATAGACACCTCTCTGCTTTCATACGACAACTACTATTTTTAAGATTTCCCAAATCTTCGTGACTGCCAAATTGGACTCCTCCACATTTAGCCGTTGCAACCTAGTTACAACTACGACTGTAACGCGACCCGACTGACGAACTGACCAAAGCTACAACATCCATTGCTCTTCGACCTCGACATACCTCCAACCCTCCTCGTTGAGTTCCGAGTCTACTACGTCGGATCCACCCGATCCCGACCAACACAACTAGCCGATCCACCTCTCGGTCACATACTCAACCCATTACGGTCGAACCCCACCATGGCACGAGATCTTCAATCAACCTTCATGCAAAGTTGAGTTGTAGATTGGCTCCACCAATCTCCTTCCAACTTGGTCTTGATTCACCACAGTTTGGCTTCCAATTAGAGCTTCATTAGTCTCCTCCATATTTGCTTACCAAATATGGCCTTCAATCTTATCTTGATTTGGCTTCTAATATCAAGGCTTGCATCAATCACAAATTAGCTGCCAAATCCAGCTGCTAGCTTTCATCCAATTAGCCTCTGATCATGCTTCTTTTACACATATTGCTTGTATGGAGTCAAAGAATTAATCAATGTAACATCACTTGCATGTAGACTCAAAATCAACTTTCAATCAAATCTGTTGAGCATGCATCCATTTGCATGTAATCTTCAATCAATAATTCAACTACCAAGCTTGCAACCCATTAGTTTCCTTCCATATGATAGCTCCTTGCCAAGATAGCTTAATAGCCAACCTTCCAACTGTAGCTCCAGAAATATCTTCTTCTCATGTAGAATGTCTTCAATGCTTTGATCTTATGCCGTTGACTTGTCAGCCATGTCTTGACCTCATGCCTTTGACTTGTCAACTATCTAGTTGTCTTGACTTGGTCAACTGACTCAACTCCCATCATAGCTTCTTGCCAAGGCTAGTTATAATTCCATGAAGTCTTCAAGCTTTCTATGAAGTTCTTCAACATGCTTTGACTTTATTAACTTGCCACGTCAGCTTGTGCCACATCACCATGTGTCAAATGATGCCAATTTACTTGCTTCAGCACTAACAGATGGAAAAAAATAGGAGATGTTTCAATGCAAAACATTTTGTTTTCATGAAATTCATCTGTAACATTGATTTCTTCATACTTTTTTGATGCAGTTTCCTCATCTAAGAGACCAAAATTGCTAATTGTGGAGTCACTGGCAAAATGAAGTTTGAAATTTACGAGGATCAACCACAACGACAGACGAATGCAAACTTTAAGAATGTTGGTGAGACTTTGACATGAAGACTCTTGTTGGAGTAGTAGGCCAATAAAGACGCTCCGCTCCATCAAATATTGAGCTGTGAGTGTACTATGTAGTATGTACACATTATGCAACATGGAAATAAATTAGCAAATGTGTATGCACCATGTAACATTAAGCGAAGAGTACATCATGCACCATCTAACTCTTATGAAGATTATTAATGAAAGTGGTTTATTCATGTTATTAAATTAAAAAAAAAACTAAATTCCAACCATCAATCTCAATTCTTTGAATTAAAGCTCAAATTCAAGTCAACAAGACATTTTCCCTCAAGTGAGTAATTATATATATATATATATATATATATATAATTTTTTTAAAATAAAAGTCCATATAATCAAGTGAGTGCCACGTAATCAAGCCACGTAATCAAATAAAGCGCGCGACTGTTGTGTTGTCTCATCCTCCTCGCGAATCATCCCGACCGAATGGTCGGCAGATTCCCACCACCACCACCACCACCTCCCAAACTCGTTCTTAAACCATCGTTCCCTTCTCTCACCCTCAAGAAATTCCCACAAAATCCCAATCCAGATGCTCCGCTTAGGGTTCATCTCCCACCCCATCGCCCCTTCAACCACCCCCAATCCCCAGGCCTTCGAGCGGTGGAGGAGGAGCTCCAGGCGAGGAGGAGGAGGAGGAGGATTTTTCTCTTCCAAAGCTCGATTGCGGGTATGGAGACCGATGGCGGTGTTGGGAGTGGAGAAAACGGTGGGGAGGGGAAGAGAGGGGTCTCAGGTGGAGGAGGAGCATTACGATGCGATTGTGATTGGGTCTGGTATCGGCGGCTTGGTGGCGGCCACGCAGCTGGCGGTGAAGGGCGCTCGGGTTTTGGTGCTGGAGAAGTATGTGATTCCGGGTGGGAGTTCGGGGTTCTATGAGAGGGATGGGTTCACGTTCGATGTTGGATCGTCGGTGATGTTCGGCTTCAGTGATAAGGTCAGAAGCTCTCTTTTTGGAATTGAATTTATTATTTTTTCTAGAAATTTTCGAACTTGCAACTTATCAATTGGTTTGTTTGTCTGATAATCTGTTTCTCGGCTTATGCCAAAGCAAAGAAGATGTATTTTATTTATTATTATTTTTTTGGTTGGAATTATTTCAATGTCACTTATGAAAGGTGGAATTTGTGTTTGTGAACTGATGGTTGATGTTGATGTGTACTAATTAATGTCTCTATCTCAGTATGGTACTTAGGATGTACAAGCCAACTTGTAGTTGAAGTTCTTGTGGAACTTTTAAGGAAATAAAATTGCATGAGCACCATATGTAACATTGAATGATGCTATTATCAAAGTCTAAAAGTTCCTGCAATGACCATCAAATTCCTTGATTAGGTAAAGAGAGTGGAAAAGGATTTACAAAGCGAAAAAGTTTTTAACATTTTTTTGAATCATCCTAAAGTTTATAATTTTAGCAAGTTTCTCATTTTGCTCTCTAACTTCTCACTGACTTTCTTAAATTTAGTTTTTTATGATAATTGAATGGATGTTTTTCTTAGGAATATGTACAGAAAATAATAATTGATTTAGATATGGTTCATCTGGATGGATGCTTAAATCAACCCTTAGATTGGTTAAATATTGGGTCTTTAATTGTCTTCATTCTTTATATTAGCTAGATTATTTTGTCATGATGGTTTATTGTGTCGTGTTATATATTTCATTATGTTAAATCTGGTGCACATAACTGCATTTTTTTGCAGGGTAACCTAAATTTAATTACCCAAGCATTAGCAGCAGTTGGCCGTAAGATGCAGGTGATCCCTGATCCTACAACTGTACACTTCCATCTACCTACCAACCTCTCTGTTAGAGTGCATAGAGAATATGAGGACTTTGTCACAGAGCTTATCAACAATTTCCCCCATGAGAAAGAAGGGATAATAGGATTTTACAATGAGTGTTGGAAGGTCAGATCTTAGAAGCAAATGCAGCTTCTGTGACTTCTACACTTATCAGGGCTCCAGTTTTTGTACATACAGAAGTTTATGGTTATTGTATTTGTAGATCTTCAATGCATTGAATTCTTTGGAGCTGAAGTCATTGGAGGAGCCAATCTACCTCTTTGGGCAGTTTTTCAAGAAGCCCTTGGAATGCCTTACTCTTGGTAATTATCCGTAACATTTTCTGCAGTTGAAGAAAATTGATGAGATGTTTTATCCTTTACGACCAGTCAAAGGATGAGAAATCTCACCATATACCTACGAGGTCATCTGAATTTTATTATATCTGAAATGAACAAACTGCCTGATTTCTTAAAGCTACTTTCAAAATATGCCTTTCTTCTGTAGCATATTATCTGCCTCAAAATGCTGGTGATATTGCTCGAAAATACATAAAAGACCCACAGCTTTTGTCCTTCATTGATGCCGAGGTGAGAATGCTTTTATTTTTAGCTAAAACTTGGAAAGCATTTTTTACTGAACATGTGTTTCTAAATTTTCTTTTTCCATGTGCAGTGTTTTATTGTCAGCACAGTCAATGCTCTGCAAACACCAATGATCAATGCAAGCATGGTATGTAATAATCCTAACCAGACTATGTCATGTTCATTTAGGATTTCTCCCTCATCATGTACGAATCCTTGCATCAGGTTCTCTGTGACCGGCATTATGGTGGGATTAATTATCCGGTTGGTGGAGTTGGTGGAATTGCAAAGGCTTTGGCAAATGGCTTAGTTGAGAAAGGGAGTAAAATTCTTTATAAGGCAAATGTGACTAACATTGTGCTTGAGAATGGGAAGGCTGTGAGTAATTTCCTAAGTAAACTTAAATTTAACCTCCTAATAGATGTATGCATGTGTCTGTGTTTAGACATAATTATATTTAATGCCCATCTTAAATAGGTAGGAGTGAGGCTGTCTGACGGAAGAGAGTTCTTCTCCAGAACAGTGATTTCAAATGCAACCAGATGGGATACATTTGGTATGATGTAGCCTAAGTAATTGTGTGAATGTTAATGTCAGAAAACCTAACTGATTCTGGCATTCCTTTTATTCATTTTCATGTATTAAGTAATTTTCATGAGACGTACTGTTGTTAATATATGTTAGATGAGTTCTTGGAGGTATTTACTTCTTACTGGTTGCCAAAAAGAAATTTACCTATTATCTTTACTTCTTACCAAAATATCCAGCTTTTTTTTACAACAATGCTCATGTTGTAAGGCTAATTTGATAAATAGCTTAAGTAGTAATAAAGAAATGATTCAAAAGGAGTATGTAAGACATGGGACATCTCTCCCAGATATGCTTTATTTGTTGTGGATGTAGATGTGGCCTTTAGAAAAGAAAAAAAAAAGAATAATACAAATAGAGTAGATATAGATCAAGCATTTGGCATCCATATTCTTTTCCACCTTTGTTTACATGAATGGATGTTTGGATGTGCAGTGTTATCCATACTTGTTTTAATCTTTCTTCAGGCAAATCTATTGTGAGGTCCAGGATAATCATGATATATGAACAGGTATCCACACCATTTCAGTGTGCTGTACTTTAAAAAATGGACACAAATGGATTAGTGCTAGTACACAGCAGATAGTGATTGACTACAAAAATTATTTAGCATTGTGCTAGGCTTTAATTTTTGAGATTAAACATACTTTCTTATTCAGTAAAATCACATATATGGTGTAATGGTTTTATCTTGAATGTTAAATTAATGCATTGACATAATTTCTATTTATACCAATTATAATATAATGATTCCTTTCAACACAATACTGAAAGCAATAGTTCCAGATGCTTGCTGAAGACAAAAAATAGTTTTGACTGCAAGAAAAGCTTCAGAGATGGGTTTGTAAGCATTAAATTCATTTGATAATTTTTCTTCTTGAAAATACTTTAAGGCCTAATAAATGGTCAAACTCTACAATTTTACTTAATTTTGTTGAGGACTTAATATGTTATTTCTCTATTTCTCCTATTGTCAGTTGTATGAGATTAAAACCTTAGTATTGGACAAGTTGGGACTTAGAATTTTCAGTAAAGCCATGTCAATTATTAGGAGTGTGACATATAGGAAAAGGTTGGTTGCTGTGAAGGCAAAGATGTTTTGGTGGATAGAACAGGATCCATAAGGTGTCTGAGAAGAAAACATTAGTGAGTTATGCTGTAGTAACATTATCTTATTGGAATTGTAATATTCACTATATATGGTATGCATACACATTTGTACACATGGTTTTAAAAATGGATATATATATGAAATAAATTTTGTACTCCACCTTTTTGATATTCCCTTCTTTGCTGTTTCAACCTCTCGAAATTGGCTTTACTTGTTTGTTGTGTGATCATAATCTTCTTTAACCTCTTTATCAACTTTTGTGATTGTAGGAAAGCTTTTGAAAGTGGCTGATCTTCCCGAAGAGGAAAAAAATTTCCAAAGAATTTATGTTAAGGCACCCTCATTTCTCTCCATTCACATGGGAATTAAAGCACAGGTTTTGCCTCCTGACACAGATTGTCACCATTTCATCCTTGAGGTATTTAGGAACTTCCTAACTTCAATTATGATATTGGATCAGAATTCAGTAGTTACTCCCTTTGCAGTTTCTAGTAAAGTAATCAATGCTAATGTTGCAGGATGATTGGAATAGGCTGGAGAAGCCTTACGGTAGTATTTTTTTGAGCATCCCTACTGTTCTTGATTCCACATTAGCTCCAGAAGGACACCATATTCTTCACATATTCACAACATCAAGCATCGAGGACTGGGAGGTGATTTTTTTTTTTTTATATTCCAGATTACATATTTAAGATAGTTTTGTACTTGCATGTTCTTGATATCTGATTCCATGTGTCTTGGAATGAGAAACAAGCATGATGAGTATGAAACTCCAAGATAGGTATGTTGCTTCTTTCGTATGCTTTTTGATGCGAGGTGTTAATTTTTTAGCAGGGTCTCTCTCGAAAGGACTATGAAGAGAAGAAGGAGCTTGTGGCTGATGAAATCATAAGCAGACTTGAAAAGAAACTCTTTCCTGGTCTCAGAAGCTCAATAGTTCTTAAAGAGGTGCTTACACACCAATCATCCTACCAAAACTCCTTTTGATTAAAGATTATAATAAATTCAAATCTGCACAACTTGGGAATAAACCAAGCTTAATCAAGCTGTACTCAAACAAGCTGACGTTAGTTCAGGTTTGGATTGAAAGAGGGTTCAAAATTAATTTCAAGCTTGGCTAGTTAGCTCAAGTTTGACTCACTTACTAAATGATTGAGTTAAATTTGAGCAGCTAATGCAATGGCTTTTTCGTTTGCTACCCTGATTGTTTGTGTCGGTTCTAGGATAAATATCATTTTTTTCATTCATCGTACTATGGTGATTTCCAATTTTATTTGGACACTACAAGGTAGGTTTTACATTTGGTGTTTTTGGTGTTGGCTTTTCATTTATGGATGGTCATCCTGAAATGTTTACCCTCTGTTTTTCTTGATTTTAGTTATCATGCATTGCTATGTCTGGTTGAATTTGTTGCACACAGTTTTAGATGAGAAAACTATTATCACTGAGCTTTCTTAGTTGACCTACTCACTTTGGTAGTATAGTGTGCAGCACATTTTTTTAAGTAAAATGAGTCCTACAACAATGGTTTTACCCCTTAGAATTCATGTTAATACAGTTGGAATAGAAATTTGATCCAGGTACTAATTAGAATCTTAAAAAAAAACCCTTTGCTCTTGGGAAATAGCAATGACTACTCTAGTGGTTTTATCCAAGTTTGTCTCTAGTGGTTTTATTATTTAGTTTGCATTATTTTCATAATATCGAAGGGGAGCCTTGGCCCAATGGTAAAGTTGTTGCCATGTGACCAGGAGGTCACGGGTTCAAGTCGTGGAAACAACTTTTTGCGAAAAAGCAGGGTAACGCTGCGTACACTAGACCCAAGTGGTCCGACCCTTCCCCGGACCCCGCGCGCATGCGGGAGCTTTGTTGCACCGGGCTGGCCTTTTTTTTTATCTTCATAATATCCTTATCATCCTCTTTTTCCTTTTTTATTCAATTGGAGTATTACTTAAACTGCTTATTTTGGTATGGTGCACTGGGCAGACTGTTCCCAAAGATGTTTATTAGTGTAGCTTTCTTTCTTTATTAATTATTTAAATTCTATCTTGGTCTCCTTTGTCTTGTAGGAAAGTAAGGCATCTTTTTCAATCACAGTTTTTGTTCATTTCAATATGGGAGTTATGCATTGTTCATGATCCTGTTTTATCCTCTGACTATTAACCTTCATTGGCATTTTTATTATTTTTATTATTCTTGATTTTCCCTTGTCAGATCACAGAATCAACCTATCCTTCATTATTAACATATAAGAAATACTACACAAGCAGGATAAAGGAAAGAATAGGCACACATCAGGAGGTGCCTGCATATTAAGTAAGCCAAACTGTTATCCTTGACTCGAAATCTTAACCTAACTAAATTCCTAAACTGATAAATATAGTGGAAGTTATCTAGGAGGCTATGATGGTCTCAAATTGAGAAAATATTTTATTTTATTTTTTTAATGGATGTTGGACTTCTCAGACTCATAAGCTTGCTCAAGGCATTCAGGTCCATCAAATTGTAACTTGGTAGTTGAACCATCCAACTGTGTCACAGCATCCTGTTTTGGATGTAAAATCAGAGATCCGGTCATTAATTGTTTCTTAGTTACACTTCAAAATTTTTGTTTTCTTAAATGATACATGTTTTACAATTGAAAATGATTAAACATTTAGCTTATGCTGGAAGTATATTCATCATGGCAGGTGGGCACACCAAAGACTCACAGGCGATATCTTGCACGAAATAATGGTACATATGGGCCAATGCCACGTACTATCCCTAAAGGATTGCTTGGAATGCCTTTTAATACAACAGTAAGTAAATTTAGCAACTCTTGATGCTGCCATGTAGTTGTTACAACACATTTTTCCTTAAAGAAGCAAATAGCTGTAATGGCTATATGATACTTCTCTATTTGAAATATTAACTATTAAACACATTGTTGTGAAAGTTCTCTCACTTGAAACTGGGATTTTCAGGGCGTAGATGGCCTTTACTGTGTTGGGGATAGCTGTTTTCCTGGACAAGGAGTTATAGCTGTTGCGTTTTCAGGAGTAATGTGTGCTCATCGAGTTGCTGCTGATATCGGTAAACATTCTATACCTGTAAAGACTAAACTTTCGAGCTAGTAGAAAAGGTTCATGTATTTTTTCTGCTTCTGAAACCATGCCAAAATCAAATCTTCTTTTTCACCAAACAACAGCCAGGTTTGCATTGGAATTTTACTTAGTAATCACACATCATAATTTGTTAGTTTATTAACTTAGGGGTGTTGTACAAGAGTCATGATGGGTGATTTTATTTTACAGTAATTTTGCATCTACCAAATGAATTAATTGGTATTTTTATGGATAGAATCTTTAATATTTTGCTGGGTGGTGGATTTTATGGCTTGTTCATCTTGTTAGAGATTGCAAATATTCTTGTTTATTGCAAACTCACTTATTAGCAGCAATATGTAACTTTTTTTTTGTTAAAACAGAGTTTCATTGAAACTAAATCAAAATTACATAGTCTTAACGTAAGCAATTAACTCACTACAAAATACTCTAACCACCTCAGGCATTTGGTTCAGATCATTGTATTTCTCCCAGTTTCCAGAACTCCTAGCCAGTTTGGCCAATCCATCAGCTGCTGAATTATGGTCCCTGTGCACATGCTGTATCTCCCAGCTTCTGATAGTTGAGAGCAATGCTCTACATCTTTCTCTAGCATCCCTTCCTTCCCAGCCTTGGTTATAATCAGCTTCTTTTATCCCTCTCATATAGCAATATGTAATTTACATTACAGTCTATTCCAATGTAACAATAGGATCCTTATTTTTTAGAGAAAATTGCTTGCATACCCCTCCAAAACTTCATATTTGCTTGCATACCACTTTATCTATTTTTTTTTTTTTTTTTTTTGTTGCTTATATACCCCTGCCATTAGTTAGATTAGAATTTTTAGAGTTAACTATAGTTTAAATTTAACCCTAGTTAAAAAAATTACATAATTATCCTCTTTTCTATAATCTTGACTTTCCCTCTTTGCTTATATACCCTACTTTTTGAATTCATGTTTACAAAATTTTGAGGGTATGTTATGTAATAATGTAAATTTTTGTGGATATGTTTGTAAAAACCATATAAATATATAGGACATTCACTAAAAAAATTAAATTTTCAAATATTAAAAAATAATTAAAAGAGTATATAAGATTATATTGGTTATTTATAATTTAAATAACTTAAAATTCATAAAATATGATAATAAAAAAATTAGAGGGGTATATTATCAAACCTATGATGCCCATTTGTTATATGAAATAATTGATGTCTACAGAATAAGAAAAAAATTTAGAGAGGTATATAAACAAACCTAGTTTAGTAATTTGCCCTCATTCCATCCATTGATTTAACACTATCAAGGTGCGATTTAACCAGGGGGCATATAAACAAAAATAGTTGATTTGTAGAGGTATGCAAGCAAATATCATTTTTACCGGGGTTTTTTAAACATTCAAACTTGTACGGGTATGCAAGCGAAAACCCCTATTTTTTATTTGTTTTCATTTTCAGCAACAAAAGCGTTGAAGAGTAGTGTTGAAAATTTTTACACACTTCTCGCCATCCCTTGAAGTCAGTTATATTTTGGTCCCTTGAAAGTTTGGATAATGAGATAGTAATATAAATCTTCTTTTGAATTTCAATTAGTTGGGACCATGACTTCGTTTTTCTAACTGCCTTATGTATTGATGCTGAAAAGCCGAAGTTAATAATGACTCATTAAAAAAAATCCTAACAGTGGGTTTTATTTTGGGAAAAAATGATTTAGCCACAAATATCGGGCTTAAGAATGTTTATTCCCGAAAAATATTTGAAAAGCAATATTTTACCAAGTTTTTCATCATAATATCCTAATATAATTCCAAACAAGTGATTTCCTGATCTTTGATTTTAAGCATCTTGATGTGTTGCTTAACATAGGGGAAGATGTGAATAGTTTAAGGGAAGGGAATTTGCTTCTTGCTTTTTATTGCTTGCACTTATTAAATTGTACATGGAGTTTGATATTTACAGGATTTGTATACTCATTGCCAGGGCTTGAGAGAAAATCTCCCATTTTGGATGCTGCCCTCCTTGGGCTTCTTGGTTGGCTTAGGACAATGGCCTGAAAAGACACATCGACTTTTTCTATGCTGGACTTTATCATTTGTCTGTGCGGTTGATAACTGTATCAACACAAGTACCTGTTGCACTGAAAGTTGTCTGACAGTGGTCATATTGCTTGTCAAACTTTATTTGTCTCGTCATGGTTTAGTCATGTAAAGATGATTAAGCTTTTTGATAGAGTATTTGAATTGTTGCTTAAGATGACCTGGAACTGGAACACATTATAAATCCTAGGGACAAACAGATTTTCGTGGTATGCTCTTCGTATACAGAGCTAAGGTACTCAATTCTTCAACTTTGGGTTTAAATATGTTGTACATAAAATTATGTTTCAAGTAGGAATTTCAATAGTATAATAAGAGAAATTGTCATTGTAACTTCTGAATTTCCATCATCCAAATTATTATCTTAATTAAGTGTAATTATTTCAAAGTGATGGGCATTTACCTTCAAGTATACAACTTGCTTGCTTCTATTGTTCTGTATTATGCTTAATTTAGTATATAACCTTTCATGCACCATGAGTTTTTTTATCAGTTGTGCTAAATTACAAGTTGAACCACTATTGCGTCAACTTATCATTTTCTTTGGTTCTAGCAGGTGCCTGTTGGTACAGTTATGGAGTTAAGGTTATACATGTACCTACCTTCTCATTCATTCCATGAGTATGCTTCTTTGACACATTCCTGTGATAAAATTTTGGTTTTAAATGTTATAATTCATAAGTTAGTTTCACATGTTTTCATCTTGATTGCTGATATTGGATTATAAATGCGCAATTCCCAAGTTCAATCTGTTTTGGTTGATTTATGTTATGTAATCATATTGAGTGCTTATATTCATGTTATGAAATATCAGAAAGCATTTACAGTCTTCCCCTACTGGCAAGAATAATAGGTACAAACTATGGAAAACTTTTTAGCATCAGTTTTTGGCAAAACAATGCTAATTTACAAAATCTTGGAGCTGGATATGAAAGGTTCTATTATTACATTTTCCATCTTTCTGTTCATGAACTGCAAATAAACTCAGCTGTGTAGTGAAGATAAAGAGAAAACATCCTCCACTTGAGACTGGATCATATTCCTATCCTTGATGGTCTGTTTTTTCCTCAAGCACCATCATGGGGCTTCATCCTTAGTGAAAAATATGCTAATAGTCGGTACCCAAAAACCATTGCAATCAGGGAAAGAACTTCCGTGACACCATTTCCCAGATTAACAAAATTAACAGAAGGTGGTATATGGCCATACTGCACCTTGAGAAGAAGTCTGTAAGTATGATAGTTGAAAGATATATAGCGGATCCATGATATGAACACAGGAACCCTCTGAAAAACAACAATTAACATTATTAGCATTTTTATAGGACACCAGGTAATAGAAGAACTCTTCAGATTAACTTGTGGTATGTTGACAGAGAAGAATGGTGATAATGCCATGATTTTAAGGTTGAAAATCCAGTGCACATTCTTCCTATCAGAAGATTTGAAATTATTGGCATCGTTGCTAACTGTAATAGGTTTCAACCATCAGAATCAAATATTGTTACTTGGTTTCTGAAATGTTAGTAAGATTAAAGGGACAAGTCTGCAATGTATGCATTGGAATTTGGAAACTTTTAATTCACAATGTGTTTTATTTTGTTTATTCTACCGAGTATGTGAATTGGTGCTTTAAAACTAATAATTCGATGTGCATACGGTTGTGCAATATTCTCTCAATTACTCGATATGGTCATCTTCCTTTAATATGGCATTCATTTCCTAGATAAGAATCTGGTCAGTACTACTTATGCATAATGTGGGCAATCGTCTCTGAGTGGTCATACTAGTGGATGTACATCTATGAGCCTCTGAATCACATTGTCCATATTGAGTGGGTTCTTGAAACATATACTTATACTCATTCTACAAAGAATTCTGGTTCTTATTTTGAATCACGATAGCTATTTCTTATTTTGAACATTTTGTAGGGACTTTAGAGATGAATTGTAAATGACTTGTATGTACCAGATTTCTACTATCAGTATTCATACTTCATCATCATCATCATAGCAAACTTTTGCTGGAATCCCACCTTTAATTGTACACCATGTCTGGTTAAACTAAAGTTTGTTCCCTTAAACTAGTTTTTGTTATATGGACACTCGAGTGAAAGATGAGACTTCATTGTACATGTGACAAAAAATTCACATTTTATGGTGTATGCCCACTAATTCATATTATTTACTTTTCTCTTCGTTACTTTGTAATGCTAGTGGTCTCCAAACATGTTGATGGTTTTCAATGTTGAGGCTGAATCACCAAAGTCTTGAGTTTTTTAATCATCCTGTGTGCATCCTATGTATTTCATCTTATTATTTTTCTAAATACATTGTGAATTCCTAAACAGAACATCCTATATCTGATAATCTCATTTTGCTGTGCTATGATGCTCTATTTTTCTCCAACTGCCATATATTATATTCGAATTTAATAATGAAAGGATGATTGTTAATATGCTAGAAAGATTGAGTTGGTAATTTCATCCAAAAGTATGATTAGACGCTTACCTTTACGAATAGCCCACCAACCAACATAAAGGTCATGATTGCGACTGATGCTAGAGTTGTTGCCTTCTTGAAGTCCATCAAAGTAGCTCCAATCGCCAATCCAATCCCCTGTTCCCACCCAAAATTAATTCCATACATGATCACACAAATTTAGAGAGATGCACATTTAAACTTGTTATCTAGGATTTCTCTTGGAAACATACCTCAGCAGCAATGATATTTAGAAACACAGCAATCATGCTAAGAAAGAAGGGAGCAGGACTTGGTCTTAAGCCTGCCATGAAATAGACTATGAGCAGAAACAGTGTTGGTAGGATGAGGTCTAATGGTAAGTCACTTGTTGTCCTAGCCATGAAGTATGCACTCAACTTGTACATGTCAACTGCTCGTTCCTTGTTTAGCATTGCTCGTTCTTGAGGGAATGTGAAGATTGCTGTGAAAACAGGAAAGAAGCCCCAGAAGACAGGAATGAAGAACAACAGGCCTGCCTGCGATTTTGGATGTGGAATTGAAGTAAGGCTTATGTTTTTACACAAGGAGCAGGATGCATCTTAATTTACAACTAAGGTTGAGTAGGGCACTATTGATACATTACTTTCTTGGTTTAATGGCTTTAGCCTCTTTTGGCTATTATAGTGTTCATTCTGTATAACTGATACAACTAAGCTATGACATGCATGCAATATAAAACCATCTCATGGAAGTTAGGTTTTGCTCATTAATAAGAGTTGTTGCATTTGGATTTTGCTCAAATAACCTAAGTACCTATACCAGATAAATAATTTTCACAAACCCATTATTTGATAATCAAACAAGGCTTTGCAACAGTGTCTGATTACTTGAGAATGCTAGAATATCCAAAAATTTGCACATAGTATGAATCAGAAATTGTGGTTCTTATACAACAAAATGCATAAAGAAGTATGAAATATTGATTTAAACTCTAGAGCAGAACCAAGAAAAGTGAAAGATCTGGTAGAGCATTGCATGCAAATAGGTCTAAAATGTAAATGCGGAATCTTATTCAAAGATGATGGAAACACTAATTTTGACAGAGGAAATTTAGACGCAAGAAGAGATTTGACACCGGTCTATGATGATAGTATTCTACTACAAAACAATATGTGCCTAAATATTGAAAAATAAGTACTGACATTGGGTTTCATACCTGATCTTGCAGACCTTTTGGTGTGGAACTATCTGAGTGCCACCAAAGCAATCCAAGAATAATCGCGGTTGCAATAACTTGTGTGATTCTCATCCAACTCAGGTAATCATGCTGTCTTTCCTTCAACCCTCTCCGAAACAGAATCGAGAACTGTTGCCACCAGCTTGCTCCCCATTCTCTTTTTGGTGAGGACACCTTAGCTTTCATATCCTCATTAATAGGAATAGGCAATAAAAGTTTTTTCTTTTCTTTGTCAGCAACTCGAGTCTCATAAGCTTCCACCAAGTACTGTTTGATTTTTCATGTTTGTCAGAGCATATATTTCATATGTCCTCACCAATATCACTAGGACCATATAAATTATGGGTTTATTCTAGATGCATTTTTTTTCTCTCTTTATTGTATATCCCAGACACACATATATAAAAATTTCACAAATTAAAGAAGTAAACTATATTATGCGCTACTTTGGTTCAAAAGGCAAAAGAGTTCATTACCTCATGTATATCCTTAGGAGATGGTCTGTCAGTTCTTGCATCATCTCCCAGATTCTCCAGCTGCACTTTATCATCTAATTCTGATGGCATCGAGACATCCTTCATGTTTCCATTAGCAAGATCCAGCAAGAATTCTGCTGGATTCATTGCAATTAGAGGATTGCATCCAATGGATGAAAAATAAGCCATTGCTTCTGATGCCTTTCCATAGTACAACAAACTCCCCTTTCCAAGAAGGATTAATTTATCAAATCGGTGAAACAGTCTGCTTGATGGCTGATGGACTGTCGTTACCACTGTTTTCCCATCCTACCATATGATTAGAATGACATCACCAGTGTTAGTAACTAGATGAACTTTTGAAGATGAATCTAGTCGGTGCAATTAAAATAGCTTTGTGAAGTTGATACTATTATTTAAATTAAAGATCTTAAGTCCGTTTGAATTTCCTAACAACTCAATTAATCTTTGAATTTCATTGCTACCATTATATTGTCTCTTTTTCACTGAAAGTTATATTTTTCATATGTTAATGATGTATTTGCATGCTATTGTCAAATCATTTGGTTTCATATTATCTGAGGTTAACAACTCTGAATTCTAATAATCTTCTCATTTCTTTACTACCATCATATTGTCTTTGTTTTACTGAAAGTTTCTTATAAATTCTTGATCTTTTCATGATATATTTACATGCTTACGTCAAATCATTTGATTCCATATTTTATAGGGCATAAAGAGTTCCAAACTTTCCATTTTAACCATACAGTTAGTATTTATTTACATAGAATGTCACGATTCAAGGATGTGAATTACTATTTTTATATCTTCTTCAAAACATATTAGATGATCCATTTGATCAGCATGGTTTACCATTTTTTAGGCTCAATATCTTTCACACTCTATTCATCTGACAATTCAAACTGAATATTTTGTATGATTACTTTTTTGGTGTTCTCGAGAAGATTGTGGTGACATTTATTACTTAGATCCCACCTTTAGTTTGAGCAAGTTTCAAACAGAAGTATTGTTTCTGATCTTGCTTACCTCGGCTATGTTGTGTAATATCTCAACTATTCTTAGGGCTGTTGTTGAGTCCAACCCAGATGTCGGCTCATCAAGAAACAACAGAGATGGATTGATTAAAATCTCACTCCCGATGCACACCCTTTTCCTTTCACCACCTGAAACTCCCCTTACAAATGCCCCTCCGATCATCGTCTCTTGGCACCTGTACAAAGAAACTAAGAATTCAGTTTTTTTATTTTATTTTTATTTCCCAAACAAGATAACTAGAAGTTCATGCTGATAATTGGTTGTTGATTATCTTCTTTTACCAAATGCACTGTCTTGCAGAATCAAAAAACTACCTTTCAAGCCCTAGCTCATAAATGACATCCATGACCCTTCCTTTCTTCTGTTGCTTTGTCATTGTCTTTGGAAGGCGAAGAAGAGCCGTGTAAGTTAATGTTTCTTTCACTGTAAGATGTGGAAACAGAACATCATCTTGTGTCACGAACCCAATCCTGCCAAGTGTTTCTTGTTTCATTAGATATAATTTGGTTTATATAATTTCCATTTCTGGGCAAATGATCGGAAGTAATGCTCACCTCAGAGGACAGGTTATAGTTCACTATACTGATCATGCTGATTAAACAACCATCCTCTCAGCCCTCTGCAAGAACTTTGGCAATTTGCCTCTCTTGGAGGAAAGCATCATTCCATCATTTTTTTACCCAGTATAGGTCTTTTTTTTTTCATTTTAAATTTCTAACCAACTTTGTCTATTTAACAGAGTATTATTATCTGGGACTGTTATTATGTTTGTGAAACTTATTAGGCTACATCTTTTGCTAGACTTGTCTTTATATTTTCTGAGTCCAGTCTTTACCTGCGATTTAGCGGTTTGGAATAAGGTTCATCATTGTAAGTGATGGATCCTTCCGAGATGTTACCACTAATCCTTCTACCGAGGAGACTCAAAAGTGTAGTTTTTCCGCTGCCTGATGGTCCCATCAGAGCCAGAACCTCTCCTGGACTTGCCGAACCTGTAATCCCTTGAATGATATCCTTCTCTGGAGCGCCGGTTTCACCTTTTGGGATTACCTTGTATCTGACACCCGTAAACTGCAAGACATGTGAATAACAAGAGCACGCCATAAACTTTTTACATGTTCTTCTGGTTGATCACAAGGATATATAGTCAAACATCTTATTATTTCTCTTGAACTGATATTCATGCACATTCTTGTTTTTCCTGAACTCTTGACATGATAATTGTATTATTTCATGCTTTCTGGCTTTGCCCTGCTTAACTAACAAAACAAAGCTCCTAATTTCAATGCTGGCAACCAGAATTTAGATTACCTTCAAATAAATTGGCAAGGTTGGTTCTGTAATCATCCTTTTCCTTCTTTGTGCAGCTCCACTCTCAGGATCTACTGCTGCAAGGAAAGAAGCAGGGCAAGCCATAATTGAGTATTCACAAAGCTGATTAAATAATTTTCTGCAAATTTTCAGCTCTTTCAACACTTCTAATCAATTCTTAATAGATCATCATGCAAAGTCTTTTATCAGTCTCAGCGGCTGCAAATAGCAGGCAAGATTGACTTTTGACTTACATTACTCATGTATTAACAGAGATTTATGCCGTCTTTGTCTGAGTTTTCATTTCATTCAAAACAAACATAACAATCACTTTATTGCATGTCAGTGTGATGGAAAATGAAGGACAAGTTTTTACCGTTGTCACCGTCATCGAAACTTTTCCTCAGCTCAGCAATGTCTTCAGGAGGTGGAGTGAAGCCCGTAAATGAGAACGAGAAGCCGAGTCCCGCACTGCTGGCTCGGCTCAGCGCAGCGCTACTGCTTACTTCATCCAAATCGAGTTTAAGCTGCCCACTCCTTGACTTCCTCGTGTGGTTCCCCGCCCTCTGTCCCGGCGAAACAATCTTCCCGAAGCTCGACTTCCTTGACAGTGCTCCACCATTGATCTCCGCTGTCGAAATCGTCTCTGCCGATGCTGTGCGACTCAGTGACTGTTTCATTGTCGCCATTTCCAGCTGCTCGGATTTGGCTCTCATGATTCCGGATGAAGCAGACTCCATCTTGAAACATCGAAAACTTCCATTCAGTTCAATGACAGCAAAAACTCATTAGCCTTGTCTTCTTTTTTCGATCATGTTATTATCAAATAAACATCCAAGTCTTATTTTTGGACTACATCAAACGTTAATCAGTGACCAGTTGTGGGAAATAGGTCCCATTTATCCACCTCAGTCTTTGTCACTATAAAATTGCACTAACAAATGCATAACTAAATAATAAAAAATCAATTCAACAATTGTGTTCATCTTTGAAGAGATTTGTGACAAAGAAGAAAGCAGTACCTCAAAGTTAAGAGAAGAAGAAGAAGAAGAAGAAGAGGAGGCTTTTGATTCTCTTTTGAAAATGGAAAATGGAAAATGGAAAATGGAAAACTCGATGCTTTCAAGTTGGTTTCTTCTCCTCCTACTTATAAAGGTCACTGACATTCACACAATACTGCTGCATGTCGTGTGACTCAGGGCACTCTGAGTTCAATTTACACAAAAACCCCTCACATTCCTTAAATCATCAAACATACCCCTAAAACACGCAAAATTATTTATTCTTCTGAAAATAAGGACAAACACAATATTCATAGAAAAAGATTGGACTACAATGACTAATTGCGGTCCTAACTCATCGGCGAAATTACCTGGTAATGCTAATAATATTGTCTTATTATTATCATCTTTTTCTCTTGATCGAAAATGATTGTTGAGTTATCTAATTTCCGACAACGCACTGTTCTAAGAAAGAAAATAAGTTGAAAATAAAGGGTTTTTTTGGAAAAATAGTTTGTTTGTTGGGACACGTGTATGGCCGTGATACGGGTTGTACCAGTGTTTCGTAGTAGGGACCATGTACGGGATCTGAAAGCCGGACCACGGTTGCTATCCTGATATCGTTCCTATCTTTTGGGTGAGAGGACACACGCCATCGTGCCACGTGGACTTTGTATTAATTGAGTGATGGTGTTGATTATTTGATTTGATTTCTCTGGATCTCGATGGTTCCTTACTTTTCTCATTAATATATTTCACGTGAAACAAAAACTGTGAGTTTACTTATTTGAGTGATCTACAACTCCGACCACACGATCCAAATCTCCGATCAAATAAATATCAGATCGAGTCGGTTGATTTTTATAAAATTTTATTATTATTTTTTATATTCAGGTTGAAAATGAGTCTTAATGTAATGATAAAAGTTGTCACTATATCACCTTTATCACTATATCACTCACCTAAAGACTATATTGCGTACAATAAATCCAAATGGTGGTTTGATTTTTTTTTCGACCGACATATAATGGGAGTTTTATAACACGGGTTGATTTTTTATGGCTCAAAAATTCTAACATTAATTTTTTATTTTGTTTTTTTGTTTTTTTGTTTTGACAAAGGTGACAAGCACCCCCTCCTCGTGAGATAAGTCAGGGGCGAACAGTATGGCTCCCTGTACGTGCGCCCTCATCTTGTGGTTGTGGAGGTTCAATTATGGATTCGTCTCAATCATCAACGCTCTATACAAAAGATCCGATATCAATAGACCAAGAGGCTGTTGGTAAAATTCTAGCATTAATTGTCCATAAATTTATTAAATATGTTTGTTTAATTATATATATATATATATATATATTAAAGTTATTTTGAGTGGTTTTAAATAAATGGGTTTATGTTTGAGCTTATTTCAAAATAATCTAGAGTTTGATTTGTTTGCGAAATTTAAGTAAGTGAAGACGATCTATTAATAACTTGATATAAAAATTATATAAAAAATCATGGTTTTGATAGTGCAAACAAATTCTCTCTTTTCTCATATGAGAAAGGTTTTATTATCCGATTACAATTTATTTAAAAGATATTTGATAGTTAATAAATAAGTAAAAGAAAAAAGTAATAAAACAACAAGGTGGAAATCAAAAGAGTCATTTCACTAAAAAAAGATTATTTGATTGATGGAACATTGAGAACCCTGTTGTCCATATTTGATTGATGGAAAGAGAACAGTTGCTTTGTTCTGCAAATCAATCAATGAGTTGCTAAAGTTTTCTTACTCCTCAAAACCAGACAAGAAGCATTAATTCTTCTTCATACAGAGTAACAGAGTGACAGACAATGTTAGTACCAAACATTTCGTACAACCCTAAATAATATATAGTACTTCTTCCTTCATTCATTGACATAGATTTTTAGCATTTTTCCATTCAACTTTTCTTTCACAGTTTTTATTTTTGAGCATAAATAGTAAAATCATTTATAACTCTCTTGTTTTTTTAATAATATTTTATAACCATCTACTTTATTTATATTCTACAATCTCTGAATTAGTTTTTTTTAAATATGAATAAATCATTTTTTTGTTTTTTATAAAATAAATCATTTTTTTGTTAAAAAATAAATAAACCATGTTCATTAATAAAAAGAAAAGGTTTCAATCATCCCGATATTACATGGAGTAATACATGAGAATAAATATTGTGGCCTCAAGGTTCCTCCTTACATCGGGGTGCCTCACTCTCATCCCGGTGTCTGATAATTATATACTCCTCTTTCATTAATAGTACGTAAAGGATTATACAAACACATTAGTTTCTTTAGTAATGTAGGAATCAGATATTGGTTATGTTCTTAGTATATTCCCCACGTTGGACCTGAGTCAGTTCTTCTAACCACAACCTTGAATATTTTTTTTTATTTAAAAAAAAACTATTTAAAATATCAAGTAGAAGACAAAAATATTTTTTTTCATGATTGATATTTATCCATAACTAACAAATAATTTAAAATATTTTAAAAAGATTTATAAATAAATTATGATTTTATTAAGGGGCCTACAAGTAAATTTATGTTTAATTAATAAATAAAAAATATAGGATTAGCTTATATTGGTATTTAATTTGTAATGACATACATTAAAAAAATATTTATAAGATATTCAAAATAAAACAGAATAATTAGATTTTTATTAAAAAATATATAAAGTATATCAAAAACTAAAATTGAGTATATATATGGTTTACCTTTTAAATTGCTAAATTACTCATTTGAGAATATAAGAAAAAATATATTAAAAAATAATATGGTATGTAAAAAAGTTAAAAATAGTTATTAACTTATTTTACATATATTATAATCCTAGATTTTACATCTAACCTAAGTTAAAAGATACGAATTTGGCCTGAGGGGTAGCAGAAAAATTTTATTTTAATCATCCGAATAAAAGTTAAAAAAAAAACAACATAAATGATAAGACATTATGAAGGAAGAGGTCCACATTATGTCAACATGTTGGACTTTTAGGTAAGTATTGAATTTGCAATTCAGTATTATTGACTAATTTGATTAATTCCAATCATGTCATCTTTCTAATTTTTTCTATTTTCTAGGTCCAGTCTTTTCAAAATCCAAGTTTCCTACCGACGCTTTAATTATTAATAATATAGATCGTTCTTTAAAATTTTAAAAATGATCAAATATTATGAACCGCATTATGCTCTTATGTCAAAATATTGGACTATATCAACGGCATGAGAGGTTGAATGATATAGGGTTCTTTGCATAAGAGGTGTTTAACTGGGAGGTCCCATATTTTGAATCCTCCTCTATGCAAGGCGAAGGCACAATGCGCACATGAGCCTTAGGTGTTCTCATACAATGCACGCTTTGGGTGTTTCACAGGTTTTCATTCTTGAGGGGGTCCCTTGTGGACTTTAATAAAAAAAACAAAATATTGGACTATATTTTGAAATTCTATGCTAAGTATTATGTTACGGATATATTTGGTGAAGACAGGTGTCGTTAAGTTAAAGAACCACTTGTTCCTTTGGCTACACGGCAGTATCACCATCCTTGCACAATTCCGCTCGGAATTATAGCGTAGCGTAAGGATTCAATCCTACAAACAAGTTCGGTGACCGAACGATCCTCTCATAAAGGGGTAAGGTAGAAAGAAAAAAATAGAGAAACATCTAACGCATCTACAGTGAGTGGGCCTTATCCACCCGAAACAGTAGGAAGATATTTTCCTACCACCTACCTACCGCTTCCCAACCTTTAAGAGATATTTACTTAATCCAATCCACCGCCTTACCCCACCGCTTTTCCGAATCAGCTTCTAAGGCTATAAAAGGAGAAAGCACTAATAGAAGAAAAGGGATCCAAAAAAATAGAAGGCCTCATCACACAAAAACTCTAACATTAAACTTCTCTTCAAGTTTTCTCGACTTAAGCATCGGAATTTAATCCCGCAGAAAGGCCCTAATTCCGACGCCATCCTCTCCCTTTTTACAGCTCACCGATGAGTCACTCCGAATTCCGAGCAGTTTCTATACACTCCCTCGCTCATAAAGCGTAAGTGTCATTCACATCAACTATAAATTCTAACCCGTCGAAAGTGAGACGATCACGCAGGATGGATCAAGCGTGACGTGAACCAGTTTTTGGCATCAACATATTAAATTTGCAATTTAGCATTATTGACTAATTTGATTAATTCAATCATGTCATCTTTTTTATTTTTTATTTTTATTTTCTAGGATCAGTCTTTCCAAACTCTTGACCCAAGAAAAAGTAACTCCTATCAATAATATTTTTATGATTTTATTGTTAAATATTTTCTATCATATGATTTTAATTAACTATTATGTGACTTATTTCATATTATACAAACATATAATCATTCATAAAAAAAATAATGTATGCATTAGGATTATACTACATAATTAAAAGTCAAATAAAAATAATAAAAATATAATATTATTTTTAAATTATAATAATGACAAAAAAAATAATTGTTATGTTATTAAGAGAGCGGTGCCGTCCTTTTTGTTGGTGTCCGGAAAGAAGAAAAAGTGGTGGATAAGAGGGAGATTGAGACTTGAGATTGATCATTGATGTCCAACATTCAGACTTTTAAAATAATGAGAAACTTATTTTTAACCAAATTTTTTTTTTTCACTGCATAAATTGTTTTGGGTATCAATTACATCGGAATCAACTAAAATGGAGGTTGGAAAAAATAAAAATAAAAATAAAAATATTGACCACAAAACTTTTTTTTTCCATTAAAAATAATCCATTTGAATGATCTAAGGTGAAGTTCCTTCTTAATTTCTTCTTTCGAATTACATTCACAAGTATTTTAAAAAAAAATTATCGATACAAAAATAGAATATTTATCTTACAATCAAATTTTTTTTTGGATATTTAAAATATTACTTTTTACATTTTCTGTATTCATTGTTTTTTTATTTGTTTTTTATGAAAATAGATAAACCACATTTATTGATTATTAAAAGGTTCTTAGTTGAACCACGGTTATAGGAAGTCTTTATTCATACAAACAGTCTGTTTGTGGGATGATATATTACACATATAAACAGTTTGTTTATTTTCCACGAAGAGAAAAGAAAAGAGATGAAAATCAAGCCCTACTCTATTTAAATAATACAATTAGTCAATAAAAATGCCCACCCTAGACAATTAAACCGGCATATAATTAGTCAAATTAAAAAAAACAACTAATCTATCAAAATCCCACAACAATCCCAACACCAAACAAAAGAGAACCCCCTAAAAAAAATTGAGATTTGAGAGAAAAAAATACACACAGACATGCAAACTAGCTTTCTTGAACGCTAAATCTTTTCTCAGTTCCTAAGATCAATAACACTTATACCTCGCATTGAATCGATCTTAAAACAAAAAAAAAAAAACCCCAAAAATCCCACGAGCATATGAAAATCAAGCCCTACTCTATCTAAAAATCAAGTAAAAGGAAGAGAAAAACAATACTTTTTATTGAGATGTGACTAGGCAGGACTTTTCCGCCCAAACAATTCAGAAAAAGAGGGGCATTTTTGCCATTTTGTAGATAACTTTGAGGCCTTGTTTGGTTGGGGGTCCCCCAACACAGTTTTGAATGAAAAAGTTTTTCCCACCAAAATCTTAATTAAGATTTAAAAATATAACCTACCAATATATAGTCAACACATCAGTATCTTATTATTAATACCTTTACTTTAAAATTTCCCTCCAAAAATTTCAAAACTTATTTTTAATTCCAAGTGGAAATAACTCCCAACCAAACACAACCTGATAGTTCACTGACGCTAGGGATTTGTTGGGAAGAATTTCAAAAAGAAAGGTCCGGCTGAGAAACTTGATTGTTAGAGGGGTTGTTCGGGAAAGTAAAATTATGCCGGGGACTATATGATCATTTTCCTAAGAAGAAATGAAAAAGTATCTCTGCATGATGTGACTCCTATTTTTGTGGTTGTCAACATCCTTCATTAATGTACCGGTTGGCTGTTAAATTGATAGACACTTAACTCTGACTTATCAAAGTGAGGACTTGGTCACGTAACTAATATATTCATTCTTGCATTATAATAATCTTATATAAGAAAAAAGTAATGCTATATATATAGACCCATAATTTGGTAGAGATATGTTCACATATGAATTTAAAATTTATAATTTATAATCAGAAGTCTTTATACCCAAAAAAAAAAACTTTTTATTAGAATATGGAGTGGATAGCCAACAAATACGAATCAACATAATGATTATCAATTGACCATCGGCCTACAGCAGTATCTCGAGCCCGTATGTTAAATAATTTACTTGATTGAGTATGTTTTTAGGTTTGAGTCCGCCCTGTAAATAAAAGGAGCAGTTTGGATAATTCACTTAATGAGCACAAAACTCCCAAGTTTGAGTCCTCACATCTCTACGCGCATGATAATGGGTCAAGGGTGTTTATCACCTAAGACCACGCCTTTTGACACGCCCTCTAAGGAGGTCTTTATGGCCTATGCCAAAAAAAAAAATAATAATAATAATTATGAAATCCTCTTAGGAATATACTATATAATTCATGTAATGTTGAAATAGCACTTACTACTACTATTACTTCTGTAACTATATCTTATTAAGTTTTATTAATGAATATGGTTTATTTATTTTTTTAAAAATAAAAAAATATACTATGATAATTCTATTTATTTAAATATATATAATATTAATAAATACTGATTTTATTTATTTATTGTTGATATATCATGGAATAAATAGTTATATATCACAGGTTGGGTTTTGACTTTCTTCAAGTGATCACGAGAGAATTAAAAAACCAATTTATGACACCCTAAATTCCTCAAATCTTGGAGAAAGTTTGAAAAATTTTACTTGTATTATTGTCAGAGAGTGACAGAGCATTATTATTTTTCGTAGTTATAATGGAGTAATTAATCCAAGTATGAAAGGAAAGGAGACTAAAAACATCCATAATGTTATGTATCATGTCAGTGTAATTTTCCATATTTATTAGATGAAAGGAAAGGAGACTAAAAACATCCATAATGTTATGTATCATGGCCTTATAGTATAAAATTATTAAATCGATTATATATGTATAGTTTTTAAAAGTAGTTCTTCCATGAGGTATAACATAAAATTGCTCTATATAGTCAAATTTCTTATATACTAAAATATAAGTTTAAAAATCTCAACATCATTTTTTTTTTTAAGATTTACCATAATATTCACTAAGACGAGAAAAACTAATAAAAATTTGTCAAGAGAGGTGAATTGTAACTAAAAAAATGATTTTTAAGGTTTAAAGAAGTAACAACGGCAGAAGATGCTTTCCATCATTAAGCGAAGTCTTACCCTAATTATAGAGGAATATGCACCAGAGCCATCGGGAATGGATTTCGACAAAGAGTAACTGGGATAACCTGAAACTGCAGTAGAGGCACCCCTTGTAACACAAGGAAAAGTAACCTTACGCCTCCCTTTATCACATTAATGAATATGATTTATCATTTTATTAAAAAAATATTTAGTTTTTAATCTAAAAAAAGAGGTTTGATCTTTCTCTTTTTATTCATTATCCAAACACTAGCAATGAATGTCATTAATGCAAAATCTTTCTCAAGTCAAGGTTAGGTTAAAAATGGAGGTGTTGAAGGAAAAGAATGCATGTTGTAGGGTCTTTAAAAAAAAAAAAAAACTTTTTGTCAAAAGAGATGGAAACAGGTCCCCCAAGTGTCCCCCCATGAAAAGCTTATGAAAGTGAGGGGAACTTTAAGTTTTTGAAATTTATTTTCAATTAATTTAAATATCCTTCAAATTAATTAAAACAAAAATGATGAATCTCAATTGACCCTAATGTTTCCCTACTCAAAGTTTTTTCATTAAAAAAATTAAGTCATCAAACACTAACACTTTGTATATTTATCCAACGTCAATGTTCAAACTCTCGCTCAATCTTTCGACTGCAACATTATGTTTATAAATAAAATTAAAATTCATTTTTTTATTATGAAATATTACAATAGCATGACATCATATATACATCATATAAAGATGGAGACCATAGGTGAAATCTTGATCCAAATGAGGTCCCATGACAGTTGTTAGACAAGAGTATTGAGAATGACTCATATATTTTAGGTGGAAATCACATAAAGGAATATATGAACAGCTTCTTTAGAACCACATCTTGTAAAAGATGACAAAAGATAACTTTTGGTTTACTTAATTAAATCAGATATTTTTAACTTTTAAGTGGTGTTTGTTCTTTTGATAAAGAGACAAAATTAAGAAAGTGAAATGGTGTCCTTTACTTTGATTGTTTGGCTTTAGAAGACGAAGAAAAATTCGCTTTTCGACCTTCTCTTTGATTTGAAATAGAAATGTTCATTTTGAAGTTTTGTTCCGACTAATTCAATATAAAGACCCATCTATGAGAAGATACACAACAATACAACAATCCATTTTAGTTTTTTTTTTTTTTTTAGTTCTAATGTGTGAATTAATGTTTTTATAATAAATATATAAGACTTCAAAAAAGAAAAATCTCATATAGAATGAAATCTTTCTCAACTCTTGATTTATGTTGAAATTTCACTGTAAACTGAAGGAAATGAAATTGTAAATTAATTGTAAACATATTAAATTTTATAATATATATATAGAATATATATCATTAAATTAATTTTAGACCAAACTTAAAGAAGCAGATCAATGTTCAAATTCAACTTGAAATTGATATCAATCTAAAAATTTCATTTCAAATTTGACTTATTTAACTAATTGTTTAAAAATAATAGGACCAAACTCAAACATAAATGAGCAAACTTGAAGGTAGTCAGTCCTGGCTATATACATACATTAGTAGTATTTAGCACTTGTCAATGGATTTGATGTGGTTTGTATTTATTTATGGTTGATTGGTCTATTCATTCATGTGATGTATGTGCTTTGTCTCTTAAATTTCTCCTTTTTAAATTAATTGATGAGTATGACTCTATTTGAACCATTTCTTCATGTGATGTTCTCTTTACATCTAATTTTATTTTTAATTATAAAGTTAGTATCACATGAAGCATTTACAAACCCTACCTAATTACTTTTCTCATTCAATTCTTCTCTTTATTAATTGCTTATCAGGTCAAATTAAGAATTGGTTATTTTCATTTGAATAATTATATATCTGCCGAAATGTTTACACGACATGTGAACACAAATCCATTGATGATGCCTCGGAATGGCTGAATTGACGATCCTGAGACATCATCAATGGATTCGGAATGGCTGAATTGACGATCCTGAGACATCATCAATGGATTCTTGTTCACATTTCATCAGATATAGCATTGCTCTTTTCATTTACCACGATTTAAAAACCAAGCTCAACTATATATATATAAGGAATAGAATAAAATTAACAAATAGTTTGACTAAGTTTAACAAACTATACAATGATGTTGGTATGAGAAAAATGACAAACAAACAGAATTTAACAAATAGAAAGGTCAGGTGCCAACATATACTCATTCCATCATACAAGAGCACCCAGACTGAACAGTAAAAATCATTAGTTAAAAGAAAAAAAAATCAGGTGGTCACACAGCATTATGATGAACTGGAGATTTTACATGAATCAAATGTAATGCTGAGAGGCTGGAAGATGCAATCATCTTCGAGTTCTTGTGAGGCATCTGCGTTGTCTCATACGGGGAGGCTTCTCTAACAGCAGCAGCAAGCCAGAATTGTTGCTAGATAGACCCAAAGGATACCTGATGAAAAGAACCAATGAGTTTTCATATATATAAATGGATTTTTACGGATGCTAACCTGGAAGAAGGTGATTACCTGCATCGAACTGCTTTCTTCTTCCAGAAAACAAATGACACGACCCACTGGATTGCAAAATGGAAACAAGGAATGAAATATTAGATGTTTAGAGAGGCTTTGTAAATAGAATGTAAACTTAGCTAACAGAAAAACATTAGTGCTTGAAAGCACTTCATAATTGGAATGTCGAACATTTCTCCCTTTCAACACAAACAATACATTCTCTTATGCGCACTATATGGACTGGGTCTAATATTTGTTTTCGCCGTGGTAAAAGGTAGGAACACACAAGTCATACGATATGGACTGCCTCAAAATTAAAAAATAGTTCACTTCCCCAAATGGCAAAACAAGAGAAAGCTCACAATTGTATACAACAATAAATACCGAAGCTTGCAATTGTATACAACAATAGATGCCGAATCAATAGCATTAAAATAGATCATATGATTTTGATCAGTTTAATGAGAAAAACGCTAGAGAGGTTTTGCAATTGAATGTAAAACATGTACTAAACTTGGCTAACCGAAAAACATTAGTGCTTGAAAGCACTTCATAATTGGAATGTCGAACATTTCTCCATTTCAACACAAACAATACATTCTCTTAAGCATACTATATGGACTGGGTCTAGTATTTGTTGTCGTCATGGTAAAAGGTAGGAACACACAAGCCATACAATATGAACTGCCTTAAAATAAAAAAATAGATGGCAAAACAACAAGAGAAAGCTTGCAATTGTATACAACAATAGATACCGAATCAATAACATTAAAATAGATCATATGATTTGGATCAGTTTAATGAGAAAAATGCTAGCACAGAAACTGTAAGCCAAAAGATTTGAATAATGTATTATGATGGGTCATGGAGCCATGACAAAGAAATATCACCAATTGTGAACAGAATAGGTAGCATTAACGTTGAAGGAACTATAATCTCTAAACAAATGTCAATAGTGGATTAAAATGTTGAAGCAGCAAATAAATGATTATGAGGAGCAAGGAGAAACATAACAAAAGAGATTATGACAAACAATGATGTCTTATTCATTCCATCAGATTATCCACGTATAATTTTGCTGGATCTATTCATTCACAGGTCCATAAAGATGTGATCCAAAGTATGTCTTGAGAATTACTATAGACCATATCGCATACAGATTCTAAACTGGACAATGATCTTTATTCTGCTTTACCTCCAGAAAGCAATGGCATAGGTTCAAAAAAATAAAAAAACACGGTCCATAAGAGTCCAAATTTTTATGTGATTGATCCCGGCAACTTGGCATGCTGGATAGTTATGGTATAATGACGTTAAAACACCTAGAAAAGCTGCAGGCTCTTCAATAAAATGCTTATGATGCAACTACAAGTCCACATAATAATACTTAACTGCAAAACAGCAAATATTCAATGCTTTCCTGACAATTCCTACAAAGATGATGCCAATGATATATGTTTTGGAGCCATGGATGTTCGACAACTATAGAAGGGTAAGAACGAAGAATACAAGGCAAAAAAAATAAAAATAAAAATAAATAATAAAAAACCTTATTTCTACAAAATCTAACTAAAGGAAGAAAACTAAAATCATGAACCCCACACAGATGAAAAGTATTCCAAGACTTAAAAAAAAAGTATGAAAAATAATAGAATGAATGAGTAAAAATACCAAATGGAAGGGTACAATCTTGCAAGCAAAATCTAGGTCTAGGTGATAAAAGTTTAAGGACAAACTTCATCAACATATTAATATATAAGTATGAAGTTACAAAAAGAAAAGAAAAAAGATTTTAAAGGAATAACCAATAACTAAAACCTTTGACACGTTGGAAATAGTTGTTTAACTATTGTTGGAGACATGGTGCAAAAAAGGAAAAAAAAGTAATGATATCTAAGGAGGAAAGGGAATGCCATGCACCCTCATAACTTCCTAGATAACCAGTCAAGCATATTTGGAATTGAGATGGCTGTTTATTCTAATAAAACAGACGTATCAAAGAATCCTTGAATGATTTACCAAGCATAAAATTACTTTATATAGATAATACATTGCCACCTTTTCTTCATGCAAATTGCATAACAATAAACAAACAATTACAAAACATAAAAAAGAAAACTTCAAACTTTACAATGTCCACACTTTGATTGCAAGAAAAAGAAAACAGAATATCCTCAAGTTTTTACTCTGCTTTGGACCAAAAACTAATTTAAAAATTCTTCTTCTCAGTTTAGCAATTCCATGATCTCTAGACTATTCTGGGTCTTCTAACTCCAACCTTTACACCCAAAATGATGGAAGTATTACATACAGAGAAATAAATGTTCTAAAAGATTAGGTTAAATGAATGGGAAAAAAAGAGCATGCAAACAAAGAAAAAGTACCTTCACTGCATTCATGATGGAGAAGCTCTTGATGAAAGATGGTTTCGTGACAATTTTCTTCTCCACTGGTTTATTATCCTTGGACAGCTGCTGCGTAATCTCCTTGAGCAGCACCATCTGTGCCTTGTCTGTGCCCACTGACATGATGGCCTGCCTCATCGACTCCCTGTCCGCCTCCAATGCCTGAAGCCTCGTGTACAGCTTCTGGATCTCCCCTTCGTCCCTCCCATTCCCCGCATTGACCTCTCTCGTGCTGTTCAAGGAATCCTCACAAGACACTCCATGCACTGCATCAATTGTGTAGACCCTGTCACAGATGTCCTCATTGTTCTCTGATCCGGCATGCTCCACAGCTAGCGGGAATTCATCACCCCTCCTGAAGGATCCCGACCCAACGCTATCGAACGACATCCTGCGGAGGTGCCTGGGCCGGCGTGGGGAGTAGTAGTATCCTACGACACCCTTCTCCATGACTTTTGAGCTCGGCGTCCGCTCGAGCTCGTAGATCCGTTGCTCGAGGTTCTGGAGCCGATCACGAGGTGTCTCACCGTAGACGTACTTCTCGAGGTCGGCGGGGGTGGAGGCGTCGTCGCCGCAGTTGAGATCGAAGTCCACGGTGGGGATGGTGCAGCGAAGGGCAGGGTAAGGAGGGATCTCAGCGGTGGCGGAGAGGGGGGTGGTGGGTGTCTGGGGCTCAAAGCAGGAGACGTGGGGCTCAAAAGAGGAGACACGGAGGCGGAGGGATTGGAGATCAGCGGAAAGGCACTGGAGGGCTTGGTCACGCTTGAATAGGAGGTCCTCGAGGATGATAATCTCCTGCTGATCGTGAGCCATTTTCTCGTCCGCGAGACGCTTGAACTGGCGGGCCTCCATCTGGGCCTCGGCCTTCTCACGCTGGAGCCGGAGGATCATCGACATGGCTTCGCTGGCCGCCGTCGACGCCGCGTTCCGCTCCTCCTCCAGCTCCGTGTAGAGATCTTGGATCGTCTTCTGGTGTTTCGCCAGGGCCTCCCGAAGCGCCATCAGTTCGTTCTCGATCTCCACCCTAGCGGTGGTGATGTCGAGAGCCATCGGCGGGGGAGGAGGGACCGCGTCGAGCTTGCGCTTCATGGACCGGCGCCACCCGGCAGAGAAGCCGCAGCACGGGCAGTCACATGTGCAACGGCCAACGAAGGCGTCGCTGGCGGCGGCGCCGCCGTCAAGGGGCAGCAAACGGTCCTCCTCCTCGTCCTCCCCGGGGTCCATAGCTTCCTCCGCCGCCGTCCCCGCCGTCCCCTCCTCCCTAAGGTCCTGATCGATGGACGGGAGGAAGGGGAAGAAGAGGGCGACGAATCTGAGGAAAAGATGGAAGAAATGCGCGCGAATTTCGGAATGAATTCAATGGGCTTCGCGGGGGAGGAGGGAACGAGAGAGGTTCGAAACCCTAGAAAAGTTTTTGTTTTCCTTTTGTCTTCTTTGGATTTCCGTTTTTATTTTTTTCTTATTATTATTTTTAAAAATTTAAAAATAATATTCAAAATCAAATTTTTAGGCCGGTTAAGCGGGGGTTGTTTGTTTGTTTGTTTGTTTGCTGTCGTGCAGCTTCTTTTATTTTTAGTTGTTGATTGTTTGTGCTGGTCTAATTGTGGAGGTTGGAACCTTCAAAATAACCAACATTAATGCATAATTATCTTCATAATAAAATTTAATATTGTAACCAAAATTTAGATTTTAGATGTTAAGAAATACTAAGATTAAAACACATAAATATTTTTATGTTTTTATATTTCCAAAAGAGATAATAATGTGTTTTAAATTAGTTGATAATTTTAGCATACAAGTAGTTCAAACAACCTCTTGTTTTAAAAGCAGTAAGACATACTGATAAATCCAAGTGGTCAATTCTTCAAAACCAAAGACAATGCCGAAGTTTCATGCCTTTTTTAGGCTACAAGTAGTTCAAACTTAACTGGTAGACAAACCTCCCTGTTATATAACAATCTAATTGCTTTTGTGAAATAGATCATGTTATAAATCAAAAGAACAATACAAAAGATAACAATGGTGTGATGTACATGTACCATTTGTTGCCTTGTTCTAATGCATTAGTAGTTAATTGACCGAGAACAAAGTGAACACAAGAAGCTTCCATCAATCAACAACATTGATTTGATAATCAAATGAATGTTAAAAAAAAGGATTAGAAAGGGTGTTGAACAAACATACTGCTAATTAGCACTGTTAAGTTGGAGTAATGACTTGACTTCACTTAGGGACATCTCTACATCTCTGAGGTCATCCTCTACTTTCTGAGAATTAAATTGCCTTCCACTGATCATGAGTGTCTGATTTAATTCCTCTAATGCTAACCTTTGCTTGGATCTCAATTCCTCAAAGTTTTCAGTCTCAATTTTCAGCTCTTCTTCACGGAGTTCAATCTCTCCTTCCTTCAAGTCTGATTCAAAAATGCACTCCTGGTATTCAACTAACAGTTTTCCAAGCTGATTCATGCCTTCTTCTCTCATCTCTGAGAGCATTTCCTTCTCTCGGGCAGCCTTTTGTAGGCTGAGTTCGGCCTCCTCATGTGAGAGAAGTTCGCTCTTCATTACCGCTTCAAGACTTTGAATCTTGGAGTCTAATGCTTCCGATGCCTTCCTGAAATCAGAGACTTGTTTTTTGATACTAACTAGTTGCTCTCTCAACTGTTTCAGCTCAGACGAAATCTTTGTTCTCTCCTCTTCGGATTTCAGTAATTCAGAAGCCTTACCAAAATGCATGCCTCTCTGAGCTGGTACTTCCGCATTGTCTAAGTTATCGATAGCAAATAATACTCTTTCTGTTTCTTTCCTCCGAGTTTCAGCATCTTCAAATCTTGATTTTTGGAGCTCAATGCTACTCTTCAAATTGGATTCAGTTTGCCGGGCTTTTGAGTATGCAGAGTCAACCTCTTCCTTCTGCATCTGAAGTCTCCACAGTTCCTCTTTCTTGGTTACTAAAGGTCTAGAGCATGCTTCTAACCTTGACCTGGCATAGACTTCTCTTTCCTCCCAATAATGAGACTTTGATGAAAAGTTCTCGAGCGCAGATTTGAGGGCTAATAACTTGTTCTCCACAACAGCTTTCCTATCTTGTTTTTCACATAAAGCAAACTTGAGAGCTGTGAACTCCTCTTGCTTTGACAGAAGATCTTGAGATACTGTTTCATACTTTTGCATAAGCTGATCTACCTTGCTGGTTTCTTTCTCAAGTAATGCAAAAGCTCTAATGGCATCCGTTGAAGTAATTAGCTTGTATTGGACCTCGTTTAACTTAGTTTGGGCAGACAGAAGCTTTTCTTCAGAGACTTCAACCTGTTTTGTATGTTCCTCAGGTTCAACCCTCCCACCAAGATTCTGATCACTGTTTTCTTCATCCATTTCAACAAGCTTTTCTGGACAGTTAATCTCTTCTTTAGCCTCAGCATTTAGTAATCCATTAGAAAAGAACAGTCTTTTGAACTCATCTCTCTCCTCCATGGCATTCTCATATAAAACCATCAGTTTCTCGTTCTCTTCATGCATCTCACGGAGTTGATTCTCTAGGTATTTAACATCCTTTGTATCTGAATAAAGGTTAGTACGCTCAACAAATTCTTCCCGGAGATTGTTCTGGCTTCCATTGCCCTCAACTTGAAGCACGTCCTGAACCTGCTTAGTGGTGCATCCTGCAACATCACTCTCATAGAGTTCAATTAATTTGTTGTTGTCTTCTATGAGATCTTTCAATTTCATACGGAGTTCCTCATTTTCCTTGGCCAATATGATAGCAGTCTCATGAGCCTCGGCCTCTCGCTGACTTGCCGCTGCAATGGCATCTACCATTGTTTTAAGTTCTATTTGGTCATCAGATAAATCATTTATTCCCGGAATAACAGGAGTGCTGATTTCTGGATGCTGGCTTTCTTCAGCTGGAGCTTGAGTTGTCTTCCTATTTTCTTCTAGCTGAGATTCTAAATCATCCACACGCCTGTTGATGTTTCAAAATTTATCACAAGAAAACATGAGAGACTAGACAGCACATTAATAGGACAAACTGCTTTGCAGATACAGATAAATAAAATCAAACATGGAAATACATGCAAGTATTTTTAATTGATTAAGAAAGTCAGATTCAATATTCAACTTGCATATACTCAGATGAAACCAAAAATGGAACTACTCAAGTGTGTAAAAATTAAACAGGAAGCCTTGACTGTAATTGAACAGAGCTGTTAGGATATTATTAATGCACATTCTACACAAGCCAAAGAAAACAAGAACTCTTCAATCAAGTGTAGAAATTTATTTAAGCCGGGTAGATATTCTTATAGTGATAGGTTCACAACCATATCCAATCCATTCGCAGTAGTCTAGAAAACCAAGGATGTTTAAAGGTCAAGAATTCTTAGATACATCTTACAATGAAGGTTGATTTAGGTTAAGCAAGATGGACACTGATTTCTGCTATGTTATTTTAAAAAATTCATGGTAGGTTTTCCAACCAATAATGTGATCTACAAGAATCTGAAGCAATGATGTAAATTTATTACTTGGATGGTCCATTATGCATTTCTCATCATGATTGTACAAGACCATCATTTCGTATCCAAATAATGGATGGTTATAATGGTTTCAAATAATTGCTTTCAGTGCACAAACATTTTGGTCCTGTATGTTCTTATGTTGTGATCTGAATCCATTTGAAGCTACTTTTACATTCCAAAGGATATTGTATCAACCATAAAAGAGTGATGAGGCTCTAAGAAATTCAAACTATAAGGAGTTGAGTGAAACTGCTGGAGTTAACAAAGCTACTTAAGTTATACCACAGAACATAAGTTGCTGGATGTTCCGCAAGATTTCTGTATGATAGAAAGTATTTGAAATAATGAGGTAAATTTGATTTTTCTATCTTAAATAAACAAGCAACATCTGAATACCTTTCCAATTTTTCTTTGGCTTCAAGGCAGAAATTTAAGTTTTTACGAAGTGCTTCCACTTCCCTTTGATTTTGAATAGCCTGTAAAGAAGGGCAAAGAATTGAGAAAAATACAGAATATAAACAATCATATCACAACAATTATATGAAGAACCATTAAAAAAGTCCACCTGCAAATGAAGGAGCTCATTTTCCTCATTTACAGCAGAATCCCAAGTTAGCGATAGGTCCTGCAAAAAAATGTAAAATTCATATGCGCCAGATAAGGATAGAATACTCTGATACACAACTAATTTTACTTTTGGACACCTGACATTCGAAAGTACTTGTTCAGAGTTTTGCGGCATGTTAGTTACAATGTAACAATAAAAGTGCATACAAATAGCAAATAACAACATTTCAATCCAAATAAGAACATCTAAAGCATTATGTATGAGTATATCTGTAAATAGGAGCCTATGCTGGAAATGCCACGGACTTTGTGAGAAAGAATCTAACCTGCACAGATTCTTTCTCGTGCATAAGCTTCCAATCAAGTGCCTCCAGCAACTGCACGATACAAATGACTTAGAAAAAGCAAGGAGATTAAACACAAAGTCCCAACTGATATCATTAAATAATACCTTATCTTGCAAAACTGTGATCTGTTCATTCATCATTTCTCTCTCACCCTCTTCAACGAATGACTGCAATCTAATTAATCACGATATACGTTTAAAAATAAATTAATGGATAAAAAATAGGGAAAAAATTGTATGAACTCCAATAACAACAGGAAGTCCTGCATAAAAAATATATATATATATATAAAAACAACAACAACAACAACAAATCATAACTGGAACAACCAAGCACACCTTCTTAATTCTTCTTTCAAACGCAAGTTTTCCATGGCAAATCTAGTTACTTCCGGATTTCTATCAACTTGATTCCGGAGAACCTCAATTTCCTTCAAGATTTCTTCTTTTTCCTGCAGAAGATGTGTTTCTGCTGAAAGCTTTCCAGAAGCCACTGCTTCCAACCTCTTTATTCGTTCTTCACGGAATCGAAGCCTCATCTTAAGACTTTGTACCTCTTCTGTTCTTTGACTAGCCTGATGCAATCAAAATGTTACACATCAGTTACTATGCAAAATTCCATTACAATTAAATTAGAGCAAGTCTTTGATAAGAAAAGAAACAATTTAAAAGAGTAGGCCTCGTGCTAATGTTTTGTCATATAATAAATAAATAGAATTCAGCTCCCAATTATATAGTTCAAATGAATAATGCCAGAATAACTTAAATAATCTCATCCTCATCGGAGAGTTCTTTGTTGAAAATGCACAAATGCTAGAATGATTACAATACAGGATGGTAGTTTGATCCGTTGAGCAATTATGTAACTACACAAGGTGGCGCTAGTTGTGTTTTTCTATGATATGGATGGGTTTTTTACCCAAATGAAAATAAAATTCAGACCATGTGAGGTCTCACAAACATTAATCATATAACATTCAAAGATTCCTTACCAACTGTTCAGCAGCATGCTTTTCAGCAGCCATTGCCTTCAATGTAACTTCTTTTTCTCGATCCCTTCTAAAAGCTGCAGCAAGTGCAGCTTCATATTCTTTACGCTAGCATCCAATAGATCAAAACAAGATAAGTGGAAGAATAGAGAAGGTAATAGAGCCAAAGGAAGGCAGCTACCAAAGACAATAAGGGAAGGTTGAGGTCAACAAATAGAAAACCACACCTGAGATAACCTTTTATCAAATGTAAGTGGACTAAATGAACCCTGGCCCCCATCCCATTTAAAAACACCCGGTGATCCAGCAGAGCAAGCAGTCTTGTTATCAGATTCTTGATTCTCATCCACATCATTGACCAAACCTCTCAGACGATTCACCTCTTTCTGCATAAGTGTAAGGAGTAAGGATACAAGTCATCTAGAAAAATAAAACAAAACCTAATTGGGTGATGAAGCATCCACCGAGGATGGAATAGCAAATTCTCACTTGTCTGAAATGATTGGTATATAGATATATCCTAAAACCAAGTGTGCCGGTGTTTGTCTTATGCCAATTCTTGAAAATAAATATTGTACTGTACGATCAGAAACACTCTCTTTACATCTTTCAGTAGAAATTTATAAGCAACATGATGATCAGCTTCCGTAGATAATTATGATTCTAATAGTTTATGAAGTGGACCGTAGTATTGCTGCAGAAAAAATTCATCAATTAGATGAAGATTTTGTAATGTACCTTGAGTTGTTGAATTTGTAGACGCAAAGTCAGTACATCTCCAGAAGCATCCTCATTAATAATCGCCTGGGGATAGGTTAAAACACATACTTTTACATTATGTTGACAAGAAGCCTGGTGGAAGAACTATGTAATACATGTGAATTATACTACTTACATTATTCCTAATGAACTTTGCACGCTGTGCAAATTTTAGTGTGCTTAATGTTTCCAAAGCACAGCTGCAAAGATACCAAGAATTGAACAACATCATGAAATACTGGTAAGAGAGTTAGATTTACATATAACCTAGAAGAAAAAAAGGTACTGACCAATTAGAAGGGCTTATATTTGCAATTATTGTAGTTTTAGAGTTCCCACCTAGGGAGTCCTGTTTGAAGATCAAATAGAAAAGATTATGTAATCTTTATAAGAGAAAATTCTTGAATGATGACAATAGTGACATGATAATAATACATTATCATGTCTTGCATATAATAAAGTACCAAAATAATGATGTCTCCTTAAGTGCACCCACTATTCAAATATAAGACCAATCTTTAGCATAATTAATAGCTGTGTTTCAAAAAGATTCCACACCATAAACTTTCACCAAGTGTCTTTTTGTAAGAGAAAAGGACCCTAAACAAAAACACAGCACAAATAATATAAATGCCACAAAGTTCATCCATAACACAAAATTAATTTGATAATTTGTTACTATCTTTGTCATGCTAGGTAACAAATCTATTCAGTCCTCCCATGGAACTTTATTGAAAGAATGTCAATTTGATACTTGTAACATGGATGGAGTCTTCTCCATTGATAGAAATTCAAGACCTGTTTTAGAAATTAGAGATTTTCATGGTGATCAAAATGTTCCTTCCATACTTGGTACACTAAAATTTGAAAAGAGCACGTATTCATCTTGAACCTAGTGCATCAAGTATGAATTAGATTGGAGTTGATGGCTACAACCAAATCCCCCAGTTTAACCTCCAATTTATTGGACTTATCCTGTAAGAATGTCATCTTAATCCAACTAAATCTTACTCATTCTATCTAAATGAACATATTCTACAGGAGAAATTAGCTGCCCATGTTTTTGCTGGCCCAAAGATGTGAATCAAATCAAAGAATTTGCAAAGCCCATGCACCTCAAACTATCATAATAGACATGAAATCTTTTTTTTCCTAGGCAATCAATATTCACCTGGAGAAGGAAGGTTAGTTTTGAATCTCGGTAAGGAACATGCAGTGACTTTTTGCTTGAGCTGACAAGGTTCATAATAACAAGGCTGCAAAAAAGAGCACAACTCAAGTGAGCCATCATATTGGAAAAAAAAAATCAAGCGGGCAGAAAGCCAAAAACTAGAAATTTTGCCGAAGAAAATTAAATGGAAGTCCAAAGCTGGAAGTAAATGAACAAACCCTAGAGTGGAAAGAGATTTATTGATATTGGTAGCTTCCTTGAGTCGGTCGCCTTCAGCACCTGAGCTCTTTTGCCTAGAAAAAAAAACATACATAAAATTTGTTATAACATTGCTTTGAAACCGCATAATACCTTCTTTGTTCAAACATTGAGTATAAAGATCAATCAACTAGAAGACTAAAGCTTCAGAACTAATTATTCCATCAATGACTTGCCAATGAGACATCTAGGATGTTATTCTAATGTTGGTAGTTTGATACCATATCAAATTGTTAGTTAAGGCTGCAATGTAAATACACATGCATAATACATCAGAACATATTGAACACCAAAGGAAAGAGTGACAACCATCCAGAATTGTCTAGATAAAGAACATCCCTCCAGAAACAATTAGAAGAGCTGTGATCTCAAAGGACCATACCTCTCTGATCCAGCAAGGTCTACTAGATTAAGACGAGCAAATCTGTGATGAGTTATTCCTTGGGATTCCCACTGCAAAAGGGAGAAAAATAAAAAGAGGGTGATATATAAAACCATAGAGTTTTAACTTAAAAGAGATAACAGCATGTAGTTACTAAAACCAAGATAAGCTGCACAATCATAAACAACTGAACATCATCAATAATGATGAGATATATAAAACCATAGGGTTTTAACTTAAAAGAGACAACAGCATGTAGTTACTAAAACCAAGATAAGCTGCACAATCATAAACAACTGAACATCATCAATAATGATGAGATATATACACAAGACAACGGGAAGCTACACACCTTACTTTCTATCACACAGGTAAAAACACTGTGAGAGCGACTGCTTGCTCGGTTCATATTTGTGGCAGCTACCTTCCTATTAGCAGCTCCCTGCAAAATACAAAAAAGAAGAAGAAAAAAGTTGCAGAGTTGTAAAGTCAAACACCAGATTCATTGCAATTAAATATAGAATGTTCAAACCAAATATTCAAACAACAGTAATCCATCAAGCAGATGGAGACCTGAACAAGTTGCTGCAGAACATCCCGAGCACTTGAAACCTCGAATTCCGTCAGATTCTCAACATAGACCCCTTTTTTTGCATCTTCTCGTATCTAAAATGACCAAAACATGTGTTGCACTCAATGGGTCAGGATACAGTGAGCAGAAAATTATGACAAGTGAGCTAATAAATCAAAATTGGAGCATAAGAAGTTATTTTAGTCAACTCTACAGAACCAAAAAGAGTATCATGTAATGAATTCCACTAGAACATTAATGATCTCTATTACCTGTAAATTGACAGAGGATGGATCTAAAAGATCTAGAATTTGTTCATTGTAGATTTCCAAAAATGAACATCTACAGGTAAATCGTAACTTTTCTTCTCTTCGTGTCTCTTTCTCCTGTCAAAACATCCAAAATAAATTAGTTTCAAGAAACCTTTTAAAACAAGAAATCCAAGATGTTCAAAATGTTCTGTAGAAAGTTCTTTTCAAATTGATATCTAAGTTCTATATGAGTCCCAAAATATCACTTAGAGATTAGATGACTATAATGAGTTCTGAAAAAAGTATTAAATTATATTACAAAACTTTTGAATGCAGGCACCAAAAACCATGTAGATTAGACTCAAAACATTATATTATAAACCTTTTGACAAAGAAAAAAATTTGTAACTATTCCCTCAGCCAAAGGAAAATTTGGGCTTTGTGTTTATTCTACAACATGAAAGTTAAAAGAAATAGCAAAACACTTAGAAGCAATAAAACATCATAAGGAAAAAAATGTGGAAATCTAACTCACCTTCTGTATCCTTGAAAACAGATACTCAAACACCCGAGGTGTCATGCCACAATTAACACTATGCCTACGAGTTCCTCCTTCAATGTCTCCTAACATTGTATGTGTCTTCCCACTCCCAGTCTGTATTAAAATATCATATCCGAGACATCAGTCAGTCTTTTCTGAAACTAAAATCTATGCACACCCACATTAATTGCACTATATGCATTCCCCTTAGACAAATTAATACACAGGTTTATCTAGACAATATACGAAGCGAACTCACTTGACCATAAGCAAACATACAGCTGTTATATCCTGCCACGCAATTCTCTACCATAGGTACTCCAGCTACTTTAAATAACTTCTCCTGTCAAGAGATCCAACATGATTAATCAACTGAACAAAGCATGATGATTCTTAATTTGCAGACAGAATAGAGTTACCTGGGTGGCATTCTCATCAGCAACAAGATCGAAGGTAAACCGAGACTCAGGGTGTCCAGTCCAGGTAATTGTCTGATAATTATCCTGCCTAACACACCTATTGTTCCCCTGAAGTGATATCTCGGTGCTGCTGAGAGGACGAATTCGAATGACAACCTATTGCAAATTGATATCCATTTTCAAGTCTTATTCCATAAATCATAAACTGTGAAAGCTGATAAGTATGTACAGGGATCAAATACTCCACAAGAACATCTTTAAAGAGCACGCCGACCAAGGAAGAACTCTGCGATGAGAATCCTTCCAAGACGGCATCTTGAACTGAAATTCCGGTATACCTGAACATTGTTGTCCTTCCAGAAAGAAGGATCCTCCTGCAGCTCGAATCCCTCGCCCGACGACCCAGCGACAACGAGTGCCTCCCGATCGCCCTCCGAATCCCTTCCTCCCAACTCCATTGGTACTGATTCGGCTCCCGCTGAAAGTTCCTGAAACCTTAATCGGCTCCTGATGGCGCTCCCCGGCTCTGAAACTACCGGCATTCTGATCATCAATGGAGGAACTCCTGATAAATTCTAGGGTTTAGAGACGAAAGATATGGAATTGGGAACGAGGGACGCTGGGAGAGAGAAAGAAGAGGGATGGATTTGAATTGTCTCTACTTGCTTTAGCCGAGTTCACAAGGAGTAGAAACAATGAATGGACGGCCAGGATTCGATGAATTCAAATTTCTAGACCGTTATGATTTAAACTCTGTGTGTGTGTCTGTCTTTTTGGGGTTCTTCATAAGTGTGACCTAAAAACGTGACCAGCTTTTGTTACTGTTAGTGATGAGTTGTAAGAATTAATAGCACGTAGGATGGTACTTTGTTCCTAAGGCCTTATTTAACAAAGTTTAATGTTAACACGTTTCCTATATGGGTTTTATTTTGTGCCTAAACCCGGGTAAAGATATTAATTCAATATATAGTTTACGCTAAAAGAGTTAAAAATAATGAAACCACTTATCACCGTTTTATTTTCTAATAATATCACGTAATTTCATGTTTTATTTTTATTTTACTTATTATCCTATAAATGTAAAATCTTTATATTTTAACCTAGATTAAATGTAAAATCTGATGTTACAATATATATATTTTTATATAGTTTAACATTTATTTTTATTTTATTTATTTTGTTTATGTCTGTCATTGAAAATTAAACAAAAAAATAAGTTAATCCTATTTTTTGTTTATAAATAAAATTTACTTGTAAACTCTTAACAAAATCATAATTATAAAAACCTATTTCAGATTATTTTTAATTATTTATTAGTTATAGATAAAATATCAACCATGAAAAGAAAAATTATTTCTATCTTTTGCTTGATTTTTAAAAAAACCTAAGAATAGTTTTGGAGAACTATCTCAGAAAATGACAAGTAAAATACTCGTTATATAATTACTTACTCTTTTCTTTTTCAATTTTATAAATAAGTTAATCCATTAATTTCTCAGAATTCTTTTCTTCTCAATAGTTTACTGTTATTTTAACTTTTGTAACAGACATAGCACTCCATAATTTATGAGAAATATTAAACTCAATCTTGGTAGAAAATTAATACAAACAAGATATAATAACTCCAATCTTAAGAATGAGGTCATGTCATGTTTAAAGTTTCTCATGTATCCGACCATGCATGATAAGTTGTTGGACCAGTCTGCTTAATCTGTGTACCTGTTGGCAGTTGTTTCAGATGAACTGTGTCAGCCAATCTGAAATTTGAAGCAACTTGAGGGGCATGCATAGAAGAAACATCAAATCTGAAGGAATATGAGAATATGACAATTGAAAACTCAGCAATTCCCCACACCAATGACTATATTATACAGCCCCAACTTTTGCCTACCTGGAGAAAACAAACGGGCAAGAAAAACCGAACAAGAGTCGGAACAAGACCAACTATATATAAGACCTGTATACACCACCTATCCCAAAATCTTTCTTATATACCATTCTAAATTACACTCGAATTTGAGGTTGAGGTGTTCCACTATTCTAATGGAGGGGGCCTGGAAGAGAAAACCAGCACAAGTTAAACCAAGGCAGTGCATCGGCCCAAGGGTTGACCTGGCACCATCTGGGACCTCTCCATTGTCAGCATCAGAGTTGACTATATACCAGAATAAGAAAGATCATGATCCGCTCAAGCTCAACAGGTTTGCTGTTGCACAAAGTTCGGTTTCCCATCATCTCTTTTTTTCAGAAATCTCATGGATGGTGCGGGGAAGCGGTGTTGCAGTCAATTAGTTGTAGATTTTCACAGGTTTCTCATATGTATGGCGGTTCTGCAAATGGTGAAAAGATAATCAAACAAATTGGTGGCACGGCATGTTAGAAATGGAAAGCAGAAACCCTTATGAACATGGGGTATTAACAAATACGGCTTGACCCCACAGCAGCTACCTGGTTGACTGTGTACGATCTTTTTGGAGCAGTATCAGCATGTTCCAGTCCCAAGTATTGCTCCCAAGCACCATACACATCTCTTCTCTGGAGAAGCAAATCCAGGCCAAGAAGCAGGTTAGCTCAAGAAAAATTTGGCCAAACAAGAAGCTCATAAGGAAAAGCGATTACCTGAAACCGAGTGGAGATGATATCAGTATCTTGAAGGTATTCAGGCCGACCATGTGAACAAAATGCAAACTTCCACTGAATGATTTATGCAAAAGAAAGTCAGAGACCAGGATGAACTAAACCAACTGAAATCACGTAGATCTCAAGTCAAAGCAGGAATGCCTTTCTATGAAATTGTCAATAAGATTAAAAAAATATATATCAATAAGATAAAGACAAAAAATACACAGACGATAGCTGGAAAAATAGTAAAAAAAGATCAATTATTTTTTTGGCATATACTTAAAAATAAATAAATAAATAAATAGGAAGATGAAGAAGAAGAAGAAGAAGAAGAAGAAGAAGAAGAAGATATACCTTAGAGTACTCCTCATCTGGAACCTGCAATTTCTTCTGAATACGTACTTTTACATCAGACAAAGTCTCATCTTCACGAATAACCAAGAAGAAAGGTTCACCAAAGTTTTGAATCTGCAGGGGAGATGTAGGGCAAATAATCCACACATATGAGGATATGTTTTACAAGCCAAAATAGAACACCAAAGATGGTAAGTTTCAGAAATGAATGGAGTAAATTTTCAAAAAGAATCAACATAGAGAGGAAACTGAGGATATAATTTAGATTTTCAAGAAATCCTAACCTAATTTGACCTGTCAATACCAAAAAAGCCAATCTCTGGTTTATTTTGATAAATATACAATAGAATCTGGAGTTCATGGTAACGTTCCCACAAATGACTGACTTGAATGTTATGATACTGAGATCATATGAAAGGCTCAGAAAATTCTTTTTATATAACAATGAACCTGAGACTAACACAGAAGAGGAACAATATCATCAATCCAAAATCATATCACTACCTAACATACAATACTCGCTCTATTTTCCAATCTCGGCCATTCATCCCCTGGTTATCCAAAACCCACTGCTACTCATCAACCACCCCTTCGAACTAAATACACGATGGTGCCAAGTGGGTGAAGGGTTATAGGACAAACAAGAATAAATCCAACGCATTGCAGTTGAAAGAAATAAAAGTCTTAAGTTTGCAAGTAATAGAGCATACTAATCTTTCTAAAATGAGATCATAAACTTAGAAATACACATTACATATATAGAGCAGAAAAAACATACCATCTGATTTTGATTTGCATCTTTCATGAAGTGGTACACATGAATCAGGCGATTATGAGGACCAATGTTTTTCTCCTCCTCGGGTATCTGTAATGAGGCAAAATTGCACAATTTCAGGAAAAATAAAATAAAATAAAATAAAATACCTGTGTAGGCTTATCAGGAAATCCTCAATATCATCTAATATGTGAAAGACAATCTGGAATTGTTATTTGTGACTTACCTCCTCCGCTCTTAACGTCCAATATTGGTCATTTATATTTTCTATTTTTTCATTATGCGGAAAGATCTGTCAAGGAACAAACACAATAACAATCAGGTAACAGAAAAAAAAAAAATAGAAATTAAAATGTCACAGGATTTTTAGCTTGCCAAAGGAAGCAACTAAAAAGTATTTCAAGCAAATAACAGTTAATCTTGAAGATTATGTAAACAGCGATGGCAATGCAACCAGTTAGACATGAAAACAAATCCAAAACAATTATTATACACTATAATAGAGTCAAGTTTATAAATAAAATATAGACCATAATTGACACTCTTTCAATGCTGTCTTTTTCTCAGAACATCACCCAAAACAAATCCATACTACACTGAATCTTTAGGAAAAGGATATAAGAATGATACTGCAAGCAGTAGTTCTAACTTACCTTGTAAATCTTGTGATAAAAAACTTCAATCAGTCGGAGTTCTGCATTGGGATGGGAGAGCTCAACCTGTTTCAGAAGAAGGAATGCCATCATGTCAAGAGCGATAACCAATGTATAGATAATAAAAATAAAAAACAAACATCTCATGAGCAAAATCCTTGAACTTCATAATTGTAGCAGAGCAAATCCCCAAACTGATTCAATCAAAAGTCACCTTAGTTTTAAGGTTGTTAATCACATCACCCACGGTACTATTCTTTGGGAGTCTAATACTGTGAATCACCACCTGAAGATAAAACACAGGTAATAGAGTGATTACCAGGTCCAAATTGATGACCTTAGAAGAGATCTATTGCAAAAGCCAACCTCATCCTTTGTGGCATGATGGAATACAACTTTAAGAGTTTTTAATCCTTGCAATTCTGGAAGAGGAATGTCCAAGACCTCATAATACAGTATGTCAGAAGTCTGCATGTGAAAATGTTTGGAAACTATCAATTCCAATAATATAATAGACATAAATAACATGTAGTGATTTATAGTATAGAAGAATAACCTGGTTGTAATGAACCAACATATCAGAAAGATGATCTACACCACGATACTTAATTGGTTGGGGTTTTGGCTGTTGAGAGTAGCAATTGTGAGATGTAAGGCGAATTTTGGAAGGATCATCCAGACCGAGGTGGTGAGCAACTCTATCCACCACATCATCATATGTGAAGATCTTAGACCTTCAAAAATAAAACATAAATCAGATAAAGAAATTTGATCATATGGACCTAGTACTAGCTGAAGTGAGAAAAAGAAAATCATACTTGAGAATAAGAATACTTACAACTCTAAGGAAAAGTCATCTTCCTTCGGCTTCTCCAATAACCGAAAATGTACAACCTATGGCACCATATCATGAAAAAAAAAGTGCGACAAATGAAAGAAGTTGAAATGTAGAACATCCAAAGCAGAAAAGCTTATAACCCTACTTCCCAAATTTCAAGTTGATTCTTGACCATGAAATTTTGGAGTTATGGCATGTAAGAACTATATCAAATGTCATAAAAAATTCAAAGCATGCAGTAAAGGAATATGGTTAAAAAGCAGAATCTCAAAGGAAGAAAAAACTTGTAACCAAACTTCCAAATGGATCGAAGACCATGATATTATGACGTACTGTCAAGTGGGAACAATGTCAGATGTAAAGATTGGCCTTAATTAATTAAATAAAACCATATTTCACTATCCCAAAAGATTAAAAAAAAGGACATGAAAAAAAAAATAGAAAATTATTTTTTTAAAGTAAGTATAAAAACAGTGAATTCAGATATAAGGTTCCAGAATGAAGGTGGAATAAGCCCGAAAAATCAGTGATTGGCTCCATAAGATTTAGATTCAAGAATTTAACACAGAATCATCAGAAGCTTTTGGAGAACAAATTTCCTAGATGAAAAACACCCTAAGGTGGTCAATGAGGGAAATGTTCCTCATCCATATAATTGACCCTCAAGGTTTCCAAATATTTGGCTCATAGAGCATCGACAACAAACTAGCCGCAACTCCATAAGTGAAAACATATAAAATTATTCATGGAACGTTCCAAGCTTCCACTACACAGTGTTAGCAGCACTGTCCACAATAAAGCAATTGTCAATAAAAAGGTCTCCATTTCAATTTATTACCCCCTGGCATATCGATCATCTCCACAAAAAATCCAAACTTAGAAAATATACAGGAAGATCTAAGATAAAGATTTAATGGGATCTTGCAGAAATATGAGAAATCATAAGTGAGAGATGGAAGCAAAATGGTGATTTTGAACATACAGTTAATTAGTCCAACCCATGCTTGTAACAATGATGTACCAAAAGGTGACGGAAACACAAAATTAGAGTGGGTTATAATAATTTCTAGAAAATGTGGGCTAATCAATGTTGCATTTTTCAGGGGGTAGTAAGAAAAAAATCATTTTCCCTTTCCACCAAATATACCACAATGGAAAACTTGCAAATTTGAATGAGTAATATGATTAAAGAAAGTGGTTATACTCAACAGTAGATAACACATTGTGGAAAGAAATTCAATCCTAAGGGAACTAGCAATAGAAATGATACTATAAATATAAACAAGCTTTGCATTAATACTATAAGATATTATGAAAGGTACCTGACGATTGTTCACATATTCCAAGAAAGTTGGAATATCCTGATACCTATACCGAATATCACTCAAATAGGGATTTTTCTGATAACAAATTATGTCGCCATCTTCAAGCTACAGCAGAAAATTTGACATGACAACAAATAGAAAATATATACATATATATATATATATATATATATATAAAACGTCTATTAAATATTATATCTTATTCATTAGAACCTGGCAAGATCGAAATGTAAATTTGACGTCAATGTGCTCACACATAACACTTGGTTCAAACTTGATTTCCTGAGCATCAAAAATATAGGGAATCAGAAACCATAGCAAATGCAAAAGATATTCTTGGAATGGAATGCATGACCAAAAAATCACCTTTAAGGTTGAATGCGTCAGTAAAATACTAACCTCAAAAAGTTCAAGTTGTTCATTCGGAGGAAAGCCAGCCAGTTCATTCAGTTTCGCCAGTATTTCAAATGGTCTTCCCAGGGCCTTAACAAAAAGTCTTCCAACAAACCTTTACACAAAAAATAAAACTGTTCAGCAAAGGTCATTCTTGATATAACACAACGAAGGCGCATGAATCAACATATACCGAAGCTCTTCTTTGTCAGGGTCATAAAATTTAAAAAAAAGTAATATGTCCTCTTTGGTTTTATCAGGTGGAGGTAGAAGGCGTAAATCCTGAAGAAACAAAAATTTAGAGGTCAAAAAACACCAGGTACTTTGTGAACTTAATTGACAAGTATTGATGACACCTATCTCAAACAAGAAAACTACTCAAATAAATAAGATAAAAAATAAAGCTTCCATTTTCTTTGATATGTTTCAGCAATTTTACCGATGCAAGCTCAACTTCCAGGAATAGCTTCAGTTCAGCATTATGCGCCTTGTTTGAGACCTCTCTCAGTTGTCCAACCTACAGAGGTGCAACTAATGAAAATGTTTTTCTATTTTGAAATGATCAGGAAAAATAAATCTGAGGCTATTATAGCATGATAGTATTAAATTCTGGTACAAGAGAAGCCACTGAATGATCATAAAGATAATAAACGAACTCAAATCCTATTGTTTTACCCTTCGACAAAATTGAGAATAGCAATTAAACATGCATTGATGAATAAGGAACAAAGAATAACATACAGTCTGCGCTTCCTCTTGGGCAGTTAAAGGCCTATTGGGGCGATATGTGTGGTTTTGACGCTTAGCCCACAGCCAAAAACGCTGAAATTGCACAGGTATGCCACATTCTTTTGCTACCTCTTCCTGTGAACAACTTCAATACTGAGAACCTTAAACATTATCAATTAGACAATAATAGCATAAAAAGAGTACAACCCTGCAATAAGCTACACTAACAATATGACGATTTTGGAAACTGAGGCCATCATCATTAATTTAGAAGTAATTCCATTTAGAAAAATCCAACCACTTAATTCAGAAAAAGGGAAAACACAATAAAGAAAAACTACTTGATTTACACCCTATAATCAATAAAGAAGAATTACCTTGAAAGCTGTAAATGGTAACTGTTTCTGGATACGAAAGCTGCGAACCTTATCATGGTCCACAAGATCAAAATATATATCTCTCCCAATCTGTTCAGCTAAATCTCCATCTCGAGCAACCTGTATGCCACCAATAATACAATAAAGCAAAACTGCATGAGACTCCAGTGAACTTGCCATTTGAATCAATGATAAAACCCAGAAGAGAATTAAATGGAAAAACCTTTATGATGGTGTAAAGGTGTGCCTCTGCCTTTTCCTTTTTCTTGTGTTCTTTCTCTTCTTGTTCTTTCTTCAATCTTATCTGAAAACATAATAAGGGATGAACCCAACCACCATGATATGAAACAATGACTGAATGATAAACCCAATTGAACCATCTTACTCTTAGGTGTTCAGCAATGTCCTTCTCATCCACATTGCAAATTATTTTGTCCTTGTCACTCTCACGTATATACACAAGCATATATGCATTTGAGTACTTTGTGAACTTAAAAGGAGTATTATTGAAGCCAGGATTTGCCTGAGGAAGCTGATTAATTCAACCAAAAAATGATGAGGGTCAACAAGCAAAGAAGAGATAAGTAGGGGAATCTATGATGACAAATACATTACCTCTTCCTCACCACCATATTGTTCCTCCAATGCCCTCTTCACATCTTCTTTAGTTACCCTTTCATCATCAAATTTGTACCTGACAACAAAAGCGCCATCAGGTCCTTTAATTTTCTTCTACCGCACACATGCATTACTCAAATTTCAATACAAAATTTACAAAATGACAAATATAGAACCTAAGCACAAAGCAAATGATATTTTGTTCGTGCAAGTTCAGAACATCTATTGCCAGTGTCATAAAAAAAATTAAAAACTAAGAAGTTGCCTAGAAAAAAATATATATATAGTTAGAAATAGTTTTCTGAAATCTATCACAATAACTTGGTCCGAGAATACTTCTAAAAGAGGTCTAGGACATTGCTATAATTAGAAAAGGAGACAAAATTGGGAGAACTTTCAGAATAAATGTTGTCACCAGACATAAAATAATAATAATAATAATAATAATAATAATTAAAGAGAAACTTCCAACTAACATGACCACCATTTCTGTGGTACATATTGCATAATCATTTCAATGTTCAGTTTCATGGTTCATGCATATTGGAGTACAGTTACCTGTAAATAAATTTTTTTTATGCATAAAGTTAAAATCAATATTGTAAAAGAACTCGCAAGCCCTTTAAAAGCCATTATTATAGATTTGTAAGCCAAACAAATAAGGGTGGAGGTGCCATTTTACATCTCTGATTAGCAGTAAAGGTTGAAAGAGGTTGCAATTTAATTCAGGGGAATATATGTAAGAATATGAAGTTTGAGCAGCTTGTGAACATATACAAACCTTACAAGGGTAAATATGTAATATCAAGATTTTCTAGGGAAAAAGGCCCAAATAATAAGTTTGGTTTATCTGATGAATATGTACCATATGTTACAATATCCACCAAACTTGGATGTATGTCACATCCAAAGTGAATGTTTGACCTTCTGAGGAAGATCAAGAAACAAAGCAACAGAATATAAACAACTTAAGAGGTATTTGAAGCATAATAGAAAACTAAACAACATATGATTGCTTACCATTGATCTGTCAGAGTAGGACGAATAAAGGCGTAATAGTGCCCTCCATGAACGCCACCACTGTGGACAAGGACGCTGCATGCAAAAACACCATAAAAAAGCACCCAAAATAACACAAAAAAAAGAGGGAAATCTAAGTCGAATCCTATAAACAAGAGATGCATAAAATACAAAAGATGAACCAACAGAACCAAAATGAGAACCTTTCAAGCTAAAAACTTGTAAATAAAAAGGTGACAGATAAAGATCAAAAAGCAATGGAAAGAAAGGAACATTAGAGAAGCCAAATATATATATATATATATATATATATATATATATATATATGAAAACACAAAAAGTTACGCACAGAGATTCAGGCATTTGAACAGGAGAAACTAAGTTCTAAACCACATTGAATTTTTTAAAGTTATATTTCATCAAGCAAATAATGTTGGTACTGAAAGAAAAGATCACTAACATTCTATAATTCATCAAATAACACGATTCAAATTACCAGATCCAACAGTTGCCTATTTCTTAATAATCAACTAGAAAAAATAAATTATGTACCTGTGAAGCATATATAAATTACGGACACTTCTGTCTGCATCTGGAGAAAGATATTTGCCATCATCTCTATCAAGATCTAATTGCAGAGGGAACTCATATCGATCATTTATCTGCATTTCCAGTTTTGAAATATTTGGTAAATCAAGGTGTCCAAAGGAGTCCACTAAAATGAATAACTGATCTTGCACACACAAATAATTAATTAAATAAAGTCAAAACAAGAAGAAGTTGAGTTTGTTGCCTCTGGAAACACCAACTAAGTTGCATTCTAATCAACCAACTAGACACGCAGAGAGAAAATAAACACTGTACAATTCATTTGAATTCCTTGAAAAAAAAATGCAGTATTAGCTATAAAAATCACTTTCAAAACACACACACACACACACACACATTCAGAATTATTTGCCAGTTTGGATGATAAAAATCTGCAGCTAGATTGTATGCCTAGGTAAGAGTCACTCTAACCATAATAATGACTAGACAATAGGAACACACTTCAACAAAATCTAACAGGTTCCAAAACTCTTAAGAATGTAGCAAAGTTCCTACTTAGAGAAGCCACATCCAAGGAACTTGATCTCACGTAAGGCAACTTGGACGTCAAACACTTATGAATTCCAACAACCAGATACACTTAAACAATCTTTCTATCACAACAACAAGCTCATGCACTGATATAACTTGCTCCTATCTCAAACTACTTCAGATATCTATAGTTGCAAGCTCAAGAAAAAGCAGAGTAACAACCAGTAGCCATCCTCCGAGCTTAGTTGGTGAATCAAAGACCAAGCTCAATGCTAGAAATAATGAGAAAGCTTTCAATTTGATTAACACAATAAAAAAGTTGAGAAAAGAGTGAAAACTGAATAAAGCAGTAGATAATTGGGCAAAATATCGGCAGGAAACAGAAAAGCCCTTCAGAAGTAGCAGATCAGGGGTTACTAAAACAAAGAAAATAAATAATTAAATAAAAGAGATATCTCCAAAAACATAAAATAGTTGAGAAACCTCTTCTCCTGCCACTATTATTGTGACTTTGTTTTCAGTGTTTATTCCTTGTAAAATAAAATAAGGGTGCATTACTGAAAAAATGAAGAAGATGGAATGAAAACCTACCCTGGCGTGTACCAACCATATCAATTTGATTTCTACATTTTTAACACTTGCAATTTAAATCCTAAAAGTATAAAAGCAGCATAAAATTTCATTTTTTATTTAAAGTTTTCATAAAATATCTATATTCTGAAGTACTCTTGGGTAAATTAAGTGCAGGATTTATTGAAGGCATACAGTGACTGTTATTTCACTCCATATTAATAATTTCATTAACAGAGACCTTGGGGACTATCCTGTGAGATTCAAAAATAGTGAGGGCAAAGTGTTCTAATAGATAAAGCTTACAAGGAGAGACGCTTTCTCTAAGCACGAAAAAAGAAAGAAACAATATATGTAAAAGATGGCAAAAGTAACATATAATGTATTATCCATGTGTTACTTGCACAAAATAGCATTTTTCAAAATACCAACCTTTACCATAGCATCCCGCATGAAATCATATTCAAACCGTTTCAGCTGAAGTTGCAAAACAGGTGGGAAGTCAATGAAAAGAACACCCTTCTTGGCCTCCTGCAAAGATATGAATTATACATGCCTTCATAAGGATGTAATCCAAAACAAATAAGAACAGTGTTGACCAAAGAAAGACAGATTAGAACAGTTGGAACAACAACACTCAAAATAGAGCAATAGAAGTGCTGTGATCAAGTAAAACTGTAAAACTAAATGAACTGCAAGGCTATCTTAAGAAGTACTCCATCACAGGACTTTTCTTTTTGTCACATGATAGACATATTAAGATAACACGAGGATGAGAACAAAAAGGGCAGCCCGGTACTACAAAGCTCCCGCATGCGTGGAGTCCGGGGAAGGGTCGGACCACTTGGGTCTATTGTACGCAACCTTACACTGCTTTTTTTTGCAAGAGGCTATTTCCATGACTTGAACCCGTGACCTCTAGGTCACATGGCAACAATTTTACCATTGTGCCAAAGCTCCCCTTCAACATGAGGATGAGAACAATGTAACAAAAACAGAGAATGGATGGCCTTACATGTCAATAAAGCCAGAAAACAATAGTCCTATAGGGCCAGTCGTAGTACACAATGTATTTTCTTTGGATTACATCTTTATCAATATATTTATTACATAAACAACTTAAGTATGAGAAACATCATATTCACTTATCATATAAAGCTCATTTAGTATCACCAAGCTTGACAGTGCCAAGAAAAATGGATCTCATAATTGGATTTCTAAAATCCAATAGTGCATTATGGAGAAGAATTAAGTTCACCCAAGGTACACTGTTGCAAAAAAGGAAAACAAATAAAAATAAATCACGCAGTTTGTCTTTGAAAGGAAAATTACTATGAATCCTTATTTTACATTAATTGTCTTGAAGGCTTAAGGAAGAACCAAATGTGAGACAAGGACTGAACTCCAAAAACCTCAGAAATCTCTCTCTCTCTCTCTCTCTCTCTCTCTCTCTCTCTCTCTCTCTCTCTTACTAATGTGGTTATCACAGAAGAGTAATTTTGGTTTCTATACAAAGCACCTCAATGACAAGAATTGTATATAGAGAAGGTTGAGCCTTCCAAGCAATTCATCCCAAAAAGGAAGCAGGATATAAACTTTGCTAAATACAACCATGAGTATCTCAGCATTAGATTTCTGCCAAAGCAACAAACCTGTAGACCATATTGTTCAGCATGATATTTGTTATCGCCTTCAAGCCGCTCAACTTCAACATACTTATCAAAAGAAGCATAAACATCTTGACAGCCTTTTACATCAAGTTGAAGATCTGCACAAGCAAATACGCTTGTTACACAAAAACACCAACAGAAAAGGGATTGTTCAAAAAATAATGGCATCTGGCGTACCATAAAATGATTCTTTTCTGCTAGACTTATAGTCCACATTAATGCACTCAATGTAGTTCATGTGATGGCCTTCAAATAACTGTTGAATAGTACCCTCCACAACAGTACCCTGAGAAGACATCAAAGATGCACAATTCATTAACCACATCCAGAGTTAAGAAGAAAAACCAAATCACTAGATCATCAGACCTTCATCTTATCTTCTAGCTTCTCACAAAGAACTCTGTTAAGCTCTTGCACATCATGTTGCATAAATGAATCATATGTGTCCCATCCAAAAGACTTTGTCAGCTCTTTTGTAGCAACACTATTATCACTATATTGAAGTTTGTAAAAAAGGCTTTGCAGGGCCAAAGGAATGCTCCATAATGGCATATCATTCTCAGTAGTAGGCATATGGTATACAGCCTGAAAGAAACAAATATAGAAATTAAAACAAAGAGATTAATCAGGCAACAGGAGATAAAGTGTAAAGTATGATCATACTTTTCTGAAGTAGGGAATATGGTAAAGGGTTTGGAGAAGAGAGTTCATGTAGCATGTCGCTCCTTGGTTCTTTAGACCAACATAACCTGTTTCTTTTTTTGAGTCATAAGACCAGTAATCAACCACTCTACGGACGGCAACCTCAGCTTCAACCATACATGTATCATTAACAAGGTAACCTCTAGTTGGGTCATAGAGGTCAGAAAGGGGCATAAAGGATGTGAAACCCCAATCACTTTCCCTCGCATTGAATTGATGTTGAGTTTCTGAGAATCAAAAAAACAAAACAAAACAAAAAGTACAAAAGAGTTATTTTCACATAAACCAAGTAATTCCCACGGAGAAAAATATTCAAAAAGGAAACTAAAGCAAATAAATATTGGAAAATGTATCAGATTGCCCATAACATATACATGCAGAGAAGGTGTACGTACACCAGAAGTACACATCAACTTACCAACCAAACTTATTAGATCTCAGATGGTTAAAGGAGGTCAGAGCTAACATTATACCAAGGAAATATCTTTCACAAACAGGTGCAGTACATGCATTAAAGAATGCCAAGTCATAAGCATTTTGCCATGACAATTCTGTCCATATAACTAATCAATCAATAGCAGGCGCATAACCACAAATCAAAACAGGCTAAAAGAATAGCTTACATTCCAAAATATTCAGCAACATCAATGTTGAAGACTAGCACAAACAACAATTTGCATCAGTCTTAAATTCAAAAGTACCAAAATTGAACCCAAGGAGTCAAAAAGATGCTATCTAAATAACTTATTTGCTTGAATAGTCAAAAATGGTATGAGTACCGACAAATAAGTCCTCAAGGGAGTAGTGGTCCAAAAGAGATAAGCAAAATACATTCATTGCTAGATAGTTTGTTGATTCTGCTCAGTGACCATAAAGCCGTCAATTGCCAATGTAGTAAGTGTGGCACATAACCTAGAGGCAAATGTCTGGTCAACTTAAATGAAGCCCGGGATGACAAAATTTAATTCCTAGCGGATCAAACAGAATTCTATTTTGGACAAAGGGAAGTAACTCTATTGAATAGACAATGTCACTTAAATTGAAGAAAGAGTGATTCCTTTGCTATTTCTGGTTACTTTCTCTACATGGTTGGCCGCTATGTGAACCACCTAGATAGGTATCATGGAGTTTAATCATTAATTGAGCATATTAACATGTAGAAAGAGAAGAAAGCAACTGCAAGAAAACAATAGAGTATGCAGAGCTTGGTAATAAATATACCCTTAGCAGGAATGAGTATCAATTATCATAAAATAAAGATAAGAAAACGCCTATTTAGACTACATGCAAAACAAGAATACGACAAATAGAGAGTGCAAAAGCTAAAATTACAAGGGGTTATTGGAATATTACCTTTTTTTACTGAATACTTGAGATGGATTTGATTGACAACAGACAAGCTGAATTGTGCATGTCTACTCCACCCATAAGGGAGGGATGTTGAATCAGCAACATCCAGATACATAGACAAGTGGTCCACATTGTTTCCCTTGGGGAATATAAGGACCCGCCTATCACAAACAAATGCATTAGCTTCTCGTAACCTTTATCAAACCACATGCAATTAGAATTCCTAAAATTGGAGGCCAATGGTAAGATCCGCCTACCATTTATAGCCCCCGACAAAGAAAATCTCCGAATAGTGTTTCTTCACAGACAATCGGGAGAAATTCTCAATAGTCCATGTGAATTTGGACATTGGAGGATCCTCCACCTGCTGATTCTCTGCAGTGCTAGCAGCCTCCGGTTGAACCACTACAATGAAAACCACACCAAAAAATTACAAAAATAACAAAAATAAAAAGAAGAACATTTGCATATCAAAACCCTAATAACATGAGAACATCAAACAAGCCTCTCACAGAAGCTCCGATCTCTGGAGAACTAGTTTCAGTATTCATTCAAAGAGAAAACCACAAAAGAAGAATCAAAATTATGCTTTACCCTCCATCGGCTGAGGACCATCAGCGAACTCCGAGTGGGGGACAAGCATCTCATCATCCTCCTGCTGCAACAGAAAAGGAACGCAAATCACGATCAGAACTCAGATCCAGCAGGATCCCCAACCTCCGCCCCATTCAAAACCCTACAAACTAATCCCGATGGAAATGACCACCTATCCTACTCTTCTCATCACAACACAAACGCAACCCGAAACCCTAGAAAAACGCGATCACAAACCGGTAATCTAGAAAATAAACCCTAAAACAAGATCAAAATAAGAGAAACAGCAAAACAAATCGGAACAACAACAGAACTTAGATGGAAGTTAAGGCTAAGCATACATCGAGAGGTGGCGTAGTCATCATGGTCATGAAACAGTCAGCGGCGCTATAGCGGTGGAAAACGAACCGATCCGAGGCGGCGAACAGCAGCAATGGCAGCAGCGAAGGAGAAGGAGAGCAAGAGGGAGACGAGAGCCGGAGAAGAGAAGCGAAGAGAAAGCAATGGGCTTGAGCAGCCAGCGACACCACCGAAACACACAACCGGGGTTTTATATCGAGAAGGGGTATTTTCGGAAAATACCCAAGTCTACGCTCACACGTGTGCACATTCCATGAACTGAAATTTTTTAAAATATAATTACAATTGCATATATATCCTCGTTAAAGTTCTAATTACTTTATTCAATAGAAACTAACGTTTCACTTATATGCCCCTGTATACATGAAAATATCTTAGTTTTATAAGGGTGCATTTGTAAATTACAAACATAATATAAAATTATAAAGACTTACAGGGTTTCACATGAAAATAAGCCTAGCACCGGCGATACCAACGAATCACAACCGCGGTTTTTATTTTCAAAAGGGGTATTTTAGGAAATGTGAAGTTTTGGAAATTGAAGTTTTGGAAAATCTAATTATTATTTCATATATATCCTTGTAAAAGTTTTAATTATTTATAAACAGTATAAAACTAGGTTTTCGCATATGTACACATTACACAATCCAAAATCTCGGCTTTATAAGAATAATATATGATTACAAGGATTTACAGGGTGTATATGCAAACATGTCTTCCTCGTTTGAGAAGTTGGGCCGGCGCACCATTGTGGGCCTCTAAAACACAAGAGAATCCGTTGTCGAATTGGAATTTTTATATATTCATAAACTTCTTTAGTTATTTAATTATCTATTAATTCTCCTCTAAATATCAAGACTTGGGGAAAAATTTTTTTCTAATTTTGTGAAATTTTAATTAAACTAGATAATAAGGCTGTGTTTTCCAATAAAACGTTTTTTCTAACAAAATTTTTAATTAAGATTTTAAAATATAATAATGAGTCACCAACATTATATTATTATTAATACCTTTGATTAAAAAATATCAAAAAATTTTGAAATTTTTCAAAAATTATTACTATTCCAAAGTGGAATATTCCCAACACAATTACCAATAAAATATTTCTCCTCCAAAAATTTTAACTGAGGTTTAAAAATATAATAATGGCTCATCCATTAATACATTGAAGTCACATTATTATCTTATCATTAATGCATTTATTTTATTTCCCTCCAAAAAAATTCAAAACTTTTTCAAAAGTTATTACTAATCATTTGTGATATCCCCACAATCAAACACAAGAATAATCTTGGTAAATTCTGAGAGACCTTGGGTACTATTCCCAAGGCATTTTGCCGCCCATGTTTGGTTGGGGGATAACCCCAAGGGTTATCCCCAACACAATTCCCCATAAAAAAGTTTTTCCCGCCAAAACCTTTAACTAAGATTTAAAAATATAACCTACCAATACATGTTAGACACATCACTATCTTATCATTAATATCTTTAGTTTAAAATTTCCTCCAAAAAAATTTGAAATTTTTCAAAACTTATTCCTATCCCCAAATGGGATAACCCCCAACCAAACGCAGCGGGTGCAAGGTAGAGTATTTTGAGTGCAGCCTAGTATATTTTGGGTCCAGGAGGTAGGTGCAGCTTAGTGTATTTTGAGTGCAATCGCACCTAAGGCAACCCAAGGCCCAAGGTCTCATAGAGGGCACCAAAACCAACATATTTAGTTTTCTTTTTTAAATGTTTTTAAATAAGATAGTTACAAAAATTTAATATGATACTCATATAAATTGTTGTCAAATTAAGTAAAGATGATTTTCAAGGAAAAACAATATAAGTTATTCACGCATTTATGTACATAAATAAAAAAACACTAATATAATATTAATATTTTTATTAAAATAATGACTAAAGGTTAAATCAGTGCCTAAAGATTTATTTAATTAAACAACCAGCACAAATTTGAATATCTCTTGGTCTTCTGACAAGATATGTAAGTAAAAGGGCACTAAGGCAAGAGATCCCACTCTCGCCCCTCTTCTTCACCTTGGCTATAGATGTGCTAGCCATCATGTTCAAGGAGGCAATCATGACTAATATTTACAATAAAGTCCGCTTAGGATCTACTAATGATGATTATCACAATATTTAGATACACATATGACCTTCTAGTCTTTTTCACAAAAGATCGACCTTACCCAATTCGAACCTTGAGGCTAATCTTCTACGTATTTGAGAGGACTCAAGGACACCGACCCTAAGAGATTGCCCAACTCATTAATTGCCAGGTACTAGCACACCTTTTAAATACCTTGGAGTATCGGGGGACGTCGGAAGAAAGAAGATTGGAACAGTATCATCTCAAATATGGAGAAGTTCTTGGAAAAGAAAGTTCCTATTGATGGGAGGTAGAGTCACACTAGTCAACTCCGTGCGATCCACAATCCCCATTCATTGGATGCCCATCTACCGACTGCCACAATGGGTCATCAATCAAATGGATAATATATGAAGATACTTCCTTTAGAAAGAAGAACATACACAAACTCACATGCTTATGCCAGCCAAAAGAAGAAGACGGCTAGGGAATCTTGAATCTATAGCAATTCAATGTGGCACTCTTGGGAAAATGGTGGTAGAGACTTATTACGGGCATAGCAAGGATGTACCTTAAGATCATAAAGGGTAACTACTTCAGAATCCTCGATGCTTGCAGAAATGTGCCCACACAAGCGCTATACTAATGGCAAGGAGAAAATTCAAAGATAGGGCGATCACCTTGCACAACATTGTAACATATCCAAGGAATGGGGAAACCACCAATATCTGGTTTGACAACTAGATTCAGGGACAATCATCGTGGGACTTGTTTCCTTCTCTACGGCCCTTAATTCTCAAAAGGCCAACATCGGTGCGAAGTGCCCAGATAATTTAATAAAGTAGATGGCTAAGAAATCCCATCTTAAAACAAGGGACATTACCACAAATAGAAACCCGGGACTACAACCTGCTTCAACCGAATCTAGCATATCAACAAGAGATAAGCGTAGACTAGAGGGGATGGAAACTCACAAGCTTTGCCATATTTTCTATTAAATCAATATATATATATATATATTCCGAATAGACGGAGGTATCACAAATGACCTGAGGGTTGACTTTTGGAGAGCCCTATGTCGTATGAAAATCAAGATATTTACATGGCTAACAAGGGAAGACCGAATACTTACTATGCAAAACCTACAAAAGAGAAAATGGGGAGGGAACCCGCACAACATGCTTCTTGTGTGAAATTAAGGAAGAAACTATATATATCACACCTCGTCCTCAACTATGCCTTTACACAAAGAATTTGGGAGCATTACTGCTTATTGTATGGGTTAGAGTCCGCTCCAAACTTACTTCATGATCTCTGGGCCCCCAAGTCTCTTACTAGCAAAGTGCACAAAATCTTAAAAAGGGGATAGGAGCTTACGATAATGGCAATCACATGGAACATATGGCTCCAGAGAAATATGCAATGTTTATAAGAAAAACAATGTGTTTTTCTTACAAATCATTTGTGATATTAATTTAATCATTTGATACAGTAAACCAGTAAAAAAAACTAAAGTTGGAAAAGGCACATATGTTAGTCAAAAGAAGTCTTTAGTGCACACAAGGCACATATGTATTAATTTCCATGGAAAATTAATACAGTCAAAGTTGTCAAACAACAAATATGCTTTTTTCATAGAGAATAATCATTTTCCACTAAAAAATAAGGGCAGTCAAACTATAAAATAAGAATTTTTCATGAAAAATATTAGATTTTATAGTAAAAAAATAATTGCAATCAAATGGCCACAATCTTGATTTCCACAAAAAAAAATTCCTCGAAAAATTATTCTATGGATATATAAACTTTTCCACCCATTTTTCATCTTGTAATCAAATGCACCATAACATAATATTAATCTTTTTATTAAAATAATAACTAAAGTATCTGCTTAAACCAAACATATTGTGAGTGAAAACCACTCTAATAACAATATTAGTAGAGAAGTTAAAAATAAATTATAAAAAAAATTTAAGTCGGTGGATATAACCTAAAGAATTATTTAATTAAATAACCAACACAGATTTGAATACCTCTCCTCTTGTTCTTCTGACAGGATATGTAAGAAGTAAGAGGGAATTGAGATAAGGGGACCCACTCTCGCCCCTCTTCTTCACCTTGGCTATAGATGTGCTAGCCATCGCGTTCAAAGAGACAATTATGGCTAATATTTACAATAGAGTCCGCTTAGGATCTACTAATGATGATTATCACAATATTGCAATACGCAGATGACCTCCTAGTCTTCTGCACAAGAGACCTCACCCAATTTCAAACCTTGAAGCTAATCTTCCTATTTGAAGGGCTCTTTAGGCAACATATAAACTTCCCTAAAAGTGTCATAATCCTTATAAGGACTCAAGGACACTGACCCCAAGAGATTGCCCAACTCATTAACTGCCAGGTAGCGGCACTACCTTTTAAATACCTTGGAGTACCGAGGGGCGCTTGAAGAAAGATGATTAGAGGAGCATCATCTCAAATATGGAGAAGAGAATGGGCTCTTGGAAATAAAGGTAGAGTCACACTAGTCAACTCCGTGCGATTCACAATCCCCATTTATTGGATGTCCATCTACCGACTGCCACAATGGGTCATCAATCAAATGGATAATATATGAAGATATTTCCTCTAGAAAGGAGAACATACACAAACTCACATGCTTATGCTAGCCAAAAGAAGAAGACGGCTAGGGAATCTTGAATCTATAGCAATTCAATGTGACACTCCTAGGAAAATGGTGGTAGAGACTTATTACGGGTATAACAAGGATGTGCCTTAAGATCCTAAAGGGTAATTACTTCAGAATCCTCGATGCCTGTAGAAATGTGCCCACACAAGCGTTATACTTATGGCAAGGAAAATTCAAAGAAAAGGCGGTCACCTTGCACAGCATTATAACATATCCAAGGAATGAGGAAACCACCAATATCTGGTTTGACAACTAGATTCAAGGACAATCATCTTGGGACTTGTTTCCTTCTCTACGGCCCTTAATTCTCAAAAGGCCAACATCGGTGCGAAGTGCCCTGATAATTTAATAAAGGAGATGCCTAAGAAATCATATCTTAAAACCAGGGACATTAACACAAATAGAAACCCGAGACTACAACCTACTTCAATAGAACCTAGGAGATCTACAAGAGATAAGTGTATACCTACAGAGAGGGAAACTCACAAGCTCTGTCATATTTCGATTAAATCAATATATAGATTCAGAATAGAAGGACATATCACAAGTGACTTGAGGGTTGACTTTTAGAGAGCCCTTTGTCGTATGAAAATCAAGATATTTGCATGGCTAACACGGGAAGACCGAATACTTACTCTTCAAAACCTACGAAAGAGAAAATGGGGACGGAACTAGCACAACATGCTTCTTGTGTGAAATTGAGGAAGAAACTACATCACACCTCGTCCTCGACTGTGCCACATATTGTATGGGTTAGAGTCCGCTCTCAACTCACTTCATGATCTCTGGGGCCCCAAATCTCTTACCAGCAAGGTGCACAAAATCTTAAAAAGGGGATAGGAGCTTATGATAATGACAATCACATGGAATATATGGCTCGAGAGAAATAGGCAATGTTTATAAGAAAAATAATGTGTTTTTCTTACAAATCATTTGCGATATTAATTTTCTCATTTGATACAGTAAATCCGATAAAAAAGTTAAAGCTGAAAAAGACACACATGTTGGTCAAAAGAAGTTTTTCAGTTCACATAAGAGCGCACATGTCAATATAACCTATATTATTGTAAATAAAATGTGATTTATCTATTAAAAAATAAAAAGCAAAATAATAATAATAATAATATTAAGATCCATCAAGGAAACAAAAGTGCAACAATAAGATTGAAGATTAATTTCAATAATTGCATAAATCTGACCTAATAAAAACCTGGCCTTGTTTGGTTGGGGGTTATCCCCCAACACAGTTTCCAATGAAAAAGTTTTTCTCACCAAAATCTTTAATTAAGATTTAAAAATATAACCCACCAATATAAAGTCAACACATCACTATCTTATTATTAATAACTCTACTTTAAAATTTTCTTCCAAAAATTTTAAAACTTTTAAAAACTTTTTCCTATCCCCAAGTGGATAACCCCAACCAAACGCAATATACGAAAATTAAAAACTTTTCGGGACTGAATTAACTTAAAAAATGAAATTAACTCCTTTATTTATTTTTATACTTATCTTCTTATCATGAAACCTTTTGACTTCACGGAGACAAAGTGCCAAAAATGTCTTACTCCTCTCCTTGCCTGCGCGCCACGTGTCACCATCGTGTCACCACCACAGCAACCCTCATCACCGACGTACCCATGACGAAAATACCCCGGTTCCGGCGCGACCCAATGAACCCAAACCCAGGGGTAGTTTCGTCATAATCTGTTGTTATGAACAAGGAGATGGAGCCGATGAAAGCTAACAAGAGAGAAAGAGATCGAGAGGTGAGCCATGGCGATGGTGGAGGAGAAGAAGAGGGAGAACATGAGAGTGATGGTGGCCGTTGATGAGAGCGATGCGAGCCTGTACGCGCTTGGATGGGCTCTGGACCATTTCGGCGCGCCGCCGGAGAAGCTCGGCTCGCTTGTTATCCTCCACGTTCAGCAGCCTTTCCACCAGTACATTCTCCCCGCAGCTGGAGGCCCAGGTTTATTTTTTTTATTTATTTATTTATTTATTTATTTATTTATTTATTTATTATTCTATTGAACTTATTATTAATTTATCTAAATTTTTTATATATATTTTATTATGTTGTAGTGGCTGTTTATGCACCGACATCAGTGACTGAGACTATGAAAAAAGCTCAAGAACAGAACACAGCCAATGTGATTTCCAGGGCTCTGAGTGTTTGCAAAGAGAGAGAGGTAATTAATTAATATTAATTAATGTGACAATTAATACATAGAAATGAATTAAAGTTATTTAGGTGTTGATGATGTTGAATATATATGTATAGATGACAGCAGAGACTTTAGTGATGGATGGTGAACCGAAGGACATGATCTGCCAAGCTGTTCAACTAAAGGGTGTTGATCTTGTTGTTGTTGGAAGCCGTGGACTTGGCAAGATCAAGAGGTTTGTTTTTTATTATTATTATTTTTTAAAATTAAATTAAGGGCAGCCGGTGTTACAAGCTCTCATTTTATGCGGGGTCTTGAGAAAGATCAGATCATTTAGGTCTATTATTGTTTCGTTATTATTGTTTCGTTCTTGATCGCTTGTATTATTTTTAAAAATTGAATTGAATTGATATAAGTAATTAATGTGTGTGTTTGTTGATGTTATGGTGTAGGGCTTTTCTGGGGAGTGTGAGTGATTATGTTGCGCACCATGCGAAATGCCCGGTTCTGATTGTGAAGCCACCGAAGGAAGAAGAACATAGAGAGTAGTAGCAGTAGTAGGGTGAATGCATGCATGTGATGAATATTTGCTTATAATAAATAAATTTGGGGTAATTATCAAACACACATTCATGTGTGAAGGCCCCTGTTATTTTCTTACCTCTCTGTTTTGTTGTATAATATATATAAAAAGTTTGTGGTGATTATCAAGCACATTCATGTGTGAAGGCCCCTCTTATTTTCTTAATTACCTGTCTCCTTATTTATATATATATGGATAAATAATATATTGATTAAAGTTCATGATGGAACTAAAACGTGATAACATCACAGTGGTGGGTTTAAACATATCTCGACGGGATGAAGGGATGAAGGGATGAAGGTGAAGCTTCTTTGATGAGGATTCCAACTGGTAGGCATTTTGGTTACATCAAATCTTTTGATGAGGATTTCAATTAGTAGGCATTTTGGTTACATCAAATCTTTTGACGAGGATTCCAACTTGTAGTCATTTTGGTTATATCAAATTAAGAGAATGTGTTTTTTTTTAAAAAAAATAATTAAATTGTATTATTTATTAACAATAATATGATGGTCCATTACAAAAAAAAAATGGTGACATTAGTATATAGGGTTAAAGTCATTTTTTGTCCCTAAAAACGAGACCAAGATTCATTTTTATCCCAAAATTCAAAATTTGTTCAATATGATCCCTATGTATTACATATTTTGACATTTTGGGTCCCTATATATTTCGTATTTTTGTATTTTTGATCCCTATTGCTGACGTGACGATTATGTGGAATACCAATATTGAAATGCATATAATCTTTTTATTGTTATGTTTAGGTCATTATTTTGCTGATGTGGAGTGATAAGTGACAGTATATGCTGATGTGGACCGTATTGAACAAATTTTAAATTTTTGGGATATAAATGAACATTGCCATGTTTTTAGTGATCAAAAATGGCTTTAACCCTAGTATATACAGTGACATATTCTTGGTTGAGTTGTTGGTGACACAGGTTTCCTCTAGTCTGGTGCTTCTCATGTTGGTGACACAGGTTCCCTCTAGTCTGGTGCTTCTCAAAAGCTTTGTTCAAACTTTTCATCACCAAGTTCTATGTCATCTTTAATTTTGGGTTTTTGTACAATGGAGTTGCAAAAATAAAGTAAAATAAGATTTTTAATATGAGAGATAAGGTTATATATTAATATTATTAAACCATTTGAGGAAGTAAATTAATATTTATAGGAGTTTGAATCAATTTAATGCTATATACTAATATTTAATTAATATTTAATATTATATATTATAAAAATATGTATTTAATATTATATTTTAATATTTAATTAATATTCAATGTTAAATTCATTTTTGGTAGTCGGCCGTTCGGTCATCGGGTGGGTAATGGCGGCAAATAACAATGATAGTTTGATAAAATATAAAAGGACATTCTAACTAGTCCATAGAAAAGAAAAACATTCTCAACCCCCAATTTGGAGGGTTGAGAAGTGGGGCTAAAATGGAGGGTTTTAACCCTCAATTTTACCCCCACGACCTTACTCTCCCCAAATCCCCGGATCCAAACAAAGGTTGATTGAAAACCCCCAAAATCCGCCATCCAAGGATGGCTAAGATCAAAAGAGTGTTAGGATTAAAAAAAATTTAACTACATGTATTAAAGAAAGAGAATAGGAGTACAAATATATCAACATATAATAGGACACTCGATCTTGGATAAAGGACAGGATCAGCCTTAGTATATATATATGCACCATCTTTCAAGGCTTTGTTGTCTAAGATTTTGTGTGTTTTTTCATGGTGAAAGTCAAGCTTCTTTTTTTTGACGAAGTGAGCCAGTGGTCAAGTGACCACTCGCTAAATCGAACAAAGGGATGGAGCCACGCGGGATCGAGTCACGGCTGCAAAGGCGGGAGTCAATTGCTCACCAAGCACAGTGCCACGTGCACAGGACTCGCCTCACGAGGCCCCCCACGGGATTCGATCCCATGCGAGAATTGAAACCGGGAACCCGGAATACCACACGACCCAAGGATCGTTGGTAAGTCAAGCTTCTTTACGTTGGATTTGATTGTTACTAGCTTGCATGCATGAGTTTCTTCAAACCAAAGAGTTTTTACTTTTTACCATGATTTTTGAAGATTTTTTCCCTACTGTTTTGATTCCAACCTGGTCACATTAAAAATAAGTTGAATAAATAATAAGTAAATTATTGTTTTTAAATTAAGGGAAAATTGGCTATGTACCCCCTCAAAAGTTTCATAATTATATATTTACCCCCGAAAAAATCATAATTGCATGTATACCCCTAAAAAGCAGGTTAAATTATGAATATACCTCTATTGTTAGGGCCCGTTGACAAAAATTAACTAGATAATCTTAACCATAGTTATTACTTAGGTTAAGAGTTGGAAAATGTCTAAAAATACCTCTCTTTATATATTTTAACTATTTTAAATTTCAGTTTTTTAAGAGATATTTTTAAATCTACGGTCAAATAAATTTTTTAGGGATAAATATACAAAGAGTATAATGGTCATTTTGTATATCTATCGTTTGTTAACTTATAGTTTTTTATCTGATTTTAATTCAGGGGTATATACGTAATTATACCTATTATTTAGGAGTATGAATGTAATCATGTTTTATTTAGGATAAATACATAATTTTAAAATTATTTAAGGGTACATATGTAAAAAAAACCCTTAAATTAAAGTGGATAAGTTATGGGTGCCTACTATCATACCTTGGGGCCTTGGGTTGTCTTGGACCAAAAAATCTTAAAAAATAGAACCCAAGCCCCTACAACCACCCTAGCGGAGAAGAGACCAGTGTAGGGCAAGGCAATTTGCCTTGGGCCATAGGCCAAGGTATGTTAGAAAATTTACCTAAGTTATGTTGATTTTATTATTTAGACTAAATCATTTTGTTTTAATTTTCATTGGACATTAATTTGTCATCTTTTTATCATATAAAAAATATATATGTATAAAATTTAAAAACAAGCATGAAAAAGTAAATTGTACTTTAATAAAGGAAAAAGTAAATTGTACGAAAAAGTAAATAAAGAAATCATAGCAACTTTGGGATAACAATGAATTATTAGTTATCCCTTAAAACAGCATTCCAATAAAAGCAAATAAATAAAGTGATGTGATAGACAGGCAAACAGGGCAAGCTAATCAACATCCAAACAGGACAAGCTTATCAGCATGGAAAATAAATATATTCCAAAACAGCAAAACCCCATGCAAACATCCACGTCACAAAGCAACGTGTCATCCATCGAAAATTCATATTAAATAAACAATATATAGAGTTTTTTTTACATGCTATCTAAAAAAAATATAGTAAAATCATTTTTAGGGTCTATTTGATGAACATAATAAGGGCGATATATATATTTACTATATATAAGTAGTGATTGGATGACGGCCGGCCACATCCTATCACTACTCTATAGATATATATATATGTAAGATCGCTGAATTAAGGTTTTCCTGAGAAGGTGACCAGAGAAGGTAAGAAGATGAAGGTGATGGTCGCTGTTGATGAGAGTGAAGGGAGCATGCATGCCCTTGAATGGACACTAGACCACCTCTTCCCATGGCTAAACTCCGGCCAGCAGGTCTTGCTTCGCTCTCTCATCGTCCTCCACGTCCAGAAGCATTTACATCACTATTTGTTCTCCAAAGACTTGGGTATATAATTATTCAAATCTAATTTACTGTCTATTTAAATCTTTATATATTTAAACCAAGTCTCTCGTAATTTTTTTTTAAGGTGACAACGGACAAGCACTACCACGAGGGATGTTAAGGATGGGGGCCGTCTAAGTTCCCGCATTTATAAGAGGGAGACTCATCCCCTGATCTTTCCGGGAGAACAAAACCTTTTAGCAAAGCAACCCGATATCAATATATCTTATAATTTTTTGTTTTTGTTAATTTTCCATTATCTTCACTATAACATTGTTATCATAAATCAGCTGTTGATATGAAATCAGTGATCAACTCTGTGAAGAGAGCTCAAGAACAGAACACAACCAAAGTGGTCACAAGTGCAACAGAGATATGTAAAGGAAGACAGGTATAGAAATGATTCATTTATCATTTTAAGTCAGTATGTTGAGAAGAGAAGTGAACTTATTCTAGTAACAAGCAGATAATAGCTGAAACCATAGTTCTGGATGGTGAGCCAAAGGATGTGATTTGCCATGTTGTGGAATTGATGGGAGATTGATCTCCTCCTTGTTGGCAGCCATGGCCATAGCAAACTTAAGTGGTGATATGATTATAATATTTATAGGGGTATATCTGAAAGTTGAGCATTTGCAGGGGTTATTTGCTATGATCTATCCACCCACAAGCTAGTCATCTCCCGTCATATTCGTTTTGTTGAGGATGATTTTCCGTTCTCTCAGTCCTCGTTCGCTCCTGTTCCCCCTCTTGATCCGGCTTTCACGGCATCCTCCTGGCTCCCGCGACCATCGTTTCCCCCGGGTGGCCTCCCAGTACCCCTGGCCGCCCCTCTAGGCCCACCTTCTGACCCGTGCTATGCCTCCACAGATGATGCCCCCCTGCTCGACTTTTGCTCCGTCCTCCGCCTCCGCGGCTGATGCCGCCCCAGGCGTACTCGTGTGCCCCGTGGCTGACTCACTCTCCACCTATGCTGCGGATACCGCCCGGGGTAGTGGCCCTGCACCCTGCGGGTGTGGCCTCTGTTCCAGCGCAGTGCCTAGCCGACTTCCTTCCATAGTTCCTGCTTCTTCCTCTCCTGCTCCCTGGATTGCTACTAATGTTCATCCAATGACTACTCGGTTCAAGAATTCCATTGTTAAGCCCAATTCGAGGTATACTCTTTCTACTACTATTTTTGCTGATAGTGAACCTGCTATAATGGCCCAGGCTCTTCGCCATCCCTAGTGGTTTCAAGTCATGCAGGCCGAATATGATGCTCTCCAACGCAACCAAAGTTGGGTTCTTGTTCCTCCTGATCTAGCTTAAAATCTTGTTGGGAATAAGTGGGTGTTCCTCATCAAACGACGCTTGGATGGTACAGTTAAGCGGTTTAAAGCTCGTCTTGTTGTCAAAGGTTTTCATCAGCGTCCTGGTGTTGACTTTCATGAGACTTTCAGTCCTATTGTTAATTCGATCACTGTGTTGTCTTAAGTGTGGCGTTGCATCGGGGGTGGTCTGTTTGACAACTCGATGTCAACAATGCATTTCTCAATGGTCATCTTACTGAGGAGGTTTACATGGTACAACCACCTGGCTTGCGTGATCCTTAGTACCCTAATTATGTTTGCCGTTTGCAGAAGGCTCTCTATGGATTGAAGCAAGTACTACGGGCGTGGTATCAAGAGTTGAAGCTTTTTCTTCACTCTCTTGGTTTCCTCACTTTTCGTGCAGATACGTCGCTTTTCATTCTGTCAACTGCCTTCACCCTTGTCTATTTTCTAGTTTATGTTGATGACTTTCTAATTACTAGTAGTGATCCTCAACTGGTTGATCGTATTATTCAGCAACTTGACTCAAGATTTTCCACCAAGGATTTTGGGTTCCTCTCTTACTTCTGTGGTGTTGAAGTCACTCCGACCTCTAATGGCGTGCTTCTTTCTCAACACAAGTATATTGTTGATCTTCTACAGAAATACCACATGCTTGACTCAAAACCAGTTTCTACACCCCTTGCTGTTGGTGCCTCTTTTCTTCTTCATGATGGATCCTCTTTGGTTGATGCTACCAAGTATAGACAGGTTGTTGGTAGCCTTCAACACTTGCGCATGACTCGCCCTGACATTTCTTTTGTTGCCAACAGACTTTCTCAGTTCATGCATCAGCCAACTGAAAATCATTGGGAAGCTGTTAAGCGCTTGCTTCGGTATTTGAATGGCACCAAAACTCTTGGCATTCGACTTCGGGCGAATTTTTCTCTTCAACTCCATGGTTTTTCTGATGCTGATTGAGGAGGTAATATGGATGATTGTGCATATGTTATGTTCTTGAGTGTAAATCCCATCTATTGGCGGTGTACCAAGCAACACACTATTGCTTGATTATCCACTGAGGTGGAATACCGTGCTATTGCTTCTGTTGCTGCTAAAATTCAGTGGATCAAGACTCTTCTCTATGAATTACATGTTCCTGTCCCTTCAACACCCACTATCTACTCGGACAATCTTGGTGCCATGTATCTTTGTGCTAATACTGTGTTTCATTCTCAAATAAAACATCTTCTCATTGACTACCACTTTGTCCGTGATCTTGTTTAGTCCTCCCTTCTTCGGGTGGTTCATGTCTCCGCTGCTGATCAACTTGCTGATGCTCTCACAAAACCTCTCCCTTGCCCTCGGCTTCTTGACATTTATGATAAGATTAGTGTTGCCTCTCGTACACCATCTTGAGGCGGCCTATTAGGATTATATATTTATCTATTATTCTTATATATTTATTTCTTGAATATTTCTTGTTTTATCATTGTAGTGGTATTATATATACCACAACTTTCTTCATTAATATTTGAAAAGTTTTCCTATCATGGCCTACTTGATCGATATGATTCTTGTTAATTAGGTTTTAGTTCATCTGGGTGTTTTCATTTTAGCATACCATGAATGAAAATTTTGTTTATGATTTTCTTCATATGGATGTATACATGAATGAAAAATTTGTTGTTGGAGGGTGGATGGGAGTGTCGGGGCGCGTTGCGGAAGCGTGTGATGGAGTAGGTGCAGGGGAGTGAAAGAGGAATACAGTAGAAAAAGCACACAAAAGATTTTACGTGGAAAACCCTACAAATCGAGGGAAAAACCACGGGGCACCGGCAAGCAAGAAATTCCACTAAAACAGAGAGAGAACAATACAAAATCTCAAGTTGATGCCCTAACTTGAGATAAGCCTTTTACAAGAAGAAGATCTAATAAAGAAGACACACAAATCTGAGAACATAAACCCAGACAACAAACTCTTTGTAAAAGACTACAAAGCTTCACCTGTCTTCTTCTTCAACAGAGAAAGTATCTCTCTTCCACTTCTTCTTCTTCTTCTTCGTGAATCACAAATTATCTCTCTTGAGCTTCACTCTCTCTCTAAAAGTCTCAAAATCTATGTCTCTCTACACACACGGATGCTTGTTACCTTTTCGCTTCTACCATTCTCAAGCGATTTTCCAAGACACATTTTCCTTTGACTTGAGTAACACTCAACAGTCATTTCCTTGCTTGCCTTACTTTTATCATCCCAAGGTACTTCACCTTGGGATCAACACCATGACAGCTCAACACATCTTGCTTGAGCACATCTACATCTTGATCTGCATATCTTGCTATCCACATCGGATCTGCATATCTGCACTCCATATCGGATCTGCATATCTGCACTCCATATCGGATCAGCATATCAGACATCACATCGGATCATGATCTGCATATCTGCACATCCATATCGGATCAGCATATCAGACATCCATATCGGATCAGCATATCAGACATCCATATCGGATCTGCACATCAACCCATCCATATCGGATCTGCACATCTGCACATCTACATCTTCTCATGATCTGCACATCTTGTCTTGGACATCAACCCAACAGGGAGGAGGCGACAAGGAGGAGGTTGGGGGCGGAGGCGGAAGGGAAGAGGTTGAGTTCGAGGGAGGGCGGGGAGAGGCGGAGAAAGTGAGAAGATGAAGGTGATGGTGGCTGTTGATGAGACTGAAGGGAGCATGCATATGCCTTTGAATGGACACTAGACCATAACTTCCCACGGCCAAACTCTGGCGAGCCGGCCGCTCTCATTGTTCTCCACGTCCAGCAGCCTTTACATCACTATTTGTTCTCCGAAGACTTGGGTATTTATTCAAATTAATATATGTTTATTTTAGCTAATCTTTTCAGCTAATATTGGTTTTAATTCTAAACTGTTGAAGAAATATAAAAAAGTTACTATGAGCCATAATATTCAAATCTAATTTATTGTCTATTTAAACATTTATATATTTAGCTCAAGTCCCTTCTTTGTTTATGTTTTCAATTATCTTCACTATAACATTGTTATCATAAATCAGCTGTTGTTCATATGAAATCAGTGATCAGCTCTGTGAAGAAAGCTGAAGAACAGAACACAACCAAAGTGGTCACAAGGGCAACAGAGATATGTAAAGCAAGACAGGTATTTTAAATGATTTATTGATCATTTTATATAAGTCAGTAGATTGAGAAGAGAAGAGAACTAATTCAATGACAAGCAGATAATAGCTGAAACCATAGTTCTGGATGGTGAGCCAAAGGATGTGATTTCCCATACTGTGGAATTGATGGAGATTGATCTCCTTGTTGGCAGCCATGGCCATAGCAAACTAAAGAGGTGGTTTATGTGATTATAGTATTTATAGGGGTATATCTGTAATTTGAGCATTTGCAGGGGGTATATATGTAAAAAAAACAAAGAACTATTATGTTCTTTTAATGCTTTGTTTGTTAATGACTTCTACTTACGGGGCCTTTTTGGGTGGTGACAGTGACTACGTGGCTCACCATGTCACATGTCCTGGGTGGTGACAGTGACTATGTGGTTCACCATGTAACATGTCCTGTCCTCATTGTGAAGCCTCCCAAAGAAACAATAACAAGTGTACATACACACCCTCCTCTTGGTCTATTGGTATCAGGTGTGAGGACATGCTTGGAGGGAGCCGCGCTGCCTTGCCCATGACTTGCAGCACCAGGGGATCTTTAATGGTGTCAAAAAAACAAGTGTACATACACCGGACTACAAGTTTGTTGCTTTTGATGAATTTGCGGTTCATGTCATCTGCTCAATGACAATACACTCAAATATGGATTTTTCCTGCTTGCAATGAAGTACTTATGGAAATGTAATCAAGGCTAATATATGAGAGAGAGAATAGAAATTGATCACCAGTTCAGTATACAAGAGTCTAGCACTAGCACAAGAGATTTCATTTCACCATGTAAACATATGCAAGAACATGAGAGAAAATTAAGAGCAATCTGCACACTCTTCTTGTATTTTCATCACTAGCTTGTATTTGTTGGGTTTGTCGTCAAGCCAAAGCCAAATGGGAACAATGGATCATAATGTTTATCACCAACGTTCATAGGGAGCTGATCCGCAGACTTGAACCAGGTGCGTGGAAGCTTACCGGTGAATCCATAGTCACCAAACAGTACATCAACAACACCTTGGCCTTCCGTACCAGGCAGCCAAGCGGCGACAAGAGCATCAATTGATGCTATGTAGGGCTGAATTACAACAGGCCTGCCGGAGATGATGACCACAACACACTTGACAGCACCACATACAGTTTGTATTGTGCTCGGACCGGGGTCTGGAATTGTGAGGTTTGAACTGTCTCCGGAAGTTTCAGAGTATGGTGGTTCACCGACGACAACAATGGCGTAAGAGAATTTGTTTCCTTTGATGAAGCTGGCATCAGGATTTTCGGAGTATACCACATTGGTTGTGGGGTTGACAGTGGCTTTGATGGCATCAAGGATAGTAGTGCCTACATGAAACAGATTATTTGATGAACTTTGCCATTTACTACTTCGATAACAAACCATGAGTTTGTCGAAATAGTTTGACATAGAAAAAATGATCTATTGCAAATGAAAGCATGTTCTAATTATTAGTAGCAAACGTGCGTGATACTTTGGCGACAAACAATGATAATGTGATATCGAGTGACTTTGATACCATACCAATTGTGATATTGACCAGATAGTTGGATGTAGAATGAAATTCTATTGTAGACCAACTGTGATATTGTGCAGATGATTCTGATGTTGAGGAAAGCATGGTGCCAGTATACCAGTAGGAAAAGTGCGAGATGCTTTGAAAACATACCGATTGTAATATTGCCGCTGGCTCCTAACCACTCAATAGTCCAGCCACCACACTGATAGCCCAAGTTGTCAGCATGGCTTCCTGCAACGAGGATCTTCGGTGTGTTCTTAGAAAGGGGCAACATGGGCTTGTTTTTTGATTTTCCATTTTTCAAAAGCACAAGCGATTTTCTGACGGCTTCTCGTGCCAGTTCCCGGTGCTCCTGATTAAATCGACAATGTTGTAATGATGAAGAGAACTAAAGTAGCAATCAAAGACTGGACTGTAGAATGACAAACTTAATTATGAGTGAGAACAACTGACCTTCTTACCAAGTTGATCAGCTAAGCTTAGATCGGCCAAAGGGTTCTCAAAAAGACCCATAATGAATTTTACCCGCAGGATCCTTCTTACAGCATCATCAATTCTACTCATAGGGATCACATTCTTATTGACCAGTAATGTCAAATCATTGATGAATTCAACATAGTTTTGTGGAACCATAATCTGGCAATACAATTAAATGTAAATCATGACATGAAGAAATGCGAACATCAAAATCAAGTTCAGGGAGAGGATGCAATATATTCAGGTAACACACAAACGAAAATGAAAACCACTAATTTGTAAACCTATTGCGGTATTAGAATAATTTTTTTGATATTGAAATGCAAATTTCAGAAACTTCATATTCTTTCTTTAGCAGTGTGCGATACTGACCATATCAATACCAGCATTAACTCCAGCTTGCACAGAGTAAGTGTAATTTGCACCTGGAGGAGTGGTGATTCTATCAATACCTTGCCAATCAGAGATCACAAAGCCCTGAAAAGTAACGGCATATATACGTTATCAATGAAATTACAAGTTTACAACTACTAAAAGTCATGCAGTGGTTAACAACCTTGAACTTCAGTTCGTTCTTCAGAAAGCCAGTGACAAGTTTACGGTTGGCATGCATTCTAACGCCATTCCAACTGGAGTAAGAAACCATGACAGTGGATACACCCTTCATGACGGCATCATAGTAAGCGGCCATGTGGATTCTCAACAGTCCACGGTAATCGATGAGTGTATTGTTCTCATTGATTCCATTGTGTGTTCCTCCATCACCAACAAAGTGCTTTGCACACGCAGCAACATTGTTCCTGCCAACAAATCAGCATAAATTCTATAAGATGACATACAGTGTGCTTGATATATTCCTGTCCAACAAAGTGCTTTTGTTGCTTTTGATGCTAAGGCATTCGTTATCAAATGCTATTGATCATCTAAATTCTTTTACTGAATTTTCATTTTGTTGCTGCTAAATGATCCTTGTATAAGAGTTTAACTTGATTTAGGAAACTTACTTTCCGGCAACATAAGGATAAGACTTGTTATAGTTTGCAGGAACATCTCCCTGCAAACCAGGGATGATCTCTGTCATTGCTTGAACAATCCTATGGTCTTCACTGTAGCTTTCATAACAACGTCCCCATCTAGGATCTCTACAAACCTGAATCAGCTCAAAACAAGTTTATTATCAGAAACAACCGATAGGAATTATTTTATCAAAGAATAAAGTATCTCAAAGTCTAGTAATTTCCATAGTTGGTAAGTAGGACCTATTTACCGCAATACATGGAGCAAAAGCATAAGGAATGCCAGTTGCCCTGACTTCCAGTGCAGTTGCAGCACCAATCCTCTTCACAAGAACAGGATCCCTAACAGGAAAAAGAAAGTTGAGAATAAGATACTGGTTAGAAGATAAACAATTAACAGTATGATTACTTTAAGGTTTCTCTTTAAGTGTCCTAATTTCCTTTGGTTATGGTTGAGATAGCTACTTTAGATGAAGGCCGAATGATTTAGCGGCCTGGTTAAAAATTAAAAACATTCAATAGAAAGGAGCATTAGCACAATTGGTTCATCTTAATCATATCAATTAAATACAGAAAACAATTCTTAGACCTGCTAAATGTAGGCAAATGACGAAAGAAAATTATTCTAGACTTACATTGAAAAGAATAACAGCCAAATCAACTTAAGTTTTGCCAACATAATGATATTATAAAGTTACAAACATAAAGAGCAAAAGATCATTGAGCTGAAAGTTTTATAGGTCATTTGGAAATGATATCAATAAAAAAAATTGACGGAAACAGACAACATGATACTTAAAATAAAGCTTATGACATGTGCCAGTGGATGATAAGTTCTACAATTAACCAAGATTTTCAGCTAAAATAAGTCAATTTAAATGCACCTTGTGGCTCCAAGCCCAATATTATGAGGAAATATGGTTGCACCATAGACATTATTATTGCCATGAACAGCATCAATGCCATAAATCATAGGAATTCCCAAGCGTGTTGCGAGGCAACCTTTCTGAAAATCATTTATCATATTCACCCAATCTGCAGCAGAGGCCTGAGGACGAGGAACACTCCCCCCTCCACTTAACAAGCTACCTGGAAAGCATCCACAAGTTCATGACATTCATCCATTTCTCTTAATACATCTACTTGTAATACTAGAAAGGAAATATGAATTGCAAATATTTACCTATGAAGTAGTTCTTCATGACATCGGCCGATGCATACTTGCGTTCAATCTGTGTCATCTGACCGATTTTTTCAGCGAGAGTCATACGTTTCAATAAATCATGAACTCGAACATCCACCGGCAAGGTAGGATCTTTGTATTTCATATGTTTTGCGCTGCCCAGAGATGTTGAGCATAACAAGATAAGAAGACCCAGCAAACATAGTTGAGAATTTGCCATCTGAATAGTTCCAGCCAAACTTCTCTATTCACCTGCTCATCAAAAAACATTCATTGATATGTAGATTCAGAGAAACCATAAAATTTCATACTACGAACTAAAAACTTTATGTCATCCTTCAAGCCTTAACCTTGGATTTAATTTATGAAAAAGATAGCATTGACAACTGTGTTTAGATAAGATAAAAGCATAAGAGAGCAGCTTCTCAGAAACAATGCAGACAGTAACAGTCAAAGGATTTGGTATTTTGGAGATTTCAACACCAATATCACCAAATCAGACAAAAATACGGTCAAGATGTCAAAAGGAAATTGAAAATGATATGAAATTCATATAAATAACAAACAATAAAGTCAGAAATTCAAACCTTTATTGTTCAAGAGAAGAAGAATCTATATTGGAAAAATCAAACAAAACAACAAGATTCATGAACCAAATTCTGGTCAAAAAAACAATTGGAAAAAAAAAATCTGACAACAAAGCAGAGCTCCAAAGCAATCTAGAACTAGCCAATCCATCTCCAAAACCATCTAAAGCCACTCTTATCCTTATAAAATGGGAAAACACAAGAACAAAAAAGGAAGAAAAAAAACACACATTTTCCATCTTCTAAGAACCAAAAACCTCCACACTAAGTCCAACCTGGAAAAAGAAAGCCTCAAACTCAAAAAGCAACAAGAAAACCCCCAAGAAAAATACACCCGAAATGAAAGAAACCATCTATATTACTCAAATTCAACTTAAAACCTCATACTGCCAACTCTTTCAATCCAAAGAAGTCATCTTGGCATCAAAATCAAATAAATCAGGACTAGCAAGATAAGAGAAGAAGAAGCTCACCACAATGCCAACAGGAACACGAAAACTCCACACCAAAGACTTCCACACACAGAGAGAGAAGGCTAGAGTGAAGGGAGAGGTGGGAGGTGTACTTATAGAGAGGGAATAGTGATGAGGAGAGAGGGAGAGATTAAAATGTGATTAATTTTTAATTAAGGACGTGGACGTTGCAACTTTTAGGTGGTGGGTTGGAAAGTGTCCGTTGGAATAGGCACGTGCACCAGCACATTCCATTGGCAGTACCTTGCCTTTCTTCTTATCCTCTTACTCAGGGTTAGAAATGGAAATTCCACAATTATTAAAAAAAATTAGCATTTTATTAAATTTGAATCTTTTGAAAATTCATCTTCTAGTAATATAGGTGCGTTCTGAGAGACCGTGAAATAGTATTCACGGTATGTGCCTAGCTTCCCACAACACCCCAAAAAACCCAATAAAATATACCCAAAACCCTACAATTATCCTAGTAGAAGCCCCAAGTCAACATACCTTGCAAGGTATGTTAGAATTCACTAGTAATATATTCATATTACTTTTTGGGTTTTTTGCAGGTACCCTGAATAATTTAAAAATTATGTATTTATCCCTGAATAAAACACAATTGCATACATACCCCTGAATAATATGAATAATTGCGTATATACCCTTGGGGTTAAAATCAAATGAAAAACTGTCAAGTTAACAAACGGTAGACATACAAAATAACCATCATACCCTTTACATATATACCCCTAAAAATTTATTTGACTATAAATTTAAAAATACCCATTTAAAAATCTAAAATTTAAAATAGTTAAAAAAAATAAATAGGGATATTTTGGACATTTTCCAACCCTTAATCTAAGTTGTAATCATGGTTAAGATTACTTGATTAACTACATCAGCGGATCACAACGGTGAGGGGTATATCCATGAATTCAACTTTTTTATTTTTTGAGGTATACAAGCACTTATGATTTTTTCGAGGGTAAATATGTAATTATGAAACTTTTGAGGGGTATATAACCAATTTTCACTTACTTTTTCTTTAAATATTAACAAACTATTATTTCTTATAAAGATTATTAATTATTAGTCCCTGCTACAGTATTCAAATAGCCAAAAAGTTCATGAGATGGGTGTGATTTGGGGGTGTAGCTAATAGTGTGTAGAGGGGTCTCTCATTACATTTTCTAGGGACCTGTAGATAATTTGCCCTTTCTAGTATCTCCATCATATTTTTGCATGAGTTACTGTAAATTAAAATTTTAATTTTTTGAAATGTAAACATGTATTTTGAAGATATAATCTTACCTCATAATAATATTGAAAACGTATGAAAAACTTTTATTTTATTTATTTATTTATTTGATATTTTAATATAATAGTGAAGAGTATGAGCTCGAGACCCAGTGGAGGAGCCGAGAAAATCTTCACTTTGATAATTTTTCATATATTTTTATTTATTTTTACTATTCAACTCCACTAATTTTTCAATAATAGCCTTCTTTTTTAATAATTGATACTAGCTTTGCCCATATTTTTATAAAAATATATAAAAAAGTACTTGATAATAGTTGCTAGCATGCTTACAAAGTTACACTCATTAAGCTCAATTCCTTTTGTAAAACCTCAATACCAACCGGGACTAAAAAAAAAAAACACATATTTAACTAATTAACCGAGACGAGACAATTTTCTCTAATAATAAGCAAAACTTTTCAGTTTGTTCCATTTGCAATTCCTGATTTTCCTTGTTTTAGTTTGTTATTCTGAAAACGCCCCTTTTCATGTAATTCACTTAGATATATTAAAAATAAATTATAATTATTTAATTATTAATCTTTGGTACTAACTTTTTTTGCCTTGAGGTCTTTGAGAGGTGTGTAGGGGTTTAATATAATAATATTTTGAGTGTATATTTTGGATAGAAAACAATGCCAAATAATATTAGAGATTTATAGATAATTTGTTTTAAAAATTATTAATATACTTTCAATTTGCCGCTTCAAAAAATTATTTGGGTAAAGTTAAAGTGGGAAATCCTTGATTACTAGTACTACTTTACACGCAAGATTTATGATTGATTACATGTGGACGTGGTTCCCATAATAGAATAAAGTCAGACCTGCACATATATAGCCGTTGCTACCAACTTTCTCTTTTCTTGTCTTAAGTGCGTGAGATTCAAGCTATAAATTCAAATTTTCTACTTGTTCTTCTTATTTATATAATAACCCTATAATATCTTACAACTTGTGTATATATATATGTATTATATTATGATATGGGTATATCTGGTCGTACATGAGGTGACATCCCAAGCACCCATCCGACCAATCCGGATTGAACACATTGCGACATCCCAAGGGCCCAGTCGATCAGACCGGATCAGGCACATGCATGGCAACATCCTAAGCAGCCAGTAGATTGGGCCCAATCAGGCACATGGTGACATCCTGGGCGATCATCCGACGACCTAGATCCCCACCTGGACATTCCCTCTAGACGGAAGGGCAACTACGAAGTCAAGACATGGGAAAGAGGAATGACAAGGAGATCATGTCAGAGGTTATGTACAGTAAGCAAGGCCCATGACATAGGAGGGGACGGGCACCGAACCCTTGACACAGGATGGGACGGGCGCCGAGCCTTTGACACAAGGGAGGGCCCAACAAAGTAGGATAAGAGGAGGGAGAACAACTGAGAAAATAAGCAACTCGACTGACTCAAACCCCTTTTCCACCTCTAAGTTCACTCCCATTGACTTGATCATCGGAGCTGAATCAGGGCACAAGGCCCAGTTCGCCTGATCTTCACTTGCTCTGCGCAGGTACTCCGGTGACCAGGAGTTGTCCGTGATTTTCTCCGGCGATTGGCAGTGTCCTCCCAATCAAACAAATTTAACTGTAGCTAGGCTTGATCCTAAGGAAGAACCAGTTTCAGCACCAACATATCGTCATGTTGAAATTGGCAAGGAGTTGAAGTTTATATATACAAACTTCAATTTAATCTTTAAAACGATCCTATATTTTCTTTTCCTTTTGCCTCATAGCTTGTATATGCACTCGACTATCTTTTATTGAATTAAAAGATATAATTATTTATTTTATAAAGTTTTTTTTTATATATAGATATGGGTAAATCATATTTATTAAAAACTTAAATATGAAATTACATAGGTGGTTTGATATACATAATTAGAAACGATATATGAGGCCCACTAGTAATGTAATTGACTAATGTAAGCATAGTTATCAGACCCGGCCCGGTCACCGACCCGGCCGAGGCTCTGGGTCACGGGTCAACCGGTTCAACCATCGGGTCATTCGGGTCAATGTTGGGTCAATAATTTAATATAAATATTTTTAAATATTATTTTTAAAATCATAATTTTTTTTTAATGAGCAATAATATATATATTCATTAATTATTGAAGGAAAAAAACAAATATGTTATCAATTCTCATCTAAATCATGTCATGCTTAACATCCCTAACATAAAAAAAAGTCTCTAGAATGCATATACTGACCAATGTGTCGGATGACAAAGCAAATCACAATCCATACTGAATCATTTATCTAGGGATTTAGTTTTTTAGATTTTTATCTTAATAAAATTACATAATTTGCCCTTTAACATATTAAAAAAATTAAAAAAATCCAAGATAAAATGGTCATTTTAGAAAAAAACATTGACCCGGCCGGGTCATGGAAACCCTAGGGTTTGACCGGTCGAGCCGGGTCAATCCGGTCGGCTAGCTAAACGGGTCAACTAGTGACCCGGACCGGTTTAGGCACCGGATCACCGGGTCGACCGGTCGGACCGCCGGGCTGGTCCGGGTTTAATAACTATGAATGTAAGGCTGTTTGGAGTTGGCCTGGTTTGTCATTTGTTGGTTAGAAGCGTCTCTCGACTTCGAGAAAAAAGAAATTGAAAAGACAATGTCTCACAAGCAACGTAAATGCTTGTGAAGAGAAGTCCCACACAAAAAAGTCAAGACAAACCCATGACGATTCCAAGGACGCCCAAGCAGAGAAATAAGGGCAACCCACTTAGAAAAGAATACCCCAGTTCCCTCAACATTTTATAAGATGTAACATAAACTAATTGTCAATATCAATAAAATGTGATTTATCTTTTTTTTTTTAAAAAAAGGAAGAAAGAGAGAAAGATGATAATGTCCAACTTCTTTGAACTTGCAATTGTGACATGAAAGAGGGATTAAAGCCTAAATAATGATATTTTTCTCTCTTCTATATATAATTTTAGTCATATTTTACAAAAAAAAAAGCTAGAAGTCATTAACATAGATTATAATAAATATATTTTGAGGGCTTGTCTTATTAATAGAATTTAGTCCAAGAGTGGTAACAAAATTAGTGTGTGGGTGTGGGTGTGATAAGTGTTGAAATTCAAGGCTACTCACCGAAGGACTTTTGGTCTAGCAGTATTTCAGGTCCGTTGCGTTGGATAATTCACTTGATTGAGTATGTTTTTAAATTTGAGTCCTCGCCCCTGTAAATAGGGGGAGCACTTTGAGTAATTCTGGCCATGTTTGGTTGGGGGATAACCTCAAAGGTTATCCCAACACAATTCCCGATAAAAAAGTTTTTTCGGCCAAAATCTTTAACTAAGATTTAAAAATATAACCCACCAATACATGGTAGACACATCACTATCTTATCATTAATATCTTTAGTTTAAAATTTCCTCAAAAAAAATTTGAAATTTTTCAAAACTTATTCCTATCCCCAAGTGGAATAACCTCCAACCAAACGCAGCCTTGGTCAGCACAAAACTCCCAGGTTCGAGTCCCCACATCTGCACGTGCACGATGAGGGGTCAAGGGTGCTTGTCACCTAAGACCACGCCTCTTGACGTCCCTCTATGGAGGAGTTTATCCCCTATGTCAAAATAAATAAATTTAATAAATAAAAGCTACTCACTTCACTTCAATGTTGATTCATCAAATAATTTATCAAATTTAATATGGAGATGATCCTCAAGTATTATAGGTCATGTTGCTCGTACATGATATGGATAAATCCAAATATATAGGTAACCTCATCCAAAGCGCATACATGGCTCCATCTCAAATGTTCAAGCCAACAATAGCAGTTCCCAGCCTGGACACACCCCTTAGGCAAAAAAAAAGGACGCAAAAGTCAAGGAGATAACATGACAGGAAACTATATGGTAAAAGAGATAAGATGTTAGAGATAAGTACAACAAAGAAGATCTCTGACATTGAGGGGATAATCGCTGACCCCAAAGATGAGAGATAAGAGGAAGAAAAGGAAGACAAAGAAGGTCTTTGGTATATGATCTTTGGGATCTAAAACCACCTATCCTATATTCTTTCATCGCACTCTCATTAATTTGGGCGTCAGAGCTACTTGAAGGCATAAGGCCTGGACTTTCTCAGCTCTATTCCTTGTGTAGGATCACCGGCGGACCAAGCTCTTAGTCACCCTCTTTGACTATCACTGACACCTCCTACAATTATAAACCTCAACCGACTCATGATTACTTGAGATTATCCTTTTGTTTGATCCGGTTCAATTGATTTTTGAAATTAATAAAATTAAAAATTTAAAGTAACTTACCCCCAAAAAATTATATTCTCCCAATATTCTCGTAATTTTCAAATTTCTATTAACTTACCTTTATAGAAGTGAAATTTACGGCAAATTTATTTAGAGCCCCTCCGTTTCAACCTATCAAGAACTCTTCACTATTTAAAGTAAAGAAAAATGACCCTTACATGAATTACTTTTAGGGGTAGTTTGGTTCAAGGTTTGGGATATTACCATAGGAATGTGATATTCCTGGGAATGTAGTCAGGAATGCTACATTCCCAGGAATATTGTGGGAATGTTGTATTACCATGTTTGGTTCATATTTGCTTAGTCATGGTAATCAACTTAGTAATGTTCTAAATTTTCCAAAATACCCTTGTATATAAAATTTTGAGCAAATTAAAATTAAATGTTAGATTAAAACTAATTAAATTTTAATACCAAAAAATAATTATGCCACATTTTCCCAAAATGCCTTTGCATCTTAAATTTTGATCAAATATCAAATAATAATAATAATAGTAGTAATAATAATAATAAGAGGTAATTATCTATAGGTCCCTGCACTATTTATCCACTGTTCACCTTTTCCAAAACCACACCCAAAACACTATTTACCCTAGGGGGAAGATGGAGTTCCTTGGGGAGGGACCTATAGGGAATAACTTCACTATTGGGGGATTGATAATTAATTAACTATAATAATAATAATAATAGTAATAGTAATATAAATAATAATAATAATAATAATAATAATAATAATAATAATAATAATAATAATAATAATAGTATAGAAATAATAATAATAATAATAATAATAATAATAATAATAATAATAGTATAGAAATAATAATAATAATAATAATAATAATAATAATAGGGTGAGGGCAAAATGGGTATTCACATACCCACTAACTCGGGAATCCTGAAAGACACCGAGTTGGTGGGAATGTTGAATAAGTTAGGAATGTGCGTTCTCACCACATTCTCATTGCTACAGTAACCAAACAGGGGAATGTGATCACATTCGCACCATATTCCCCCAACCAAACAGCCCCTTACATCTAAATCATGGGCCAAACCATGGTTTAAGTAAGGTAAAATTATATTTTGGTTTGATCTAGTTGTTCAAACCAAAAGCAATTAATTTGGAAGATAAAAACACTCTGGTAGGCTGGAAAGTCAAAAGAAAGATTTTTCTATGCCCAGAATGTGGTGAAAAGAAGCCTTCACTTTGAGCAAGGCGCCCCATAGGGACCCGGTGGCAGCGAGGCCCTGAAACAGGGAAGGGGCAACCAGACCCAGGGGGCAAGTAGCAGAGGAGGCGATGGTTCTCGCATCCAGACCGCACTCACACACGGATATACTTATATGTCGATCTGGATTTGCTTTGTAACCATTAGTAACATGTGCTACCAACTATCTTAATCAATGAAAATGTGGTTTATCCACTTTATTTTCAAAAAAAGATTTTCTAGTGACTTTGGTTTTTAATGGTTTATTCATATTTATTAAAAAAAGAGAGATTTTTTAAAAGAAAATTAAAAAAAACAAAACTCTTGGAGATAATTAGAAGTAATTTTTAGATTATAAATACAACTTCTTAAAAAAACATAGCATCAAATTACTGCAATTATAATCTAATTTCCACCAACTTCACTATAAGCAACAACTTAATGTGTAATAAAATCATTATATGCAATAAATAAACACACCACATGCAGTAAAGTGGAAACATGCAAACACAAAGTAAACCACACACAACACAACCAAATCTATGACATGTTCTCCACCATGTTGAAACCCTAAAAAAGCCAACTATCCATCAAAGCATCTCCACTCCCCTAACAGCAAGAGAGTACTGCTCAGCACTATGCACTGAATTCTCAAATGTCTCACCATCTCCCCACACAGCATAAGCATCCTCTCCATGTATAGCATCATCTCCAATCAGCATCTCCTCTTCACTTAGCCTCAAAGGCACCACAAGCCTAACCAGCAAGCATATAACACTAGTCATCACTACATTGAGGACCAAGATAAATGCAATGCCTGCAAACTGGATGCCAATCTGTTTGAGCCCTGCACTCACACGGCCGTCTTTTATAGCATATGCGAGACCAATGTACTTCTCATCGCCGAAGAATAGCCGGTTTAGCCTTGGCTCAGCCAAGATGCCGGTGAGGATCCCGCCGAGTGCGCCGGCAACTGCATGTGTGTGGAATACCGCAAGTGTGTCATCAATGTACTTCAAGAACTTGATCTTCTTGTGTAGTACCATCATTGTGAACCATGGAATGCTGCCTGATAACAGCCCCATTACTATAGCTGACCATCCTTGCACCAATCCTACAATCAATACAATCAAATAAATATTATATATATATATATATATAACAAATCTGTAAGCTAAGCTTAAATTCATTATAAAATATAGAACCAAAAATTATTTTTTTACAAAAAATTTAGGATATAATGAAGTTAAAAGATTAAAACAAGTTCATGATGTCTCTAAAATCTAACAGTTTAAAGGTAGGTGTCTACTCTCTAATGTTTGCAAAAAACAATTGATCCCTTCAGTTTTAAGCATTGTCAACTATCTTTTTAATTCAAAAAAATATGGTTCATTCATTTTTATTAAAAAATTATGAATTCATCCCAAAAGTAAATTTTTGTATATGTACAAATATATTAGGAGATGGAAGGGGAGCCTTCAAGTTGTCGCCATGTGATTTGAAGGTCACAAATTCAAATCATGGATTTATACAAATATATAATTAGAAGATGACAAAGTTAAAAATAAGCGCAAACAAGTCTATATAAGTTTCTATATATATATATATATACCTGCGGCGGGTGTAATACAGACGAGTCCGGTTATCATGCCTTGAACAGCACCAACAACCGACGGCTTCTTAAAGACAAACATGTCAAGGGAAAGCCAAACAAGAAGACTGGTGGCAGTACAAACATGAGTGTTGAGCACCGCAAGGGCAGCGTCAATGTTGGCAGCATACGGCGCACCACCATTGAACCCACTCCAACCCATCCATAGCAATCCGGCTCCGGCCAGTGTCAACAAAATGTTATTTGGCGGAAATCTCTCTCTATCTTTGGCCAATCTCGGCCCAACCTGATAAATATATATCAATTTTTACAAAAAAATTAGGTTAATATTAGTGACCCGCATTAGTGTGATATATAGAAAAGATCAAGATTGTTTGGGTCTATTGTACGTGATTTTATCCTACTTTGATTTATATATATATATATATATATATATATATATATATATACCCTTTCAGTGAAATAATTGTTTTTTTACCCAATAGGCGGCTGTGAATCCAGATACGCCGGAGGAGAGATGAATGACGAAACCTCCGGCGAAGTCCATGATGCCGGCTTTGAACAAGAAGCCCTTAGGAGACCATATGCTGAAAGCACCGACGGTGTAGGAGAAGGTGAGCCACAAGGGCACAAAGATCATCCAAGCCCTAAAATCCATCCTTCCGAGGAGCGATCCGGCGATGAGGACGACGGTGATGGCGGCGAACACAAACTGGAAATAAACCAGAGTAGCGTTCGCATACTCACCGGCGAAGCCTTGCCCTAATAAAGACTTCTGATCGACAACTCCAAACGGACGGCCGACGAAGAAGAACATCTCGTCGCCGAAGGACATACTGAAGGCCCATCCGACCCAGACGATGAGAGCGGCGGCGAAGGCGTAGAGGGCCATGAAGGCGGAGTTCACGGCCCATTTCTTCTTGACGATGGAGCCGTAGAGGATGACGAGGCCGGGGACCGTCTGGAGGCCGACGAGGGTTGCTGCTGTGAGTTGCCAGGTCGCGTCTCCTTTGTTCAGCCACTCCGGCGAGGACTCCGACGGGAGGAGATTCGCCGGAAGTGACATCGTTTGGAGATCTTGGGAATTGATGGAGGGTTGGGGTTATATATATATATATATATATATATATATATAGTTTGTTGGGATTCTTTAGACGCGGTTTTACAGTGAGATTTTTCTGGAATCAATCTGGAGTTGGAACCATCTATTTTTATAAAAAATATATAAAATATATGTTAATAAAGGATTTAAATTTTAATTGGGAGTTTCTCAATTAGGGTAAAAATAGAAATGTATATTTGAGACCTAGACAGGTAGGAGTGATTTGGTTAAATTTGGAATTTATTAAGTTGTCCCAATTTTAATTTTTAATAAAAATTTGGTCATCAAATTCATTCATTTCGGATTTTGAAGTGCTTGGTAAAATTAGATGTCACCTGTAATATGTTTGCTAACGTAAAAATAATGAACTTTTTCATTGCTTTGTTAAAATTTAGTTAACTTTTATCTGGGGTGCTGATGTATTTTTATTTTTATTTTTGATGAAAGTGGATAAATCACATTATTTTATTGAAAATAAAATAGGGCTTACAGATGCAACCATTTCCTTTTATATGGGTCCCTCATTGGATCCATGTGTTCTGTGATGATCTAGTCGTGGGTCTTGTATTGTCATCGATCGTCGTTGGTGTTGTCGCCCTCAAGTCCGCGATCGGGGGTCTCCGATCAGTGCTCCCTCCCTATTGATGGTAAGGTCATTCTGATGCAGCACACATGGCACCGCACCGATGCATAGCTGCCGCTTGGTGGCAAAAAGTCGCCGCCACTACGAAAGAAAAAGGAAATCCACTTGTCGGATGAGTCGTTTACAAACGCGTCGTTTGTCCTCGAAGCACCTTCTATTCCTTTCCAACCATATAGTCAGTGGCGACCGCCATCACTAACAATTGCTACCCTCATGCGGAGCTCCTTTTCCAGAGTCTTAGCAATCGAGGATTCCCCCCATAGGTCCGTTATCCTACTCGGGGGGCCCCCTATTTGGAGAATCTGGATGTAATGGGCCCACAACTCGGTTGTATATTGGCATTGGGCGAATATGTGGTCGGTGGTTTCCTCACGGGTCTCGTGATAGATAATGTAGTCCACTCCCCTTGCCAGTTCCGCTTCACTAGGTTTTGCAATGTGGGAAGTTTGTCTTCCTTTGCCAACCATGCGAAGTACTTGACTTTGGCGGGGCAAGGTTGCTTCCAGAAGGTTGTTGGGGTAAGGCTTCTCATACCCCCATCCATCCGAAAAAGGTAAAGGGACTTGACCAGTGAACTCCCTCGATTTGGGGTGGCGCCCAGCTTTTTATCCATCTGTTGGGTGTCTCCTTGAGCAAGGTGCTCTTGTAGTCCTTGCATCATTTCCATTGCCCTTGCGACAGGGGCCCCGGTCGAAGAACCTCCATTCCCCTTCTTTGTAGTTGTCGAGCCTCCAAGATTGTATGGTCCGCTTTTTATCCATAGAGTTTGAAGCTCGGGGAATGCGTCAGTAAGGCCGCATCCATCAATCCGGTTGTCGAACGGATCCTTCAAGCTTCCCCGATCACGGTGTGACTACCATCCGGGCCATGGTGAGGTCTCGATTCTCTACTATTCCTTTCCAAAAGAAGGATGCCCGGTTTTGTGTTGGCTTGTATGGATTTATCATCGAGTTTCGGAAGTAGTTTCGCGTGATAATCCTGCCACATATCCCGGTCTGGCCATTTAGTAGTCGCCACCACCACTTTCCGAGGAAAGCTTCATTGAAAGCTTTTAGGTTTAAAATCCCCCATCCTCCCATGTCCTTGGGCCGTGTTAGGGTCTCCCATTTCGCCAATCGGTATGCTTTAGATTCAGGGTTGAGTCCCCGCCGTAGAAAATCCCTGCGGATACCTTCAATCTGTCGAATAACCCAGAGTGGTAGTTTGAACAGTACCATTGGATTGGGATTGCTGAGAGAACTGAATTTAATAGGGTGATGCGCCCGCCTAGTGACAACAAGCGGCCTTTCCATGTGTCGAGTTTGTTTCTGACTTTTTGGAAAAGTCGATCCCAGTCTTCCTTCCTTGGTCTGCTTCCAGCAAGTAGGATTCCAAGGTAGTTTGTCGGGAGGGGGCTCATCCGACATCCCATTATGGTTGCCAGAGTCCTTGCTTCTTCCCTGGTTAGCCTAATTGGTATGAGGGAGCTCTTATCGTAGTTGATTCTCAATCCGGAGAGACCTTCAAATAAATAGAAAATCAGCTTCAGAGTTCTAAAGTCGCTACTCTTTCCTGAGCTGATAATTAATAGATCGTCCGCATATAGCAGGGCCGAGATTTGTTCTTCGCCCTGTGTGCCCATTCGGTATCCCTCCAGGATGCCTGCTCTTGTAGCATGGGTCACCATCATGGCGAGGACATCTATTGCTAGGATGAATAGTAGCAGGGATAGCGGGTCTCCTTGCCGCAGTCCTCTTTGATGCCGCACGTATCCCATAGGTTTGCCATTGATTAGAAAATTGGATTTTGAGGAGTGTAGGATCTTTCTGATCCATCCAATCCATCGCGGTCCAAATCCCCTTGTCTGTAGTACCTCGAGAAGGAATTCCCAGTCTACCGAGTCAAAAGCTTTTTCAAAGTCTATCTTAAGTAAAGCCCCTTTTTTCCTTTTCATATTGTAGATAATCTCCTCGGGCGCATCTACAATGCATCTTGTATGCATCTCCCTTTGATGAAGGCCGTTGCGGTTTTACATTAACTGTGTCGGAGATGACACCCTGCAGTCGGTTTGCTAGCACCTTTGTAATGATCTTGATGGAGCAGTTCTCCAGACTTATCGGACGGTAGTCCGCGATCGACGTCGACACATTCTTCTTTGGTATTAAGAGGACGTGTGCCCAGTTTAGCCTTTCCAGATCAGCGTTGCCCTCATATAGTTTGGAAAAGGTTTGCAGAATGTCATCCCTAGTGAAGTTCCACCCTTGTTGGTAGAAATACGTTGGGAATCCATCTGGTCCCGGCGCCTTTTCTGGGTTAAGTTCTTGAATCGCCGCATGTATTTCCTGCTCTGAAAATGGCTCTATCAGGCTTGACAGGTCTACTGGGGTTAGCCCAAGAAACATTTGGGTCCAGTCAGCATGGTATCTAAATTGTCTTTTGCGCCCAAAGACTCCGGTGAAGTGATCTGTCACCGCTTTAGCGATATCGGTTGGGTTAATTAGTGTCCTTCCCTCCACATTTATTTGATGGATCCAGTTCGTGTTCCTTCTCTGATTGGCAATGGAGTGGAAGAACCTTGTGTTCTTATCTCCTTCCTTAAGCCATGTGATCCTTGAGCATTGCCTCCAATGGTCTTCCTCAAGTCTGATAAGGTTATCATATTCAGCCCTCTTCGCCCAGAGTCGCTCTTCCTCTTCACTGGTAAGTTGTTGTTGCTCGCATTTGATGTCCAGTTGTTCTATACTTTGTAAAAGCTCATCTTTTTTTTTGTCGTTGTGTGCCCTGCCATCGACGGATCCTTCCCCGTATAAGGGTGAGCTTCTTGGTCCACTTGTAAGCGCCTGCTCCATCGTAGTCATTCTGCCGCCACCATTCGCTCACCATATCCCAGAAACCTTCCTTTTTGCCCCAACTTCGGTTAAAATGGAAGGGGTATTGTTTGGGTACATGCCTTCCGCATTCCAATGCTATGGGGGCATGATCCGATCGGACTCTTGGCGGTATGATTTGCGGAATCGGCGGGCCATCATCCATTCAGGGGATATCAGGAATCTGTCCAGCCGGATCATGGTTGGCGCTCGCCTTCCGTTGGTCCACGTGTATTTCCTTCCAGTTAGCGGTGGGTCGTATAACTGCAAGTCATCAATGAGGTTGTTGAAGTCTTGTTGGTCTTGTGTGACTCGGTGTCTAGAGTTTCTATCAGCTTGCTCCCTGGTTGCATTGAAGTCACCCCCTATCAGTCATGGTCTTGCCATCGTGTTCTGATTGATCTAAGCTCATTCCAGAAGGCCCTCTTTCGTTCGGCTTCACATGGGCCATAGACCGTGGTGATCATCCACTTGCTTCTGTCCATCGTGTTTTCGAGGACCGCTGTCGCTGAGAAGGTGTCTACGTACTCAGCTACAATTGTAAAGGATGTTTGTTTCCATCCAATGCAAGCTCCCCCCCCTTGTATTGTTTGCTGGCAGCACCACTTTCTCTTTATACTGATTTCCCCCAATTGAACTCCAACTACGGTTGTTTATAGTGTGGAGTTTTGTCTCTTAATGAGACGAGAAAAACGTCCCGGCCGTTAATGGGTTACTGATAAAATCTTTTACTAGGAAGCGTTTTTTCCGCTTCCCTAGTCCCCTAACATTCCATGAAATGACTTTCATAAGGAAACCATTTGAACTCGGGGATTTTCAGGGGCAGGGGCTTAGCTGCCTCTTTTCCCCTGAGTGTTTCTTTCAGCTTCTGTGAGTCTCAGGTGCCTGACCACTTGTTCAGCGTTGCCTTCCAGATGTTCCAGATGCACACCCGACTTTAGTGCCGTTGATATGATGTCTTCACTCTACGGCTATTCTCGATAGAATTAAGGGAATCTGTTGATAGGTTTGGAAGGTCCTCCAATTCATCCCTTTTTTGTTTTGCTTTGGATTTCCTTGGGACCTTGGGAGGTGGCCTCTGTTCCTCCAAAGTTGTGTAACTATCTTGTGGATTGACTTTCTTTGGTCTACCCCTCTTTTTTGGTACCAAAGATTGGCCTTCATCAGGGTTTGTTGGTAGTGGGTGAGCAGTATCCCTCCTTGTGTCAATTGATGTTGTTGCTTGTGAAGGGGGTACCAGGGGAGAGGGGTTTATGATGATGTTGTTGCTTTTGGTAATTATCTCCCAAGCCTCTTCTGTTAGTAGATTCCAAGTGTTTCCTATTCTTCTTAGTGTTGTTTTGCTTAAATCAATCATTAGACCTTGGGTCAGGGTTGTGATGTTAGTATCTTGTGGTTTAAAATGGGCCATGATGTAGTTGGAATATTTCTCATTGAACTATTAGCTTGGGCATTGGCATGCTAACCATTCTGAGAGGGTTCATTCTTTGGCATCGATTACGTTACATCCAGTGCTTTCAGTTATGGCAATTGATTGGGCTTCCATTCTTGTTGGGCTTTGTATCTGGCTAGATTGGGCCGCTGAAGGTGAGCCACTAGCATTGTTGTTGTTTGGGCCAAACTCATTTGAGGGGAAAGGTTGACCCGTAAGAGGTGATGGGCTTGGTGCCTTGCCCAAAGGAGGTTCAGTCCCCATAGGGTGTCCCATAGCTTGTTGCAAATTGGTGTGGGCCCCACCTGACCCCATGGCTAACCCGGTGAGTGTCAAGCCTTGGGTTGGGTTTGTGCTTTGTTGCACATGGTTCATTGGAACCGTTTCATCATGTGTTTTGGAAGTGATAGGGGCCTCTTTGCGATTTCCTTTGCTTCTCCACGCGGCCTGCATGTAGAGGTCCACGTCAGCACTACGATCCCCTTCATGCTCAGTCTCGTCATGCTGCAGTGCATCAGCTTCCAACCATATGTCATGCTCCACGTGATCTGGTCCTTTGTCAGCAAGCGATCCTATCGCTGCATCCATCCTCCCACCTTCCGTCCCATCCGCCTCTCTTGTCCCATCACCGGCGAACGTCTGCAAGGATTGCATGCCGGTTTTCAATGTTAATACGGCGGTCCAGGGGCCTATAGCGGTCAGGGGATGGTCCGAAATTTGAGGCCGGGTTGGGGGCGGTTCTGAGCCGGACTTGGTCGCCGTTCCCCGATGAATATCCCTGCTGGTCACCGTTCCGTCCATCTCTCCCGAGCGTCGTCCACCTCCACCATGGGAGCTTTCCCTTTGTCTTTTCTGCTGGTGGGTTGTTGCAGAGGTGGAGAGGTGGTCCGAGGTTCATTCTTTGGTTCTCCGGCCGGGTCTCCAAGCTCATGGGCAGATGCAGCCTTGTGTCCAGGCCTTGAGCACCGGCGAACGCCCCATGGCAGCGGCGGCTGCCCTCTCGCCATCTCTATGGTGTAATTATATTGCCTTGTTCCCAAGTTACAATGGATGCTCGCCGGCAACCTTCTCGGTTTTCTAATGCGAAGGAGGAGACGGAGGTCATCGCCATATTCTCTACTCCGGCCATCCACGTACACTAGGTCTCCAGTGGGCTTCAGGAGTCGAGCCACCAGATCCCTGCTCCAGCAGTCCATGGGGAGCTGTTTGACGATCACCCACCGGATGGCTCCATCGGCGAGATCCTTCCTCCATAAGTCCGGCGTCCAAGGCTCGAAGTTAAGAGCGAAAGAGAGCATTTTCAGAGGGCTCTTCTTCTCCGTTTGTCTTGGGAGCGCCGCCATGGGGAAGGGAGCAATGAACCTGCCATCTCTGAGTTCTTTAACCTCCCAGTTCCATTGTTCGTCGATCAAGCATGATAGCACATCCTTGATGTCCGAGGCGAGCACCATCCCGCCCCTTTTCTAGGTGAAAGTGATGATCGAGAAGCGTTTCATACGCTCTCTCCCTTTTAGTACGTCAGAGTCAATGGCCATGGAGATGTAAAGATGCTCTGGTTCTTCTCCACTGTCCTTCATTGTCTTCTCCACTGTCTTCGCCACTATCTTCATCCCTGTCTTCTTTACTGGTTTGTGGGGACTGCCTTTTTGTTTGGATGTATGGTTACTATTATCGTCTTCATGCTCTGTCTTTTGCTGTTGAGGTTTCTGTGGTTGAGCCTCCGATGTCTTCGGCGTATCTTCTCTCGCCATGTGCCGGTGCCTTAGTGTGCATGCATGGCCCTTGTGACCCACCCCGCCGCAGCGACGACAAGTTATAGCTCGGCGACATTCGTCTGCACGATGTCCAGGCCTCAAACACTGTCCACATACGTTTATGGTTCCCACGAGATCGCGGAGAGTTGGTGGTGGCGCTTGGGAGGGTGTATTCTTCCTGGTTGTCTGAGGACTGTTGCTCCTGCGTCGCTTGCGCTTGCGCTTGACCTCCGACCAGCCTTCTTCTGCCTTGCTTTCCTTTGGTGGGGTTTGGCCAGCGGTTGAGATCGGGGGAGAGCCTCGCACCACGTCCACATACGCGGGGGAACGGGGGGGAGTTCTCGTCGGTGACGTGACATGCACCACGGGCGTGGAAGCTCGGTGGAGTCTTCCTCTTCCCACTGTCCCCTTCGCCGATCTCCTTCCTCCAGTCGGACTTCATGTCTCTTAGAGGCTTCACGTCGTTGTTCTACAACTTCTCCACGATGACGTGTGGAGGTTCCATGGCGGTGGAGTTCGTCTCCGCTGCGCCTGTGGGCTCCTCCATCACGCCTTGTTTCATATCCTCCATTTCATGCTCCTTCCCGTCGTGGGTCATCTCTTTCGTGCCTATACTCAACTCTGGCACGTCGGGATTCGCCTCCGCCGCACCGGGAATCGCCCTCCGCCTCGCTGCGCTTCATACTTTTGTAGTTTGACTTGGTTATGCTGATGTATTTGAACAATGAAATATGTTTGTTTGTTTGTTTGTTTTATTATTGGCTGATAGAATATGTTTTTTTTTTATCAGCCAAAATATCGCCGGGGAGTCAACCTTATTCTCTTGTGCTTTTAGATTTTCTTAAATTTAAAATTAAAATTAAGCTCACTTTTATTTAGTGATATAGAAAGATATTAATAATTTTTCACAATGTTTTTAAATCCGGATCGACAAAACTGAAATTAGGGCAACAACGTCAATCCGGTCTAGATTTATACTGAAGATACATACCTGATTTTGATTTTTTATTTTTAAGTAACAATTTTAGGGATGTATTTGAACAAAACCCTAAAATATATAGATTATTTTGATATTTATTTATTTATTATTTTTTATTTTAAGAATCAAATTGAGTCGTTTATGAGTTTAGGACAAGGTTGGATTTACATCTATGTTGATTTCAAATAAAAGAAAAGAAAAAATTTATCATGTTTTTTAAAATGAATAAATCATAATTTATTTTTTTTACAAAGGCTTCAAGCGCCCCCACATGGAAAGTTAAGGACGTGTACAAACAGGACAGCTCAATCCTGTATTAGTTCACAAGAGAACATCACCTGCGTGGCAACTCGATCTCGTGTTAGTCCACAAGAGAACATTACTAGTCTGACTCTCACCTTACAAGAGTGGGGATTTGATCCCGAATTCTTTCATATAATATTTTAATAAAGGACCCGGATACCAATAAACTTGGATGTCGTTAGTGATTATAGTTATATTTATACAAGGGAAACTGACCACTTGAATTATGAGTGTTGATATATTTATGTATCAAATATTGAAGGTGTAGTGTAGATTTAATCTTTCAATTAAATATTTTATGTTAACTAGATTGTTAAACTCAAAAGTAGGTCAGTTTAGTCTCTGAACTAATGAACATATTAGGGGCATTTTGATCCATTTTTTTACCCATTGTTTTCTTCTTAATTTTGTTGGACTGACACCAATATTAAATTTTATTTTTAAAATAAGAAAAAAAATGGTTGCATCAGCATATTGGCTGATAGAAATATGTTTTTTATTTTTTTATTTTTTATTTTTACTTGTGAGAATCCAGATAACCTCCACCTTTACTTATATCATATGAGCTGTTTCTGGTTGTTTATCAGGTGTAGTCAAATTTATTTAAACTTAATATATTTGATTTAAAGTAGAGATCATGAGAATTTTTACCTTTTGTTGTGTATTCATTTCATGCAGACAAATTAATCTTATTTATTTACATATATTTATATTATTCTACATGAATATTATCTTTTATATGTTTAATATCAATTTCATTTGTTATAATTAATCTTGTATACTTTATATAATTAAGTCTTTTTCCTTTCAAAAGTTAAATAATTAACTATTGATATATAAATCATCCTTAGAGTTTTTCCTATTCTAATTTCACCGATTTGTCAAGGGTTTTGGATAGTTTTTTTTTTTTTAAAAAAAAATCATGTAAATTTTGGTATCATGAAAGTTTTAAGAATATTTGACGAACACATATTAGTTTTTTTGATAAATGTGGACAAAACACTAGAAGCATGTCGTATGTGTGGTTCGAACTCTCAACCTCTTCTTGTGAGGAGTGGATTAGCCAACTTTTTTTGTGAAAGTTGGTTTGATGCAACCCATATATCAAAAAAAACCGAAGCTAGTTGTTGGTGCCTATGAAATCCATTGTGAAGCGAAATTTCACCTTGGGTGAAAAGATGGTTCACTGCACAGTCACTCGACATCATAGAGACCATTTGCGAGGGTCACGATGGATAGTTAATGTAACTCTACATTATAATGAGATATATATTTGTAATGTACCTCTTCTAACCTTTGAATGAATGTGGTTTATTCTTTTTTTTTTTAATTTAAGGATATTGATCTTGATATTGATCGTTTTGGATTTTATTTTTGAATCTACAAAAGATATAAAATGTATATTGTACTTAACTATAAGAAATAGTTTTACATTATTAATGCAACTAAGCCAATGTATGTCATAAGTTAAAAATGAACCATTAATTCACAAAATGAACAGAATATAATCAACTAAAAACATATTAAAAATAGTGAAATTTCAACCTTAATTTATTGCACCAACAAAAATGAAATGAATATAAACAATAACTCATTGTTTGATTATTACCATTGAGGATAATGGAAACAAGTGAAGATTAATATATAACACTTATATATGTGTGATAGACATGAAGTGAGGGATTATTCTTTATCAAAACTTTGAAGTTCTAGCTCCTTCCAAAACATTGATCCGAACCTTTCAATGTTTTTATCTTTGAATGAAAAAGGAAAAGAAACAATCTCAACATATAAACATACATACATTAATGATATGCAAGGAACTAGCTAGGAATATATTTATATGTATGTATATAACTCACCTTGATTCTTTGTGATGAAATGCATGCATGGAATGCAAGGTGTGAGGAATGAAGCCTGGTCCGAGATCCTTTCAAAGATCTTCATTCATATACCAAGGATCTTGGAACAAGCTTCATTCCATACACTTACTTCCTTCTCTCTTTCTCAAAACAAGCTTTCATTTCAAAGATCTACTACTACTACTACCACCACTATTTCTTCTACTTCTTCTCTCTATAGATCTCTCTGTGATGAAGAATGAATATATGAATGAGAAGAGAATATTAGGGTTAGAGAGGAGAGTGGGATGCTTCTGCAGCATGATAAGGTGGGTTAGTTATGGGAAGGAATGGGGAGAAACTTATTAAAATGAAGGGGAGCACATGATGAACAGGTCATATGGTGCATAAACAATGGTAAAAGTGGTGTGGATTCTAGGGCAGTAGTTGTCTTCTTCTAAGTGATTCTTTATGGAAGTGAGGGTGATGAGCTTTTACAGACAATGTCTGTGGAAAAAGAACACCTAAAAAAATAACATGAGACTAAAAAGAGAGAGAGATAGAGAGCTTAATGCAGAGCATGAGGAATATATACTTGCAAGTGGTGTCTTAAATTCAAACCCTAGCTAGATTTATACCACTGTTTATGCTAAGTGGGAAAACTTAACTATATATTAAACCAATATTTATATATGAAGAAATCATACCAACGGTCACAATGGCCTATCGGTACCAGATCCCTTATAAGAGATTGGATTTTCCCACGAATAACCTGTATACATTCTTGAAGTCCTTCGAGAGGGTGCTTGTCTCCGTATTATATATATATATATGAATGAAGAAATCATCTTGAGTGGCTTTGCATGTTAAGAACAATATAATGGTGCAAAAGTAGACTAAATTAATCATGCATCAATGAAATGAGATCATACCATTGTTGAAAAATCAAGAGATATATGATTTGAATTTGAGCACATGTTTTTTTTTTTGACATTAGATTAAGCTTCAAGAAGGTAATTACATCAAGCATAAGATAACAAATCGATATTTTACATTAATCATGAAATTAGGTAGATTATTTTTGCAGGGAAAGGGTAGTATTCATTTAATCAGAAAGATCATGCATGTCTTCAAAAGTCAGAGAAGTACATCACTCATTTGATTAAGAGACCTAATTATCAAAGATGGATCAATAACAAGTACATCCCTTCTTTTCTTTCATCAAATTCCCTATAAGACACAGCCTTTCCTAAACATTATGTGATAAAATTTAAACCAAATAGAGAAAGAACTTGAAGGATTTTTAAAATCATAATCATCATCTTCTTGTGAATGTGTGTAAAAGATCAAAAGAAAGAGAGAAATAAAAAGGAAAAACAAAATAGTGATTGGCTAATTCCAAGTTCCAACTCTTGTTGGTATCTTTTCCATTTAAGAGGCTTCACTTTGATTGAGAGAGAATGACAACTTTAACTTTTCTATCTTCATCTCATCTTCACTCTGCAAGCATGATTAGTGCTATCAACTTTTTGACCAATCATTTCGCTTCATTCTCTCTACAAAATTTGAATGAGAAGTTGCAGAGAATTTAAGATATATTAACACAAATGTTACATAAAAAGTATATATATAATTTGAATGAAGTGAAACCCTAATAACACTTCAACCCAAGAGCAAAATTATGAAAACTTGATTAAATAACCCTTTTTTGTTGGGAAATAATAGGATTAAATTATTATTCAAACTCAGATAAGAACTAAATTGAAGTTATATAAAGCGAAACCTGAAAATATATATATATATATATAGGTCACCAAAGAGTGTTCTTACTGTACATAATAGATAAATCATATTTTATTTATGATAATTTAAAGGTGTGTTACATGAAGTCCCTGTAACATAGGCTATTAAAATGAGCTTGGTGGAGTTGCGTCTTAACTGCATCTATGCGTCTTTTGGGGTCCCCTCTCCCACTAATTCTATCGGTGGGGTGTCTTGTGTAAATTTGAGGCTTCTTTTGACTAATGTTTGTGCCTCTTCCAACTTTAATTTCTTTGAATAATATGCTGCATTAAACTAAGATGATAAGAGAAAATTAGTGTCACAAATTAAATAATTTGTAAGAAAACACATTTTTCTTGGAAACATCGTCTATTTCTCCACAACCATATATTTTATGTGATTGTCGTGCATTAAGTAGGCTCCATCCTCTCTTTAAGATCTTGTTCATCTTGTTGGTGAGAGACTTGGGGACCCAAATATCTTGAAGTGATCAGTTGGGTACGTGCAGAGTAATCCATACATGATTCGGTAATGCTCCTAGATGCTCCGCGTAAAGATATAGGTGAGGACGAGGTGTGGTGCAGTCTCATCCCCGGCTTCACACAGAAAACATGCCGTGCGGGTTCATTTCCTCTTTTGTAGGTTTTGGAGGACAAGTTTTTGGTCTTCCTGTGTTTGTCATGTAAATATCTTGATTAAGGGGACATGTTTTTCTAGAAGCTTGCCTTCAAGTCACTTTTGATGTCTCCATCCATTCTGAATCTATATATGAATTTCCTCGAGAATGTGATAGATCTTATGAGTTTCCACCCCTTCTGGTCATTGCTTATCTCTTATATATCCGCTAGGTGTTGTTGTAATAGGTCGTAGTCCCTGATTTCTCTTTGTGATGGTGGTCCTGGTTTTAATATGTGGTTTCTTGGGTTTCTCCATCGTTGAAATTCCAGGGAACACCGGACTGATGTTGACCTTCTGAGAATTAAAGGTTGTAGAGAAGGAAATATATTCCACGACGATTATCCCTATATCCAATTATCGAACCAAACATTGGTGGTTTCCCTTAGATAGGTTATGATATTGTGTAGGGTGGTTGCTATTTGTTTGCATATTCCGTTCTAGAAGTAAGACTCCTGTGTGGGTAAATATTTGTAGGTATTAATAAAACTTCTTCTGAAGTAGTTATCCTTCATATATGATCTTAAGGAATATCCTCGCTTTACCCATAAATAATCTCCACCACCACTTTTTTAGAAGTGACACGTTAAATTGACGTAGATTCAAGATTCCCCAAACTTATATAGAAGGCCATAAATTTTCGGTTTTATTATATATACAGACACATATTACCATGTTTTATAGATGTCACTCAAATTATCAATAGTGAGTCAGTGACAGACAACAATACACCAAGGGCAACACGGTGGTGCTACAAAGCTCCCGTTATGTAGGGGTCCGGAGAAGGATCGGACCATTTTGGTCTATTATACACGACCTTACTCTGCTTTTTCTTACAAGAGACTGTTTTACATACAACAATACACCATTTCATCAAAGATGAATCTAACTTTTCAATTTTGTTGGCCCCATGAATTTCAATGTCACAATACAAATCAACTGAACACATAATATTAAAATAAAGGAAAGAAAATTACATTGAAATTAAAGAGATTGAATATTTCAGGATTACAAATTTCCATAAGTGCAACCATTATTAATGATAATTTAAGAAGATATATTTTAAGATTTATTGTTGGAGGTGAACTGATTCACCAAATCTTTCTGATAAACATGTAGACATATATAATTTGATAATACAAATTCTCCTTTGTTTTTTTGAGCTCGAGCTGATGCTTGAGATACATAATTAATAAGTTAAAAGTAAAATTATTTTAAATTAACTTCAAAATTTATAAGTAAAAATAATGATCCCATTTTATTTTATTTTTAGAATTTTATTTCTGAAGAACATAAATAGATCTTGGATATATATTGAGGCCTTTTCTTAATTGGGCCCCATATATCTAACATGGTTTATCCCAGCCCAATCAAACTTAGAAATAAAAAAAAAAAAAATGTGATAAATTTTCACGTGTCTTATTCCATTACAATTATAAAGAAAATTTCTAAAAAAAAAAAAAAACTAAAAGCAATATGAACTCCCACAAAAACTCAAGAGTAACAAATTTAAATTCAAGACACATAAAATAGCCATGCCAAATAGATATAGATACTTACGTACAAACAAACACCACCAAAAAAAATTATGCCAATAGATTTATTTATATATTTTGATAAAAATAGATAAATTACGGTCATAGATATTTGTGGGAAAAAATACATGAAATATAAAACATAATAAGAATAATCTCGACTCCTTAGTTATACTCAAATGCTTCGAAGCTTCGAAGCTTCGTTGTTGAAATTGTCCTTAGTTCGACACTGTGGGGGATCCTTCAGAATGAAGACCAAGCTACTCATCATGATAAACTCTACTAGCAATAGCTTGGATTGTTTGATCGCATAAGTTACATGAAATTATGAGAATATTGAGAAATCAATATCTAGAATCAGTTTAGTGAAAAAGTGTTAATAGATGAAATTTAAAATTTCTAATATATATATATATATATATATATAACCTTTATATGAGACCTAACCACTTTTGTGTGCACTAGAATGCCACATCCCCATCAGCCAAAAGACATATATAGTGAGTTCATGTGACATTAAAGAAAGAAAAAATAAATACTTGCACATATTTCAAAAGTGAGTGACGTGACTATTCAACAAAATCAGGCATGCCTTCACAATCACCTAATTTTTAACCTAATGACATGTGAATGGCCTTCTTAAAACAGTAAACCAAAATATAGAAGCCACTTAGTCTATTGGTATTGGGTCTCTTATTTAGGGTGTAAATAGTTGAGATGAACCCAAAATCGAACCCTCACGATCATAAGGTGAGAGCGAGTGTGCAGGGAGCCGCGTTGCCCACTCCTAACTTACCTCACGGAGAGGGGCACTTGTCACCTTCGTCAAAAAGAAAAAAAAAAAAGAACACAACCGAAATTAACAGAGTGATTCATTTGACAGAAAAAACTGATTCCTGGCTACACAAACTGTTCATGTGCATGTGTATGGGAGAACATTGAAGCATTTGTTGTCACTGTTTCGATCCACTCAAAAATTGAAAAGCAGTGGGTCCTTGTTTGAGGACTAGTTCTTGTTCAAAGTACCTACATTGAATCACATGGCCACTTGTTGGCCTGCATATATTGATTCAATAAAGCAAGAAGAAGCTACAGGAAATAAAGGCAAATTAAAAAGAGAAACCAAACCAGCCGAAACCTAGTAAGACCTCACCACCTCCTCACAATTTCTAGGACTTGTTTGGTCTAAAGATAGCAATGCCAACACCAAAAACCATCAACTTGACTGAGAGAGCATTTCCTCTTCTTGCTTTCCGTGTCACTCCACACTCAAGTCTCACTAAACAAAGTGTGCTTATAAGTATATATATATATGTAGTTACTCTCCATTCATTCATGGCTATGGAATTAGTGCTAGTACCTGATCACTTCTCAATGGCTCTCAGTTCACAGGACGTTCACAACCTTCTTGAGCAAACATTGGCATGCCGGTCTCCGGCTGAGTGGCGACAAATGAAGGAGAAATGCCGTGGAACATTCTCCGGTTCTCTCATCGAACACCTTCATCCACCTAAACCAGGCTCACAAAAGAATGAGGTATATATACCATGATAAACTATCTCAATGATAAATCTTGAGTGATTAATTAATTAATTACTTGGTTCTTATTGTGCATATATAGATTTGTGAAATACTGTGTATGTGGATGCTTGAGCCACATGAACGTGATGCTCTTGTGGCAAAGGATGCAATGGAGCACAGTGAGCCTGATTACAAGCCCCTTGTGGAGATCTACACACTCAGGAAGTCTACTCAGTTGTTTCTCATCAAACAAGCATATCTAACAAGGTTCAAGAGGCATATGGATCAAGACATCATCTCTGATTCATCTCACTCTTTCCAAAAGGTAACACAAAGTCACTGAAACTGAGTTTAATTTTTCTGCAGCTAATAATTGTTCAAGCTGATTAATGATGAGCATTTAATTATAATTAATTAATTGCAGATCCTTGCAGCATTAGCAACATCTCACAGATCACACCAGGCAGAGACTAGTCATCACATTGCCAAGTGTGATGCCAAGAGGTTGTATGAAGCTGGTAAAGGGAGCACAAGCACTACAGGGTCTATCGATGAGTCCATTGTTCTTGAGATGTTCAGTAAGAGGAGCGTTCCTCAGCTCAGACTCACATTCTCCAGCTACAAACACATCTATGGCCATGAATACATCAAGGTTAATTTTCTGCAGATTTTTTTTTATAATTATATTAATGGTTAATTGGTTTGTTTGTATTAATCCTAATGTTTGGAACTTAATTTGTAGACACTGAAGAAGGAGAGCAGTGGAGAGTTTGAGGAATCACTGGCAGTTGTTATCAAATGCATGCATGAGCCTGCTAAATACTACTCTAAGGCAAGTGTTTCTTGTTTCTTATTTCTTGATTGATTAATTGGTTATATGTATATATATATGGAGTTAATGATTTACTATTTATGTGTTGTAGATGTTGAAAATAAGCATGAAAGGAGGGATGAAGAACAGAAGTACATTGTCAAGGGTGATGGTGGGAAGCATGGAGGTTGGTGTAGAGAATGTGAAAGTAGAGTTTCAGAGGAGATATGGAATTAAGTTACAGGATGCCATTTCTGAGAATATTCCTGTTGGAGATTATAGAGACTTCTTGCTAGCTCTGGCAAACACTCCTTTTACTTGTTCTTCAACTATGAAATTGTGAGACATTTTAGTCATGCATGTGTATTAATTGTATCAGTGACAGTGACAAGGAAAAAACTTAATTTGTTTAAATCTTTGTTAGATCAAAATAAACAAATACCCGAGCCAGTGAATCAAGTGGATAAATTATATTTATTTATTTATTATATTAATTAATATGATAAAGTTGACACCATATGATCCGAAGATTATATCTCTTATAAAAAAAAAGCGTTGCATATAATAGATCAAAGTGGCCTGACCTTTTCTTAGACTATGCGCATAATAGGAGTTTTGTAACACTGATCCATATATTGTTTAGTACATCAAGGCCAATGAGTTTGGCTAAAAGACTCGAGGAAATCGAGATGTTACTATGATCAGAGAAAACTCGGTCCTCTCCTGCATTGTGGGGTGAGTGCGTTGAAGATAAGGTTCCGCTTCATTAGAGACTCCACCTCCCCTAACTTTGGTCTCGTTCGTTGGTGTGGACGCTCCATCAAACCAATTGTTTCTAACTTGAAGATGAATGTAACGCCCCGACCCGATCCCGGGACCTCGGGCACGTGTGCAGACCGGCCGTAGCCGAGTAGAGACGGGCCCCACCCGGATACAAGGCCTAAGTGTGTAAGCAAATAATGCAAAATAACATCTTAATTTATTCAAAATAAATAGAGTTCAGCGGAGAAAATAAATAACAAGGGTTCAAGTACCCTACAAATACCAGGCCCTAAGGGGACCTACAGAACATAATATCTCACTCAAAATAGAAAGATAGACAAGGTCCTCGGACCTCTGCAAACAACCCGCCCCACGATGCACTTTCGGCTCCTGCGTACTAGTGTCCTACGCCTCAGGATCTGTAAACAGGAAGAAAACAAGTGCATGAGCTTTCGAATGGAAAGCTCAGTAAGTACCCCTGCGGGGTTCAAGAAATATGATATCAACAAAATGAATATCAAAGCAAACTCGGGGCACGCCCCTCAAAACAAGCCCTAGGAGTCTATCACAAAAATAAGCAAGATAATGACTCCTAGCTAAGAGTTCCAACGGAAGCTCCACAAACGTCTCCCCCGGTCAGTACCATCAGCGAACCTGCTGAGAAAACGACCATCCGGTCGCTACGGCCCTCGGGTCGTATGTCGGTAGCGCCACCTGTCTCTCATGTCGACATGGTCAGTGATCGACCCCGGCGAGGGACAACGAGTATCGATCCTCTAAAGCATGGCAATGCGAGCATCGGTGTCAGATCCTGAATGTCGCAAAGGAGCTCACCGCCTCCAATCGAGTCCGGGACGAAGAACAGAACACATAGGGATTCCAACATCCCAATTCAATCACACATGCTAAAGATAGATATCAACAAAATCATAGAAGCATGTATGAAAACAAGGCAAATGTACTTACAAGAACAGGCATGGCAATAGCAAAAATCAAGGACACTCCGAAGAGTGGGGTAGTAGGCAGAAGTACTTACCTAAAGTCACAGAGTCTCGTGCTCCACGGGACTTCCCGACGCATCCAAGTCAAACCCTGATAAGAATAAATCTTACCTCAATAAGGTACTAGTCTATAAATATTGTATCTACTATGCATGCTCTAACGGGCCCAAGTCTGGCTTAGTGGGCCTTCCATCCTCCTGGTTGAACGCAACTCCAAACCGAGCCCATTCACGAGTCCAAACTTAGTTAATTAAAATCATTTAATTAACCTATCTCCAGCTTTAATTAAACCCTTAGATTTATTTAATCTTGAAATCATCTAAACATTGTTTAATTAATTAATTCGATAAACTTTAGAATTAGTTAACCCATTAAATCATTTAATCAATTTAATTAGTCTTTTAAAAAAAGACTAGCCATGGTTCATCAAAACGAATCCCACCATTGAATTATTTAATCAATTATTGAATAATTCAATTACTTTAAATAAAACTCAGAACTATAGTACGGTCTAATGGTTCAACAAGTCTTTAGAATTAATCCAACTATTAAATCATTTAATCTCTCATTAAATAATTTAATTATTCTCAGATTTATTCAAGCCATAGCTCCAATTAAATAATTTAGTCAATCATAAAGCTAGCAACTATAGTTCCATTAAATCGTTTAATTAATCCCAGAACTATCTAATTAATCTTCTCATTAATCAAACCATAGTTCTTTTAATCTCATAGATTAATCCCCTTTTTATTGATTTTCACATCATCAACCCCCTTTTTAATTAATTAGATCCAATAATTAATTAACAAAAAAAAAGAACTAGCTAATCAAAAAATTAGTTAACAACTAACTATCCAATTAGTTATTCAACTAATTTACCGAGTACTTAATTATCCTAAATTAATTAATCTTCAATCTTACGAACAGCATGGTTATCACCAATTAATTAAGATAAACACTAATTAGTTGACAATTAGGAAAACTAATATTATTACAAATTAGTTAATTATAATAAACCATTATTTTTAACGGTTTCTCCTTCTCTTCTTTCTTCTTCTTCTTTACAGTAGAGACTTCACCGGGAGGAGATGGCCCAGCGCCGGATCGTCCCCGTGGAACTCGGTCCACATCGGGTGGTCGTAAGGGCGAGCCTCCCTCCGGCCCGTGCAGGAGAACCGACTCCGTGGTTGTCCCTGGCCGGAACCACCTCCTCTCCACTTCTGTTTCCCAGGTCTCCGGCGGTGGCCTCGCGGTCCTCATCCTCCACCCCTTCCCCGACGTCCACTCCTCCACTCGAAACCAGGGAAGACTTCAGAGACCTCCCTGTCATCCTCTCCCCTGTCCTATTGCCTTCATGCATGCTAAGTGCACGGAATAAAACAGAGAGTATATGAAGCTTACCGGCGACGGAGGTGGCGCGCTCGTGTGGTCACACAGTCCGTCGAAGAAGGACAGAGCCACACGGTTAATCGCGGCAAGGTTCCCTCCTCCTTGCTCCTCTCTCGTTTGTCTCCTCGCGATGGAACCGGTTTCGCCGTCGATCAAAGGTGGCGCGGATTGCCCGAAAAGCTCTCTTCCAGTCTGTGCTTATAGGAGGCTGAGGGGGTGGATCGCGATCCACTGATTTGGAGTCGAGATCCAGGTTTCCAGATTTGATTATCAATCAATCATCGTGTTTTCCTTTTCAGGTTGCCTGGAGATCGCTGTGGCGCGCGTTGAGAGCTGGAGAAGAAAGACAGCGTCGCCCCGAGATTTGGCTTCTCCATCAAATCTAACGGCTGGGAGCCAGACCGCACGGTGAGGGCTCCCACACGCTCATCTTCGCGGCTGAATCGAAGGGTCCAAATGGTTCCTCGCGATCGGCATTCACAGATTTATCAAATCTGTACCGTTCGTCCCTTCTATAGAAGCTCTTCTCTGGTCTTTTGCACAGAAGACCCCCAACTCCCAAAAATTATATTTGGGTCCTTGGACTGTGAGAGGGACGCTATTTCCTTTAAGTCCCCCAACTTTTCTGTGTTACATTTTGGTCCCTCACCAGAGACATTACTTTTATCTTATGACCCTCGCAGTTTTATAAAACTTCTATTAGGTCCCTAACATCCAAATAAAACCCAAACTTATTAATTAACAATTTTAATAAATTTAAATTCATTTGAATTTAAATTTTGATCTAATTCCCTTTGATTAAATCCTACCCCTACTAAACTTAGGGCATTACCTTTAATAGATTTAATCAATTATCCCCCTCTCCTTATAAGTACCAATCATGATTATTTAGAGGACTTTCCTAGTTTAATTAAATTAAGTATTTTCAAATTTAATTAAATCTTTTATCAATCAGAATAAATAAAATTATATAATAATTTTATTTATATTCTCGAATCTCCCCCGTGTCTATTTACCAGAATACCCCCGGGTTTAATTAAAGATTCCCAAAATGCCCTTGTTGGCATAATTTGAAAATTACTAATAAATTTAGGGAAAAGATATTAAATCCTTTATTTTACTACTAAAATCTTGGATTTTACAATGAATATACCATGAAATTACTTCAACACACTAACAAGAAGTTTGGAAACAATTAAATCAATATTGGAAAAAGATACAAAAAGAGCTTTTTGATAAGTAGAAGCCCTACCAAAGGACCAAGGGTCTAGCTGTAGCTTGGGTCAAGTGCGTTGGATAATTCATTTGGTGAGCAAAGTTCTTAGGTTCGAGTCCCCGTCTCCTTAGCTGAGAGAGTTGTTTGGGGAATTCACTTGATAAGCAATAAAGCTCCCAAATTTGAGTCCTCATCTTTGTAGTAGTTTGTACGCGTACAGTGAGAGGTCAAAAGAGTTCGTCACCTAAAATCACACTCTTTGACAAGCTCTCTTAGGAGGTTTTTATGGCTTATGTCAAAAACTACTAATAATAAATTAAAAGCCCTCTCATCAGGTTTGGTATACTAAGAAATAACTATTGGAGAGATAGAAGTTTAAAATTAGGTAGAAAAAAACTTCATTTTATAACATTTATTGGAAATCTCTTTTGAAAAGCTCTTGTTTAAAGTATCACACCCTCTTCCTACTTTTTAATCTCAACCACTCCATACAATTCATTTACCTAGTTGACAACTGCTAAAAAGTTAAGAAGAAATTGACAAGAAGAAACCAAATAATAATTTAGAAAACTATGTTTCACACTTATTTTAAAAAAATATATATGTTTCACACAAAAGGTGTTTGAAAATGTTTGATTGTACTTGAAATATATATATATTTTTTGTTAGCTCAAAAATCAGGAAACCCTAATTTCTTACAAACTGTTGAATTTGTTTGAATTGGGGAAACAAGGAAATGAAGAGAAATCAAACCCAAGAGAAAAAAAAGACAAAATTAACATGGAAAACCCCTTGAAAAAGGGGGAAAACCACGAATTCCACTTTGGGAGCAAATCCACTATGATTATGGAGTGATCCTGAGATTTGGAGAGGAAAAATGGGAGAGAAATAAAGTAGCTCTGGTGCTCAGGAGCTCCCCATCTGTTCAAATGAACTTCTCCTCACTCTTTTATAGGCTTTAGATAGGAGGAAACTTGTGGCCCAGTCTCCATCCACTTAGCCCACTTGCATGTCGGTTCGGCTCGGCTCAGAAACAGCGTCAGTTGTTCTTCGGTCAGGGCCTTAAGCTAGGAACTCTTCTATAAGATCATCCGAGCTTCTGGAAGCTTCTTGACGCCTATCCTTCATGTGTGGTTGCAGCTCTTCCATGGGCATAAGGGAATTAAGAGTGGTGGAAGAGTAGCCTGCAGCTAGGGAAGAGTAGTCTGCAGCTCTTCCATGGTCATGAATGAAGAGTAGAAAGATACCCTAGATCCGAGTAGAAGAATGCCTCAGACATTAGTAGAAAGTAGTTTGTGATCCTTCTAAGTAGTTGTCTGGAATTTGGATGATCGCCACGTGCCTTCCCACTTAATTTTACCCTTATCATATATATATATATATATATATATATATATATATATATACATGGGCCTGATACTATGCGGCCGACCAGATTACTGTTCATTTGGGATCGCCTCCTACTTGGCCGACTTGCACAGTGTTTTGAGGAAATCCAACGTTATGGATGGAAAGAACATCTAAAAATAAGCTAGCATGTCAATTTTCATACAATTTGGGAACTTGTAGGGTCTTCATCTTAACGGGTGAAATTTTGAACCGATAAATTTTCACCCGTTAAGATGAAGGCCCTAAAGTTCCCAAATTGTATGAAAATTGACATGCTAGCTTATTTTTCGATGTTCTTTCCATCCATACCGTTGGATTTCCTCAAAATACTGTGTAAGTGGGCCAAATGGGAGGCGACCGCAAATAAATAGTAATCCGGCCGACCTTATCTTATCATGCCCGTATGTATATATATATATATATATATATATATATATATATATATATATAAGAATGATAGAGTGAGGCCGGCCGCATTTGCAGCCGGTCCACTTTATCACTCACCCAAGGGTGGGTTTGGGGTTTGGGCTTCTATTTTTTTTTTTTTTTTTTTTTTTTTTTTGGGTTTGGTTTTGGGTGTTAGAGTGTGTCGGCCGCATTTGCGGCTGGCCTTACTCTAACATGACTGTATATATATATATATATATATATATATATATATATATATATATATATATATATATATATAGGGTCATGTTACTATGAGGTCGGTCTTACTACTATTCAAGTAAGATCGCCTCATTTTCACCCATTTTGAAAGTGTTGTTTACAAATCCAACTATATGGATAGAAAGAACATCGAAAAATAAGATAGAAGACCGACCTCATAGTAACATGACCATATATATATATATATATATATATATATATATATATATATATATATATACAGTCATGTTAGATGAGGCCAGACCAAAACCAAACCTGAAAAAAATAAAAAATAAAAGCCCAAACCAAACCTACCCCATGGATGAGTGATAGAGTGGGCCGGCGGCAAATACGACCAGCCTCACTCTATCATTCTTATATATATATATATATATATATATATATATATATATATATATATATATATAATCATGATAAGTAAGGTCGGTCGGAAATACTGTTCATTTGCGGTTGTCTCCCATTTAACAATCTAGAGCATGTTTGAAAGATTTCCAACTGTATGGTTGGAAAGAACATCGAGAAATAAACTAGCATGTCAATTTTCATACAATTTGTAGGGTCTTCATCTTAATGGGTGAAAATTTAAAGAAATTTTACCGGTTCAAAATTTCACCCGTTAAGATGAAGACCCTACAAGTTCCCAAATTGTTTAAAAATTTACATGCTAGCTTATTTTTCGATGTTCTTTCCATCCATACAGTTGGATTTTCTCAAAACACTGTGTAAGTGGGCCAAAAAGAGGTGATCGCACTTGCACAGTGATAAGACCGACCGCACTATATGATGACCCACTATATATATATATATATATATATATATATATATATATAACACTCTTTCTTAACGTATTTAAATATTTATTAGTTTATCAACTTTATCTAACTTATTCCATTTTTTTTCATTCAAACACTTTTAGAGTAGCTTAAGATAAAATAACTTATTTTTTATTCAAATTAATTAATTAAATATGATGAGGGTGAAATCAGTGAACACACATGGAAACATGTCACCCTGACACATGGAGGATCTCACACTGCCGTGAATCACTAAATTTGAAGCCCCTTAGGAAGCATTGTCAGAAGAACACTCGAAGTCCCTTCCAAGGAAGCATTGTCAGAAGACCACTCCAAGTCCCTTAGAAGAGCAACCCGAAGGACAAACCAGAAGAGTAATGGAAGAGCCTCTGAGGCAAATTCAAAGAAGAGGAGTTTCCAAGGGCCTCTCAGCAATGACCTTCCAAGCGGTCTCCAAAGCAAATTATCCAAAGAGAATTCCGAAGAGCACAATGAACCAACTTCCAACAAGACTCCCCTTCTCACTTGACCATGAACCCTTCTAGAAGAAGCAACAAGCCGAGCCATAGAAGCCGAAGAGGTTGTAACCAAGGCCTATAAATAGCCAAGGCCTCACACTTGTAAATGAGGATTGAACTCCTGGTACACCCACACGCTCCCTCTCTCCCCTCCCTTGTAAAATCACTCATAGTGGAATTCTCTCTCCAAAGCTTGGAGACCGTGGTAGTTTTCCCGATTAAGGGGTTTTCCACGTAAAAGTCTTGGTGTTTCGTCTTCTTGATTCCTCCTCTCTTGATCTTCTTGGATTCTTTCCCCATAAAAACCTTACAAATTTAAGTGTTGACTTGGTTCTTGGGATCTTCCCGAAAATCTCGTTAACAAAATATATTATGAAGTATTAAAATTAGATTTTTTTGGTTGGCAAATAAACTGGGATAAACAAATTGCATTTTTTTTTGCCTAAAACTGTGGTTCTTAATAAATAATCAACTTCATGAGTCAATTTGTAATTTTTTCTTTTGAACTAGTAATGGAGCTAAACTTTCCAAAAATCCAAAAAAAAGAGACTATTAAAATGAACTTTCTAAGTTTCTTTTAGAATTTTTAAAATTGAAAAATGGAATAAACAATGCTAGTGAAAATCACAAAAATAAATAAATAATAAATAAAATAAGAGCTACTCATGTGACATGGAATATATATGGATTGCTTGATTTAAAATACGGGTAAGAGTTTGATAACACCCAGTAATGAGTGAAGTGGTAATATAATTAGGGACAATCACACCCCATATCTTGAATGAATGTTTCAATGAATATGGTTTATCTATTTATTAAAAAATAATATTAAAAAAAACAATTATAGTCTTTGGTGCAAAGGAATCATTAGAACACATTTAGCATTAATGTTTACATGAAGAATTATACATAAATTATACAATAATCACTCATACATGCACCATTAGTAGTTAATTTGGGACTGTTGACCTATTCATCAAGTAAACTCCAAGTCCCACAATCAACAGCACACCAACAATCACACTGTAAGTCAAATGCTTGTGAATCCACAGACTCTTGAGAACAGTACTCCCAATGCTAAGATTAGAGTACTGTTTTTGATGATCACTATGATGATCTGTGGAATATTGGTTCTCTTCTTGTTGATCTTGTGGTACATGAACATTAGCTATAACCTGTTTTGGAAGAATGATATAGAGGGTTCCTTCATCAAACTTGGCATCAATGGACTTTGCTTGGCACTTCTTAGGAATTTTGAACTCTTTGAGAAAGCGACACCATCTATCTCCATCAATAACACATTCTCCACTTACTAAGATCTTGCCTGATGTGTCTAGTTGAACCTTTAGTTGCTCCTTTGTGAATCCTACATATATCCATTTTGATCAAATAAATAATCAGATTGATGAAGATATAAATTCCGCTATTAATCCTACATTTAGATTGCAATTAATAAACTATCGATCTAATTAATATAATGTTGTTTGTTATGAATGAACGTGGTTTGCCCACTCTTATCAAAAAAATAAATATAATGTTGCTTTGATGTATAACAAAGTATATAGGGATCGTTTTGATAAGGTTTTGTTTTTGTCAGAAGCGCTTTTTTATAAGTTAAACGTCTTCTGAAAAGTATTAGCTTTCTAGGAGAAACAAAAACTGTTAAAAAAAACACTAAAAAACAATTTTGTTTCCCTTCTTTCAGAAGCCAATGGTTTGCGGCTTCTGAAAAAAGAAAATCATTTTGGATAAGCTATTTTGAAAAGTGTTAATTATCAAAACACCATTATTATTATCAAAACACCAATATATTAAACACTATTTTTTCTACTATATACAACAACAATTAAGCCTTAATCTTATACTAGTAGCAGCTATATGAATTCTCTGTCTTCATATCGCTAGGTCAAAGATAAAATTTGACTCAATATCTAACATATATAGGTTCGTAGACATTATGCCCCTCTACTTCTCCCTTAATTAGTGATGTGGGACTTTGTTAGACATCCAACAACTATTTCTCTCAATGTAATCCTAGACCTACCTATACATTTTTTTTTTACATTTTATTACTCAATTATCACATTTTCAAACCAAAACACCTGTGGGTCTACGATGCACATGTCCAAATCATTTGAAATATCCTTCTTTTATTCTATCTTCAATTGGTGCAATATCTGGCGTTACATTGAGATGTGTTGATTACAATCTTATTGATTTTGAATGATTCTTTCCATTAAAACTTTAACATTCTGCGTTTTCTTTGCTCAATCTTATGAATTAATATATTTGAGCTTTTGTAATACAACATTCTGGGTCTCATTATAACATGGCGAATTACAGCTGCTTTTATAGAATATATATATATATATATATATATATATATATATATATATATATATATATATATATATATATATAGACAATAAAGGGATCAAGTGCTTGGTACCATAACAAAAATGTTTAAGGGCAATTCTAAGAATCGTCTATTTGTATTACTATGTTCTAGTTATTGCATGTCAATAAAAAAAAAAACGACTTGAGAAATAATATATTCGAAAGAGATTGAAGATATGAAGGAATATTGATGTTTTAAAGATTTAAAAAAAAAAAAAATCATGCATGCCTGAAACATGGACGAGAAGGATGTCGGAGTCATCGGTGGTGACCCATTCGGAACGAGGATCTATCTCTGAGTAAGTAATTCGAGAAGCCATTGATTGATGTTTAGATGGAGATGATCAAATGATCAATTGAGATGAGTTAAAATGCGGTTTGGTATGGCTAGTTGTGAGGGGATTCATTGCTTCATTCCTTGATGAGGTTTCTTATAGTCTCTTGTTTTGCTTCCTAACTTCCCTGTAGAGATTAATAATTGTTCCTTGTTTGAAGTGCACTCTTCCATTTGACAGTCACAGAAAAAGCAAGATCTATTATTATATATAAATGGATGATACCAATTAATTATAAAGTTATGTTATTTATAATGCATTATTGTTATGAAGTAATTAAGAAGGGAATTAAATTTTAATTGACTATTAGAAACTTTGTTTATTTGTTTTTTTATTTATCAAAATAATTAACACTAAAAGATTTGCTTTTTTTTTATTCTCTCTATCTCTAAAAAAATAACGAATTTCAAAACATTTATATATGCCCACAGCTAGTGAACCAATTGTTGGGACAAATTTTAAAATGTTGGGAGTCATGTTTTTTTCATGTATTTTTGCGGGCCCATTCCATATTTAATTATTGTTGTACTTTACTTTTTCTATAGAATTTATTTGCAATTTTAAACACATCTTCTATTATGCCAAATTAATCTTGGACATAAATAGAAATTAAGTATAATATTTCAGTGAAATATAATCCACACCAATCAAACTTCCTCAATTCTCGATCAAAGGTAAATCATAAGAGAAATGCTATGTCGTCTGAACAATTTGTCTGAAATAGGCATACGAATGATTGCTAGCCATTCAATACTCCTCTGGATGGTTGCCTAGATGATACCGAGGAACATTCAATGGCATTTCGGACAAGCTGTAAATATGATAATATAATGTAATGGTCAACTCATAATCAACCTCAAAAATCAAGTTTGAACTCAATTCATTAATGAAATAGTCAACTTTTTTTTTAATTAATCTTAACCGATTTACAAGCGGAACTCAAACATATAAAGATTGTCAGGTATATATAAATTATGAAGGAAATTAATAAAAAAAAGAGTGATTAAACCAATCCTAATATAATAAATCTACAAGTGAAAGGATTGAAAAATATAATAAATTAATCTAAAAGACAAGCTCTGAAGATACACTCTGATCTCTATGTTTTGCAAGACACATTTGTTAGTGCAGAGGCACTAGTATTGGCAAGTATTTGACACAAGTCCAAGTTATACTTAATCCGGGTGCAACCATCATCATAAGAGGAGCGAATCAATTAACAAGCTTCCGGTGCAACCCAAGATGTGAATTGACTACATCATGGCTTGGAGACTCCATTCTTGGAAGAACACATCATCCTTTCATTTGATTGATTTATCATGCAAATGATTGCATGCAAAATGATTGAGAGCTGATTTGAATATCGCATGCAAGCAACCACATTAGGAAGGAAGAGGATTGATGAGAGCTGATTGAAGGCAAGAATGGAAGGAAGATTTGGCAACTAATATGTGATGAGGTGATTGATGCTAGCCAAATCTAGAAGACCATATTTGGATGATTGAAGAACAAATATGGTGAGACAAATAAAGCATGATAGGCCAAGTTGTGACCAAACTTGGAAAGAGATTGGAGGAGCCAATCTTACAGCTCAACCTTGCATGAAGATGAAGGTTGATGGGTGCGCGCTATGGTGGAGTCACGGTAGAAGGGGTTTGATCTGTGACGGAGGTGGATCGGCTAGTTAGCGTGTGGGATCGGGAGGATCGGCGTAGTAGACTTCGGGACTCAACCGGGGAGGGTTGGAGGTCGTCGTCGAAGTCGAAGAGGTCTGATGGATCTTTGTAGCCTTGGTCAAGTTAAAGTCGTAGGGTCATGTTGCAAGTTACAATCTAAAGTTCTGACATCCGAGGAATTGGAAGGAGTCTAATTACGGAAAGCGGAGAAATCACGAAGGTGGAGGATGTCTTTGTGATGCGTGAAGGCGGGGAGGGGCGATGTCTATATAAGGCCAGAGGGACTCGGTGGATTGAGGTGAGCCGACTAGAGTAGTCCTCTCAGGAGAAGGGTGATAGTGGTCATTGTCAATCAAGGAGTCGAGGTGCTTATGATAGAGTGAGAGAGTGAGTGAGACTCTTGTACTCACCTTCTTACCTACACCTTTAGTGGATTGTCTTCTCCGGGCTTGGCCCCAGGGCGTGAGGCTTGGTCAGTGCCCCGGGTTACCAAACTTCTTTGCCTCCTCTCTTCTTGTATGTTTTTGTCTTGATTGTGTGAGTGTGTATGTGAGAGCTTGTATGATTCCTTGAAGAGGAAAAATAGAGTTACAATTAACCACACTTGGCTCAGCGAGACCAACAAGACATACCCAAGGAGCAAGTTGCAAGTACTTCTCAAGTTCTGACTGGCAAGTTACGAAGTTATAACAAAGATACAAATAGGACAAGCAGGCCGAGAACTTACAACATTCAAAACACAAAACAGTACAATAACAAAATCAAGGTCATGATCAAACTTCTCTTCAAGTGAATGGCCTCATGGCCACCAAAAGAATTACAACAACATGAAGTAGTACTACTGTAACACAATATGAAGATAATCCACTTGCACTTGAGTTATCAGGAGCTCCAGGAATGGGAGATGGAACTGGACCTTGAGATTGAACAGTAATGGCAAGCTTCTGACCTGCACTGCAATGCCCATCTTGCCCACACATGTACCATTTCTTCCCTGGGCTTGTTAGGGTGAGTACGTCGGCGCCGGTGATCATCGGTGTCGTTCCCTCCGGCACTGTGCATGTCTCAAAGTTTGGATTACCGACTTTGTAGACATCATGGTTGGGAGTAGTATAGATGAAAACTGCATGTATCATACAACAAGCATAAAAGAAATCAATAATCATGTTAGATATATTAAGTGAAGTAGGCAAAATATATATATTTTTCTTAACAATCTAATCCTTCCATGGTTGTATAATCTTATCACTCATATATATATATATATATATATATATATATATATATATATATATATAGTCCAAGAATTGGAATGTTTTTCTCTTAATTAGTATTGCTTAAGTTTTAGCTTAAAATTCCAATTATTTTTTCAATTGAGAGAAAGAGAATACTCATAATAGTAGGAATTCTCTTGTACCTTTCGGAAGGACACCATCCTCATAATTATCCATATTCATATATTGTCCATCGACTATGCCTTTTGGCCTGATGTTAGTCCCTGACTCACCCCCTGTGGACAAACCTTGCTGAGGAAGCCTTAACCCTAATTAATTTCTAAAGAAAAGTTACAGAAGTTTTGCATACCAAGTCGATAAACACTAACTTCAAAAGAGTTACAAGATTAGTGATGGTTCAATAACAATAATAAAGAAAGAATAGTCATAGGCCTCGTTTGGATTGACTTATGAAAAAAGGTTTTTTTTTTTTTTGTAGTTTGATAGAAGGATTTTTGAAAAAAGAGCTTCTGACAGTAAGTTAAGCGCTTCTATTATTTTTGTTTGGTTAATAATAATAATAATAATAATAATAATAATATTTGGATAATTGGCACTTTCTAAAATAGCTACTCTAGAACGACATTTTTCAGAAGCCATAAATTACTAGCTTATGATAAAAAATAAAAAATAAAAAAATAGTTTTCTTTACAACTACTGCTTCTCTAATTAAAAAAGCCAACACAAACATGATTTTTTTTGTTCCGAGACATAAGCGTTTAACTTATAAGAAAAATGCTTCTAAGCTTTTGAGAAGTTGATCCAAACAAGCCCTATAGAAATTTTGCAATATTCAAACTCTAACCCTAACTTCTGAAGAGAAGTCATAAGAATTTTTCATGCATGCATGCATGAGATCTTGGTTTGCTTAAGCTTGTAATTAAACACAAAATGAAGAAATTAGAGATGATATATATTACCAAGTTTATCTCCAACAAAGAACTCCTTTCCAGCAGCCCATGCAGCATAATCAACACCTGTGCGCCACCCCTTCTCATCACCAACAACATACTCTTTCCCAAATGCAAGATCTGGGAACATTAATATTGAACCACAGAAGATGGTCATGAAAACAAGCACACACTTGGAAGCCATTGGAGCTTAATTAAGTCTCTCTATTTGCACTTGAAACCTTTTGAGTTTAGCTCTGATATTGATCAACTTTCAATGTCTCAACTAGCTAGATCTACCTGTGGACTAGGGAGGATCTCTATACCTATATATATATATATATAAAGCAGCTTATATGTTTGGTTAGACATTGTCTATATATACATATACATAAATATACATTGAAGAACTTGCCGGCAAAACCTAACATATGTATGACTTCATTATGGTTTGGTTCTTCTCGTTGCTACCTAGTGTTTGGATCAATTAGTAATAAGTTTGAATGGAGATCTAGCTTCTTCTTTTTGGACGCGCGTTCTAGCTAATATAGAACATGTCTTATTGGTTTCTTGTATTATTTATTAATTTATTTTTGGAAAAAAGATAAAGGTGGTCAAATCATATGCCATTAAACAAAAGAAATAGCGGAAAACATCAAAGAGTCATTGGTTAAGATCTAGCAATATGAATTAAGGTGAAGAAAATTACATTGGGTACTAACATCAAGAAACTTGTAAATCTTATAAAAAAAAAAATAAACAAGCTTTCTCTGATCATTTGAGTGATCAAAACTTTACCTTGGCAAGTTTTTATCTATATGCTCTTGCTTATAAGTAATTATATTACTTTAGATATAATTAGTTTTAATTTATTAATATCTTTAACTTTAATGAACATTATATATACAGTTTATTTACCAATTTTTCAGAAATTATTTTCAAAGTTTTGTGGGTCAAACAATTATTGCAGGTAAATAGCGAATGCGCGCCTCTTGACCTAACGGTACCACTACCTTGCGTTAGATGGGTGATCTTGGGTTCAAGTCTCGCACAAGGTAGTGACAGGTTCAAGTCTCCACTCGCACAAGGTAGTGACATGTTCCTTATTTAAAGGTGTTCAACATGTTGAGCTTGTTTCGTGGTAGAATCCTTCTCTACGTAGGGTGAGGGCACAGTGCGCGCATTGAGCTTGCTCTGCGTGTAGCACATTGAGCTTGCTTTATGCAGTTGTGCCTGTCCTTTGAATCCCTTGTAAAGTCTCTTGTCGCTTGTCGGCCCGCCATATCTCATGTGATATGCTCATGTGTAGAGGCCTTGGCGGCCGGGGCGTGTCCAGATCATGAAAGATATGGCTTAAACCGAAGTGTGGCCGACCGCACTATACCAGCCCCATATATATATATATATATATATATATATATATTATAGGTAAATTAATTGCTTTCTAAATATATTTAAATAAAATATGGTTTGTTTTTTTATATATAAAAAGAGTATGTAGGTAAATAGAAACACTTAACCAACAACCCAAGGGTCTATTGGTACTTGGGTCCCTTGCTAAGATGAGGGATTCTCCTGTAAATGGCACCCAAGATCGAGCAACTACGCCTGCACACGTCCTTGACTTACCTTCGGGGGTGCTTGTTGCCTTTGTAAATAAAAAATAAAAAAAAATAAATAGAAACACTTAATATCAAGATTTTATAAAGTTAATTACATATGTAAATAATAAAACCCTTTTAAAAATTAGATGATGCATATTGCGAGTGAGATAGATTATTTGTCCCGCATTGTTGGGAAGATTGGATGATGGGGAATTTTATGCCTCCAAGTTGCATACTTAGATTCATGGAAAGATTAAATATTAGAAATTCTCATGGTTTTAATGGAGTTATATTTTCACACTTATGTTGTCAATTAGTGATAAGATTATACAAATTTTGATGATGGTTGTTGTGTTTATTAAATAGTTATCAAACAGATGTATTACTTTTTATGATAGTTAAAGAGTGAATAGATTAGTTCCTGTAATGCCAAATGGCAAACAAGACTTTAAATATCACTCATTAGAGTCACAATGCTTTTTTTTTTTAAAGATTTATATAAATATCACATATTTTACTTATGAATGGTAATTTAGACTTTCCCTTTAAATTTTCACCAATAGGGATTCTATTTTTCAGGTGTTAATATTATATACTTTGTAATATATATATATATATATATATATATATATATATATATATATATATATATATATATATATATATATATTTATATAAAATTATAGAAGAAGATGTATTTACTAGTTGAATTACCTAAATCATTCTTATATACATTATTTACATGGATTTTGACAAAGAGTATCTTCTAATACATTTTAATAAAAATTGAAGATTTAAAGGCTAATTAACATTACATGAGACATATATATATATATTATATAAAAAAAAGAAATCCCCAAAACTTAAAATTTGCAATTCTTCTATTTTCTTTCTGTTTTAGAAAAAAAAATCTCTCTTTAAAACTTCAACTTCTTGTACTGTTTCCTCCTTATAGTTTTTTTTTTAAAAAAATAAAATATTGCTAAACAAAACTATAGTTAGTATGAGATCGAGTAGGATTGTGTTTCCGGACGGCAAGACACAGCATGCACAGTGCCATGGCGCAGCTCAACTGGCGTTGGTGGGCCATGGGCCTGCCAAGTGCATTGGATTCATGCCAGGCCCAGTCCGCCTTTAGTGTCACGCTGGCATGATTATTGTAGCAATCGTATCGTGTCAGGCTCCTCTTTGATAGCGTCCTTGTTAGACCATTCCAAGGCCCGCCTATCCGTCCATGTCTGAAGACCCATCCAAAAAATGGGAGGATTTTGACAAAAATATTAGATCCGAACATTGGGTCTTGGATAAAGAAGAGAGCCCATTTATAAAATGGGTTGAACCTTGGTTATGATATTTTATGTCTGGATCCGGCCCGAATTATGTACAAATAAAATAAATAAATTTATTATTTATAATTAATTATAATAAAATTAAATACTTTATTTGTATACCTTAATTTAATTGGAGGTGTAATTCTAGTATAATTTAATTATTCTATCAAAACTTATTTAGATTTAATTTATTATTAAATTATTTTTATTTTAAATTGTGAGCTCTATTTTTTTAGTAAATTTTAATTTACGAAGATAAATATGGATGGATTTGTGCGGGTCTTGGTTATGTGTTTAAAAATATGGGTAGCCAATGGACCTAAAGTATAGGCCAGAATAATCGGGTCGGGCAGGCTTGAGCAAGCATGGCCACCACACCACTATTATTAAGTTTTGGCCCCACCCAAATCTGACCCAACCCGGCCCGAATTTGACATGTCTCGACCCATGGATACCTCTAGTCCTAATTAGGGTTGTAAACGGATCGAGCTTGATTTGATCGAGTTGGGTTCAGCTGAAATTCGGCTCGAAATAGCCTAGCTTGAGCTCAAGCTCGAAATTAGCTTGAATAAATTTGCTTGAAATTAATAACTTAATTTTAATTTTGAAATCTCAGATTTAGTTTGAAATTAAAAACTTATTTATAAATTATTTTTTTATATTATATATTATATATTAATATTAAATATTAAATATTTTATTTATAAATTTTATTATTTATTAATTTTATTAATTTTATTTTATATATTAATATATTAATATTAAATTTTGAGCTTTTGAGCTGAGCTCGATCGAGCTCAACTCGAAATTCTCGACTCTACTGAAAGCTGAAATTGCAGTCGAGCTAAACTTTTCGATCTGACTAACCACAATAATTGTTGACAAATTGTTTCTACCCTAGTCCTAATTGACACGGTCTATAATCCAATTGTAAGTTATAATTTGAAATATTTATAATAAAATAAAAGAGAAATTATCTATCGGTTCTTGATATTGTTTTTAGGGACCTTAAAATAATCTGTACAACACTAAATAATAAACAAACATCGCCTTGACCTCAAAAGTAATTAGGGCTTATTTCGTGACTAACAGTGAATTAATTATAAAATAAATAATTGAGAGAATTATGTAAGAAAAAAATGAAAAAAAAGAGCCCTACTTATGGTAGCAACACCAACTAAGAAGCTACTCTCCTACTCTCCTACTCTCCTACTCTCGTCTCCATCTCCACCTAATCACACACAAGGGAGATGCCAAGCCTTGTTTGGCTCTGTATTTTGACTAAATTCCAAGTTTCATCACTGTGACCTACCAACTACCAAGTCAAAAACCATGAAAGAATTTATACACTTTTTTTTTTTTTTGGCTTTATATGTGATAGTGCAGTATGAATGCACTGAATATTCCAACAAGCTTCACTAGAATATGGAAATATTTCAAGTAGTTCAAATACTAATTTTTCTAATTTTTTTATTCATAGATTTTAGAATTAGCCGACCCAATCAAATATGGGATTTAAGACTTATTGGTTTAAATTCTAGAATTATACTTAATTCGGAGACATCAGTAATTAATAAGTTTAGAAAGAGGAAAAAGCATGAAAAATATAAAAAATTATAATACAAAAAATAGAAATAATTCTCATAATTAATATAAGTTTATTTTTCTTTTCTTCCATATATATATATATATATATATATATATATATATATATATATGGTCCTTCTACTGTGCGGCAGACTGGAACATTAGCCGCCTCCCATTTTTATCTCCTGGAGCTTATTTGAAGGATTTTTAACTGTACGGATAGGAAGATCATCGAAAAATGAGCTAGTCTATCAATTTTCATACAATTTGGTGACCGTTTGGTCTTTTTACTTACTTAATGGTTGAAATTCTGAACCGTTAAAATTTTCCTAAAATAAGAACTATTTGGTGGGAGGATCAAATGGTCACCAAATTATATGAAAATTGACAGACTAGCTTATTTTTCGATGATTTTCTCATTCGTATGGTTGAAAATCCTTCAAACATAGTTCAGGGGCCAAAATAGGAGCCGATCATATCAGTACACTGATCCGGCCGGCATGATAGTATGGCGATACTATATATATATATATATATATATATATATATATATATATATATATATTAAAGGAATATATGTGGAATAAGTTATTTGAAAATTAGAATTAAAGCAATATAGAAAAAATGGGTCCCAAGGATATGATTCTATTAAAAAATTTAAAATGTGCACATGGGCAACCAACCAACCCCTTTAGATCTTTTCATATTTAGAAATTTATAAATGTTCAAATGTTCACCAAACTCCATCCCTTGGCATCTTGTGGAAATCACAAATTTTGGAATATAAGTACATTTTGATTTTATTTCAATTTATTTGCCTAAAATATTTAAGAAATAAAAAATAATAATTAAATGGTTAGCTTAGTATTCATAGTTCAATAAACAAAAATATTTATTTATAGAAAAGGTCAAATGAGTAATTTCTTATTATCCAAAAACCTATATGAGGTAAGAGAAATTTCTCTTTTTTCTATTTTCAAAAACAATAGTACTATTTTTATTGATTTATTAATAGCCGTGCAGATGATGATGTTGTTGATCTCGAGAACAAATCAATGGTTATCAATGACTTGAAGAATTCTACTAGCCAGCATTTGTCGGCTTTCAAGTTTATATACAAACGAAAAGTACCAAATTATATATTCTGTCCATAGATCCCAAGTTCCTCTTCCATACCAACGAGAAGCCATGGCCGCCGCCACCGCCGCCACCGCCGCCACCGGTACCGGCACCGCCACCCATCGCCTTCTCCGCCCTGCCAACAACTCCACACCCCTCAAAGCTCCCACCTTTTTTCACCTTTCCTCCTCCAAGAAGCGTAGCTTCTCCATCTCCTGCACCACCCTCAGCGCCCCTCCGGCGGCCCCCTCCGTCGCCACCCAAGATCGGGTCTTTAACTTCGCCGCCGGACCAGCCACCCTGCCGGAGTCCGTCATCCTCAAGGCCCAAGCCGATCTGTTCAACTACCAAGGCTGCGGCATGAGCGTCATGGAGATGAGCCACCGCGGGAAGGAGTTCGATTTCATCATCAAGAAGGCCGAATCGGATCTCCGTGCCCTCCTCTCGATCCCCTCCGACTACGCCGTCGTCTTCCTCCAGGGCGGTGCCACCACCCAGTTCGCCGCCCTCCCTTTGAATCTCTGCTCCCCCGAGGACTCCGCCGACTACGTCGTCACTGGATCTTGGAGTGACAAGGCCTTCAAAGAAGCTCAGAAGTACTGCAAAGCCAAGACTATTTGGTCCGGGAAGCCGGAGAAGTACACCAAGATCCCAGCTTTTGATGCCTTGGAGCAGAACCCGGATGCGAGATACCTCCATATCTGCGGTAATGAGACCATCCATGGCGTGGAGTTCAAGGATTATCCGACGCCATTGAATAAAGACTCGATCTTGGTCGCTGATATGTCGTCCCACTTCTGTTCAAAGCCTGTGGATGTCTCCAAGTTCGGCGTGATCTACGCCGGAGCTCAGAAGAACGTTGGGCCATCCGGCGTGACTATCCTCATTGTGAGGAAAGATCTCATGGGGAATGCGCAGCCAATCACACCTGTTATGCTGGATTTCAAGACCCAAGCTGAAGCTGCATCACTATACAACACTCCACCATGCTTTGCGCTCTATATATGTGGTTTGGTGTTTGAGGATCTACTTCAGCAGGGTGGCCTGGTTGAGGTTGAGAAGAAGAACGCGAAGAAGGCTGGTATTCTTTATGATGCCATTGATGGTAGTGACGGTTTCTATGTGTGTCCTGTTGAGAAATCGGTTCGTTCGCTGATGAATGTGCCCTTCACATTGCAAAGATCGGATCTTGAGAAGAAGTTCATTGAGGAGGCAGCCTTGGAGAAGATGGTGCAGCTCAAGGGGCATAGATCGGTTGGTGGTGTTCGCGCATCTATATATAATGCAATGCCACTGGCTGGTGTGGAGAAGCTCGTTGCCTTCATGAAGGACTTCCAGGCCAGGCATCCTTGATCTGGATGCATTTCTAAGATGAGTTTGATGATGTCTTTGAGTTTTATATTAGCTTGAGGACGTCTTTTGTTGATTTCTATAGGTAGTGTTTCCATTGCTTTCGATGAATATCTGAAATATGATGATGATGATCTCTACTCTCTGGAATTGTTATTATGTGATAAGCTAGACATGATTCATTGTTAGACTGAGTGGAACATGTTTACTAAGGAATAAGTGGAGAGGGAGATCCCTCTTTTGTGGTTTTGGTTTCTGTTCTTATGGCCATTGTCAGAACCAGGGTGTCTTTGATTTTCAATTGCTATTTTGTATCTTATTTTTGTTCTGCATGTTCATTCCTTTCTAATGAAGTCTGGATGTGTAATTGTTAATTGTTTGCCTTCTTTTGTAGTTTGGTTGCATCTGTTAAGAAAGTATTCCTAGTTATCATGAAGTTTTATTAGGAATGTGCACTATGAACAAACCTGTTTTCCTCTCATCTAGAGGCTCCTCTTGTGGCCATGACCTGTGAGGGATCTTGTGATTTCTTGCTTTTATTCTCTATTCTTTTCGCCTTGAAGCAAACTATAACACATCAATGGATTTTGAATTAAATTCGTAATATGGTTAACTTTGTTGTTGTTTTAGTGACTCAGAGAATTTGTTTTCTCAGTATGTTATTTAATGATCAGGATTGTTGCTCTTTTTATTGTCCCGTATTTATTGGATTTGATCAATGATTTCTAACTCAAACTACTTTTAAGAGTGATGAATGCCACATTAGCATACCTTAAATAAGTTCTGAGTTTGCTTGGTTACTTAAGACTGAAATTTTGGAAAAATTAATCAGCTCTCCAATACATAGCAGTTATACTTACGTATTGTCATATTTCTTGTTTTGGATTATAGAATCATACAGGGTTGGTAACAAATCAAAGACCAATTTAACAGAAATGCAAATATATTATTATATCTTATATACCATCCTCTGTATTGTTTCGTCTGTATTGTTTTTGAAAGTTGTGTTGATTTTGCATCCCATGCTTTTCTGCAGTCTCTTGTTGATTTTGTTCCTTGATATTGAGGAAATGTTGCTTCTCAGAATGCACTTTCTCGATGTCATCGCAATATCAATGTAAATCCTTTAATTAAGATTGGTTGTACAAATATTTGTGTTTTTGGGAGCAGATGAAGGCTGAGAATCATGTTGATCACAATCATATTTATCCGCTGCTAAATTTCTGATTGCTTGTGAAAACAGATTGTGATAAATAGAAAATTACTGAAGCCAATGTGAACTTGTGAAATTTGAAAAAATTCCTAGCTGTATCCTTGATAATGATTTTGGTTTATTTAGCTGCACTTTTGCAAGGCTGTGCTATTTTAAACAAGAATGAAGTGAGGGAAACATGCAATCCATGATGTGATTCTGAAGTTATTTGTTTTTTTACCTTTCGTGTTTAAAGAATCCATTGTGGCTGAAAGAATCCATTGGTCTTAGTCTTCTATATTAGAATGAAGTAAGGGAAACATGCAATCCATTGTGGCTGAAAGAATCCATTGTGCTTTTCTAAATTAGAATGAAGTGAGGGAAACATGAAATCCATTGTGGCTGAAAGAATCCATTGTTCTCAGTCTTCTATATAACAATGACCATGATTTTTTTACCTTTCCTGTTGTCACAAATTTTTCAATTTGGGTTGATTTTTTAAATTTCCAACTCAATTTCTTTGAAAGTTATTCATTCATCCTGATCAGCCTTAATTTCTATGAAAATATTATTCATCCTGTTTTACTGTTAATAATTCAAGCTCTATCCACTGCCGGAATTATGTTAAAAAAAAAGCTGAAGATTCATTTTCTGTTCTTCAGTGTAAATCGACTAGAAAGACCTTAATTCAAGTTCCCATATTAGTCATACCCGCTCATTAAGATACAAATGTGTGAAATTTAAATGTGTTCATGTACCCAATAAGATGGTAATTCAATTAATTCATAAAACAAAACATTTGAGAATACAATTTTTAGACATATCATAATAGATGTAGTTGTTCTACATCAACTTTGCCATGTGTGTGTGAGAGAGAAAGAGAGAGATGAGAACTGTAAACAGAAATTTTATTTTTGATTGGAAAAACCTGAACTTACAATGATGAACTTACAAATGATATTAACTCAGGCAGATTTTCTAGGAACAAGCTAAGTGTTCCTCCAAGAAGAAAGATGAAGGCGAAGGCAAGTAGAATCCTCCCGAAATATGACCAATTCACACTTGTACTTGATTCTGCAACAGGCTTCTTTGCAGATTGAACCTCAGAAGGATTCTGCATTTTGATTAGACAATAATTTGTCATATATATGTGGCAGAAATACTAGTGTACTTGTTTAATCTTTAACATTCTGGAAAGAAGATAAAACAAAAGAAAAAGGCAAGGCACAAAGCAAAATGTGATATTGAAACTAGGTATGGTTACATTTTGGTATTTTAGAGTTCTCTATCAACTTCATTTGAGTAAAAGGATTGTAAACAGGAAAGTGCCAAACTCTTCAATGAAACAGTTCTAGACTATTAAAATTTTGACTTAATTGAAACTGCCTTGATTAGATAAGTTATATAGTCTGAACAGAACTGAGGAGACAACCTGAACCTTTGTTATACACATCTGATGCTCCTGACTCATCAGCTAGTAGTGAAGTAAACATTAAGATAGTAATACTCTAGTTGCTTTTTCATCTTGTATGTGCGCAAGTTTCCATTCAAATAGTTCAAGGCCTAACTATCCTAGATTTTGACAAGTAAAACAAGGACATAGAATTACTTGGCAAGATATGAATCAATCTACATTCCAATCAACTACCCCGTCTGGTTGAAGTGATCCCTTGATCAAACCAATGTCTACTGCATATCTATATGTTGATATGTGTTCAACTTTGATAAAGTAGTCCATGCAAAAAGGAAAGAATCCAAACCTCAAAAATTTCTTACAGTTCCAGCTAAAAGGCCCAAGTCGTGGACTACACATTCTTTTCTAGGTTCCACGCTAGTCAGCGAATTAAAGGTATCCTTATCCTAGTGCTGCTGAATAAATGATTCAGTTGACAGTATGAATACCCTCTGTAGACTTTGTGAGAGATCATCTCTTGGTATGAACTTCTTTTCAATGTGTATCACATACATTAATACAAGCTATAGTTGCTACAAGAGGACAATGTTATGGGAGCTGGGAAAGAAAAAAAATTTACAAGGTACAATCCAATACTTCTCACAATCAACTATGAAACATTAGTCCTTGGCCACTTACCTTGTTATACTCTACAAAGGACAAAACGTTATTAGTCATCTCCTGATGATTAGACTCTGTACTTACAACATCATAGAGAAAGGCAAGGAAGGAATAAAAATTTGTCCCAGATATACAAGAAGTTTTTGTTACAACTTTCAAGGATTCATTCTTTTGCAGAATACTGAAAAATCATTTCTTAGGTGCCCGAAATGTGAATTTCTAACAGCCATATTCTTCATTACCCAGAAAAGTAAACACATGCACTATTTTACTCAACCCAACCATTCTCACCAATGATTTTTAAGTCATCAAGATTCAATATATTGAAGAAACAAAGATTGAAAATATTCTTTAAATAATAAATACCCTACCCTTTTAACTGAGAAATCCTTACCTGAACTTCTGCAGTCATATCATGTGAAAATAAATAATAATAATACAGTAAACATATTCCAGACCACAGATTATAGGGAAATTTTGATTTCATTAGTTGCAAGTAGCTGCATTTTATAAATAATATAGTTTCTCATAGTTTAGAAACAAATAAACAAAAAAGCCCACTTACAAATGTGTGTTGTGTTTGCTTCATCTCCCGTTTCAACCTTCTCAATTCCTCGTACCCTAGTTCGGTGAAGATAAGAACTCGTATAAAGCCCAAAATGACTCCAAGATAAAGTTAGAACACATGACCGAGTTTACCTTTTCTGTGTGCACCTTCATCAAGAACTGTTTGCAACCTCCATCCTTTGCCATAGTTGACAAGAAATGCATTTGGACCAAAACAAACAGGTTCCTCCCCATCTTTGACAGCTTCAATATACAAGGCTTGTGGAATCCCAGGTTCCAATTTTTGGTTAATCAAAAATATTGCAAATCCAGATTCTGTACCAGCAGCAAAACGCCTCATTTTGCCCGAGCTCTTGCAATCAACCTCAAGAAACTGCTCCCAAAAGATACATTCATCATTACTTCTACCATTAAATGTCAAACTTTGTAAGAATGATGTGAGATACCAAATTCAATTCATTAAAAAATACTCCTAGCCTAGTGAGCAATATGGATCACATTACAAAGAAAATAAGCAAACAATTTGGCTACCATTTGATACTTCAAATTTCGCAAATCAATGTCTACTGGAAATAAAACCAATTATCACGAGAAATACTCTTCTCAACAATATTAGTAAAGATTAACTCATCTAGGTCTCAGACACCCAAAAGCGAGCATCAGTATCAAAACATGAAGGCAGAAACACACACCAAAATAAACTTTCAGAATTAGAAGCAAAACATTCTATTCTCCCCAAAGTTTAGGAAAACAAAGGTCTCCTGGATAATACTAATTACCAAATGTGAGGACAAAATTAAAAAACCTAGCATCCAAAAAAAAAAAAAAAAAAAAAAAAACCTAACTACAAAAACCAGATGTTCACTTAAAAAATTTGAAAAAAAGACCTTTTGGCATTTGGAGATACCCTAACAACAGAAAAGCAACAATTTTGATGACAACAATGAAGAAACAACTGCAAGATCAACAACTTAAAGCAAGAGCCATTCAAATTAATAAAAAATTCATCAATTCGAAGCACCAAACAAGCTATAAAAAGGAAGTTTAGTTGGAAATTACACCAAAAAACATCTGAAAGCAGGAGTTATTGGAAAAAACAAGCAAGAGAAGACATTGAATGGAGTAGTGAGAGAAGGTGAGGGATTACAGATGACTGAGAAGGTTGAGATCCTCCGTGGACTTTGTTCTTCTCCTCCATCTCCTCATCCATTGAACTCCAGTTTGTTGCCATTAACCATTGGCAAAGGCGTCTCCTTTCTTTGCCTCCGAATCCGATTTCCATATTTCGGGTCGGATTCGATCAGTTGGTCAAGAGATCCATTAACCCTGTCGCGTTGATCTAACGCGCGCTCATTTTTCAGAAAGGTTCTTTGCATATATATCCCAAGAAAACTTATAACTATATAATTCTTATACATAATATGATTTTAAATTTACTCACTGTTCCATTTCATTTTTATACATAATGTGATCAATGTTAAGATAATATAGGATGCCAACAAGGATTTTAATGTCTTAATTGAGGAGAATTTCTAGAGTGAAAGACAAACATTGTGATTAAAGGTAAAAGCCAGCTGGTTATTTATCAAAGAGGTATAAGTTAACCAACCGAATCGCATGTAGGTTTAAGGCGGTTCAATAAATTTTTTAAAAATTCAATTTTCGGTTGGTTTGGTACCGACCCAATCGGTAGTGAAATTTATTTGGTTAGGTAATTATTAGATTAAATATAAATATAACATTTATATTATATCATATAATATAAAAACACATAACAATTTTTATCTATATTTAGATTAAGTATTTCCTTCACTACCGAATTAAACACCCATAACAATTTTTACATATTATTTAATTCTATTTAAAAGAGGTTAATTCGATATAATATATTTAAGATAAAAATTCAAGATAAATTATATTAAAAAGGATTTGTCCTTAATCTAATTCAATTTCTGTTTAGTGTGTTATGACTTTTTACATATTTAGATATATTTGAGATAAAAATTAAAAATAAATTATTTTTTTAAAAAAGTTGATCTTTAATCTAATTTGAGGTTCATGAATTGTTAATCTTAAAAATTTAAGATAAATTATTTTAAATTTTTTTTATCATTAATCTAATTTTTTGGATAAAAATTCAAGATAAATTGTAAAAAAATTTATCCTTAATCTAATTTAATTTAAGGGAGATTTTATTTTTTTAATTGAGATAAAAATTCAATATAATTTTTTTAAAAAAATATTTATCTTTCACATATTCGGTAAGCCCACAATAAAATTCCAACCTAATTCTCGGTTTAATCGAGCGTCGGTTACCAACCCAATCTCAGTTTAGAATCGATTGAACAATTCTCAAAATCACAAATGTTTGGTCGGTACCAGTTCACTGGGATCGGTTCGGTGTTACCACCTCTAGTCAAATGAGATTTGACAATATATGTTGGCGTGATGGGATCACACCAATACCTTGATGTGGTATGGTTCACTATATGAGTACTGATTATGAGTTTTGGCGGTGTGAGGTTTTCTCCACAATCCCGATCACCGATGATGATGTTGATATAGTAGAGGGCAATCGCATGCACAGAGAGGGGATTAGATGTTATACTAATTTTAGGTCCTTGGCATCTTTGGATTTATGTTGTATATGATAGAGATCCATGTAAGGTTGATCGGTTATTAATGACGGAAAATATGACCAATAGCTTAGGTATATGATTCCCTTACTTGGCCTACTTGGATGTTCTAATATACATGCTTTATGAGATGGTACTCAGTTGGGACCTAAGTGCATTATAGACCTAAGACCAGATTAATTAGAGGCAATTGGTCAGACCAAATTGAGAGATCACAATTGTGGTTTAATATGATTGAACCAATATGGTCTAATTCATCGTGCACTTGGGTTAACCTTCTAGGGATTGGGATGAGATAAAAAGAGATAATCATACTTTAATTATGGTTTAATCTTTAATTTGAATTAGATTAAGATTCATCAGATAATTATATATAAAAAAAATTTATCTTTACCTCGAATATGTATAAGAGTGAACTAAGACATGCACATCTATATAAAAAGAGATATAATAAGAGAATAGATAAGCAATTGTGAGATTATGTAAGTGATTTCTTGAGCGTTCTTTTCTTTTTGGGTTCTAAGTAAGTATTATTTAGTTTATTTAAATATTAGATATATTGTGACATATAAAGTAGGTTAAATTTTTTTGTCCCATCTTTTGCTTTGTATGTAGGTTTATTTGTTTTTTTTTTAAATTAAAGTGGATAAACCACATTCCTTTATTTAGTATTTAAGTCAAGTTGCTACATTGGCGCTCGTATTTGAGCTCCATAGTGCTCCCCTTTCGGGGTGTCTAGGTTCCCTGGGTACATGGTGTTTGTGGACCCCTCCCGTGGTGACCGACGCGTGAGCTCCTCTTCGAAGTCATCCCCTGCTTGTGGTAGACTTGCGTGAATGGCTGTCAGAGAACTGCGAGCGATGAAAGACAACTGTTCCAGATTCTGCTTCATTTTTGTATGGGCTCCATCAAGCCAGGCAATACTGCGGATGATCCCAGAGATAACGCGTTGTTTATTCTGGAAGTACCTTTGATTCCTTTCTAGCCAGATACTCATGTTATGGCCATAGCGCGCTTCCTTGGGCAACTTTTTTCCCAAGCTGTGATACCCCATATCTCCTATGTCGAGCGAGGGCAAGTAGGTAGGTTGAACAACGGGCAAAAATGTTCCCAAATTTGTCTTGGTACGGTTCCCTTTCCATTTCCGCTTAATGAGGTTGTCCAGGGTGAGTATCTTGTTATCTGCAACCAATCATGCGAATAATTGGATCTCTTTGGGCACGAGAGTCTCCATAGGTTGGTAGGGAATTGGCTCCGTGTTCCTCCATCCACCGCGAAAGTGTAGAGAAACTTAACCGAAAACATTCCATTTGTTCCCATGCTCCAGCTTCTAGTGTCTTCCCGATCCCCTTGGGTCCTGGCGACTGCATCCCGGAGTGCTTCCATCTCCAATGTGCCCGTCATGGTCAGTGCATCCCAGAGTGCTTCCATCTCCATCACGGACTGCATCCCATTTGTTTTAACTCACTACTTCCAACATTCATCACTGAAAAATGCTTGAAAAACACTGTAAATGATTGAAATCCTCGCTTACAATTGTGTAATCCTACATGAAAGAATTAATTTTAAGTAATGAGAATATTGCTACAGCTATACAAGCAGATATTATGCTAACAAAAAAAGAAGGCAGCAACAGATATTATGCTGACATAAGATGATAGATACCGTGGATAATTTGAATTTGAATCTCTTTTATCAATCACCATATACAATAATTTTTAATTTGAAAATTCAATAAGTAAAATATATTATATCAATCCTTCCAACTCATTTTAAAAAAAATCTCTAAATTTTCTAAAATTAAATTTAAATAAAAATAGATGGTCACGCCAAATGCTGTTATTAGAGTTAAAAAATAAAGAGTGTGAGGATCAAATAATAATTTTGCATAAATAAAAGAAAAATTTCAAGTTATATTTAGGATCGCTGATAAATTTGTAATTAAGAAAACTTACCAAATTTATTATAACTAATTTCAATAAATTTTCTCGGGCTATAAATACTAATTTTGATTGCGATTTTCTCACAAGGCACACGCACCGACCCCTCTCTCTAGTCGATGGCGGAGTCGGCGAAGACGGAGGAGGAGCGGCGGGCATTGGGCGACGAGGAGACGGCGGAGGACATGCCGTCGGCAAATGTAGCTCCGGTACTGGCCGAGGATGAGGCTTTGGAACTCAAGAAGATCGAGGAGCTCTCGATCTCTGAGAAGAAGGGCCCGCTAGATGATCGCGAGGAATCCGAGATCCAAGCGGTGAGGGATTGACTACGATGTTTTTTTGTTCTTGGTTTAATTTTAGGTGTAATATTTAAATTAGTTATACGGAACCGATTTTTTTTAGTCCTCGTTGTAATTTTAAAGTTATTGGAGGGAGGGACTAATATTGCTTGATGTGAAAGCAGAGGGACCCGAGATTTAAATTATAATATAAAGATCAAAAGAGCATAATAAAGAGACTAATTTGGATATTAGACCTTTGATTTTATGCTACAAGTAAAATCGGCTAGATTTCGATCCTAAACGTAGTTCAATCTTGAAGTTAGTTGGCCGAAAGTAGCCTTACTGACTGGTTTTTTGTTGACTTAATTATGATCTTCAGAGGTTCAATCTGGAGTGTTTATTATTATTATTATTATTATTATTATTATTTGTTTTCTTGATATCTAACCCTAGTTCCAAGTGTTGAAAATTTTCAAACTTGATAGATCATCGATTTTTGCTTTTAATTTTGAATTATTTTGGTTTCTTTTGTTTGTTGTATATATATATATTTTTTTTTGAGTATGATTAATGGTTAGTTTTAAGCTATTCATGTGAAAAGTGATTTTTTACTTGCCATTTTCAATTAAGGTGGTCTGCTGTTCAAAGTTCCCATGTTTAGTCATTAAAAGAACTGGTCGAATGTTTGAAATGAAACCTCCATACCACAATTTTATGTTGCTCACCATTTGAACTTATGGAAACTTTTTTTATTGTTGCAAGTTAGGGTTGCATAGCTCTAATCTTGCTTAAACTTGAATGCTGAGGTGTATTGTGTTGGAACTAGGTCACTTCTGGAAACACAGTTTATGAGGCTGCTGTGAAATTTGAGGATCTGAATCTGTCCGAAGAGCTAATTAAGGGACTTTATATTGAGATGAATTTCACTCGGCCGAGCAAGATCCAGGCAGTGTCACTGCCTATGATTCTGACACCACCATACAAAGATCTTGTGGCTCAAGCTCATAATGGATCTGGTAAAACCACTTGCTTTGTGCTTGGCATGCTGAGTAGAGTTGACCCAACTAAAGAAGGACCACAAACTTCATTGTCTTCGAACTATTACTAAACAACTCGAGCGGCAACGTCTGATCTATGCCCACCTCTGTCTGGCGCTTACCAGCTGATACTGTCCTCCTCTCGCTAGTACTTCTCCCCCACTTGCCATGGCGGGTGGGGGTGGAGAAGGGGTGCCTCCAAGGTCATGGGCCCGGGTGCTGACAGGAGAATAGAAGGTGCCTATCTTCGATACTGAAATGATAAACTTGAAGGAAAACTTTGAATGGTTGAAGACATTGCAACATCGTCGTTTCAAACCGAGTGAGAAGTTCTACCAACGGGTCCATGAGAGGATGAACACTGCTTTATATGGAAAGTTTTTGGGAAAAGCTGTACCGCTGGATCATGTTCGCACAGCACTGGCCAAACTATGGCAAGAATTTGGGAGTTTCTCCATCTCCGACCTTCCCAATGGGTTCTATTATATATGTTGTCAAACAATGGAAATGGCACAAAAGATCCTATGGGATGGGCCGTGGACTGTCAATGGAATGGTGCTGCAGCTCATACCCTGGACGGAGAATTTTCAACCGGCTTTCGAAAGATTAGACACGGCGGCTGTGTGGATACAACTTCATCACTTGCCCATGGAGTTCTGGGAACATGAGAACCTGGAAGAACTGGGTAGTATGATTGGTCAAGTACTGAAGATTGATGATCATACCCTCACGGTGGATCAAACCACGACGGAGACCGGGAGATCAAGGTACGCTCGCCTGTGTGTGGAGCTGGACTTATCAAAACCTCTGGATCGTGGTCTGTGGGTTGGTGAAGGAGAAGAGGAAACTCTAGTTGGAATACTATACGAGAAAATTCCATCGCTTTGCTTTCGATGTGGCATGATTGGCCACACTGTATCCACCTGCAAACAAGTTCCCTGCAGTCCGACAGATAGTGGAACCGGAGACCCCTGTCTGAACGCAGAGCGGAAGGAAACCTCGCAATCCATGCAAGTGGATGTGGAAGGCCAGGGAACGGACAAAACTCATCAACAAGGAGATGAGCAGAGTAACAAAGAGAAGATCGAAGACCAAAATAATTGGAAGTGGCCAAGCAACCGCAGCTATCGTCAAGAACGGCGCGGAGGCCGCTGCCGTGGACGAGGACTGGGCCAGTTCCCGGCGTGAGGTCTCGGAGAAAACAAGACACGCGTGGGCTAATTGACCAATGGCGGCAAATCCCACGCAGCCTCTCCCCGCAGCACGCGTCTTGCGTGCATGTAGGGCCTTCGGATCGTGAGAGGAGGCTTTCATAATCTCGTGATAAATGTTGATCCCGAGGCAACATGGGATATTAGGGCCCCTTTCTTTTTGGAAAACCCTAATCGCGATCTGGTAATTGCCCAGCCATCTCTCCAGACCAACACTCCCTCATCATCCTCACATCACAAGTCCAGTCATGGAGCCGTTGAAGGACATCAGAGGCAGCCGACGCCCAGGTTACCGTTGGTTGACCACAGACGCGGAGGTGGTAAGGATCCAGGTGAAGATGATGATTTCCCTCAACGGGCGACTGCTACTCGTCTCATCACGTCATCGACTGTGGCCAGGCGTCAGCAAGAAACTGGCCCAACCTTACGTACGGAGAGTGATTCTTCGTTGGTAGCTCACGATTGCCTTGTGCAACGTATCTCACAAGCAATCGCAGAGAAGACGAAGGAGCCTCCATCGATTGATACCCAACCCATGGAAGAGGAAGATCATGATGAAAGCAAGGAACCAGAAATCTTTGATGATGAGATGCCGTTGGCACTTGTGCAAAAGGATGCAAAACAAGAAGCAATTGCACGAAGAGCTTCAATCAGCAACAAAGCAGGCTCGAAGAAGGGCCGTGTGATAACCGATGCTGTGGACCCTTGAGCCACATCTCTTGATTCATATCAATTCTAAACTAAAACAGTTTTAATTTTCTGATCTTTCCTTACAATTATCATATTGTTTTTTCTATGGAAGACTTAAAACTTTTGTGCTGGAACTGCAGGGGATCGGCTAACCCCAAAACCCTGGGCAGAATTAGAAATCTCATGAGGGAAATGAAACCAGATATAATATGCCTTGTGGAGACTAGAGCTGATGAGAATCGCGCTGTTAATCTATGTGGAAAATTTACGAAACACTGGGAGTGGGCTATCATCCCGGCAATTGGTTTCTCAGGCGGTATCATCACTCTTTGGAAAACAAGAGTGGGACGGGTAACACCTATTGCCTTTTCTCGTTTTTCATTACATCTAGTAATTTCGGCTACTATTAAACCCAAAGAATGGGTATGCTCAGTAGTCTATAATTCACAAAATTTACATCTGCAAAAACTTTTATGGCATGAGCTTTCTGCTATTACCACCCTTAACCTACCATGGATCCTTACTGGAGATTTCAATTCAATTCTTAATTCTGAGGAGCACAGAGGAGGATCTTTCTCTCATTACTCAATTAAGTCCAAACATTTCAATGACTTTATTACTTATAATAATCTGTTTGATTTGGGTTTTTTTGGTTCTTCTTTTACTTGGTGTAACAACCAAGATGGGTTAGCTAGGAGGTGGGCCAGGCTGGATCGTTTCCTGGCTAACAATGACTGGCTTTCCAATTTTGACTCTTACCATAACAAACATTTACCCCGTACTTGTTCAGATCACTCCCCCATGTTACTATCTGCTAACTACTTTTCATACAAAAAAAGGAAAATCTTTCGCTTTGAGAATTTTTGGTTTGAACATGATCAGTGTCATAATTCAGTATATAAGGCCTGGAACCTTAGACCAGATGCTTCACCTATGCATGCATTCAGTCACTCTATTGCTCGAACCAGAATTTACTTATCTAAATGGAAAAAAAAATGGCTTATCTCCCATAGATAAGGATATTGCCAAGACAGAAACAAATATTTCCTACTTAGAGAACCTGGAAACTTCCAACATATACTCTGACCTTGATAGTCTTGCTTTAAGAGGATTATATAACAAACACACAGCCTTGATTAGACAAAACACAATTAAATGGGCACAAAGGGCTAGACTACTATGGTTAAAAAATGGAGATTATAACACTAGTTTTTTCCATAAACATGCTAAGATAAGAGGACATAGAAATAAAATTTCAGGTATTCATAATGATCAAGGACAATTCAGGTCTGATCACCAAAGTATTAGCATAGCATTTTCTGATTTCTACAGTAAGTTGTGGTCTTCCTCAGTTAATCTTTCAATTGATGAACTTGCTCTAAAACTGCCCCCTGATGTACCTACTGTATCAGAGGAAGACCAAAACACTTTGATTAGACAGCCCCAAATTGGGGAAGTGTATCACACCCTAAAAACTATAGCTAAGGGCAAGAGTCCTGGACCGGATGGAATTAATGTAGAATTCTACCTTTTCTATTGGGAAATTGTTAGGGAGCCACTCTTTGCAGCCATAAATCACTTTTTCCTTACAGCTAGTATGCCTTCATCTTGGGGTAGAACTTATGTAGTTCTAATTCCAAAGAAAAATTCACCATCCAAGGTATCAGACTATAGACCTATATCCTTGTGCAATGTTTGTTATAAAATTATATCAAAAATGTTGAGCAATAGATTGAAGAATGTCATGCATAAGCTTATTGGTCCTGAACAAGCTGGTTTTCTTGCGGGAAGATCCACTTTTGATAACATAATTGCGGTCCAATAGATAGTACATTCATTAGAACATGATTCCAAAACCCTCCCTAGGATGATGTTAAAAATTGATGTTGAAAAGGCATATGATGCCTTGGAATGGAATGCCATCCTTGCCACACTAAAAAATATGAAATTTCCTGATATTTGGATTGATTGGATAAAAACTTGTATCTCCTCAGCCAGTTTTTCTTTCTTGATCAATGGACAACCATCTAACTGGATACCTAGTCACAGGGGGGTAAGACAAGGAGATCCATTATCCCCTTATTTGTTCCTATTAGTCTCCCAAAACTTAACTGCTTTCTTAAACCATGCCATGTATTTGAACCTAATCCCTGGTTTTGATGGAAGGTTAAGGAAGAACTTCAATCACCTTATGTTTGCAGATGACCTTATTATCATTACCAAGGCCTCCAGATCTACTGCTAGAAACTGTAATATGTGCCTTAACATGTACAAAGACCTCACAGGACAGAAAATAAATATAACCAAATCCACAATACATTTACCCACCTGGATGAATAGTAGAATTAGAACTGCTCTGGTATCCATCCTTGGAATGAACTTGGGAGTTTATCCTTTCAAATACCTAGGGACCCTAATATCCCCAAAAAGGATCCCTGTTAAACAATGGCAACCATTGATCGATAGGACCAAAAGTAGCCTGAACTCCTGGAATTTGACATCCATTTCCCTTGCTGGCAGAGCTATATTGGTCAATACATCATTAATGTCCATTCCTGTATACAGCCTGTCCTGTACTACTGTTCCAGATACAGTTTTAGACCAAATATCAAAGCTATCCAGGAATTTTTTATGGGGCAAAGGCACTGCTGGTGGCAGACCCTTCCATTCAATTAGTTGGAACAATATTACACTTGATAAATCTGAGGGAGGGTTAGGAATAAAAAATTTAAGAAAAGTGAAAATATCTCTTATGGCAAAAAACATTTTTGCTATCTTAAATCTTGAAGACAAACTATGGGTCCAGTTATTCCTGTTCAAATATGGAAATTTCAATGCATGGTCAAAGCCTAATAGGGGTGTTGTTTCTAGTTTTTATAATTTGATATATAAAACTGCCACAATTATCAAACCCAACCTATGTTTAAACACTTGTAATCTTAACACAAATGACTTTCTAAATGATCCATGGTTATTTGAAATGCCCATCTCCTTGAAACCAACCTACATTAATATGGATTTACCAATTGAAGATTTAAAAATTGATGAATTTGTCAATGGGGAACACTTAAATCATAACCATATCTTAAATTGCTTTGGTGAGGCCTGTGATTGGAATAGAATAGACAAACTAATTATGAGTAGCAATAATCCAAATCACTGGGTTTGGATGCCATTGTCAGCCTCTAGTAAAATTGCTAACACTGTATACAATCACTTGAACCATGAAGGGGAACCCCCTAACAATTCTTGGGATGGGTGGCACAAACTGTGGAAGCTACCAGTGGCACCCAGAGTAAGAATCTTTCTATGGAAGCTTTTCCATGGCAGGATGTCCACCTTTGAATATTTATATAAATTGAATATTGGGCCACAGCTACCATGTCCAGTGTGTGGACTGGACAAGGAAACTACAGAACATGTATTACATAAATGCAGAATTGCTAACCAGGTCTGGGAGATGGTATATGCCTATTCTGGTATTGACTGCAATGATACATGTAATTTAATGGAAGGGAAGTGGTTAATGAACTCTGGTAACAAAGGAAAAATTGGACACCTTGCTTTCCAAGCACTCACAGCCAACTGTCTGTGGTGCATCTGGAAGGCAAGGTGTGACTTGGTTTTTAATAACATCAAAATGCAGGCACAACAGATATTTAGACTTGCATGTACACTATCCTGGGAGCATATGAGGAAGATCAAGGGAGGACTCAGGGAGTGTCTTATGAACTCAGTATTTTATAATTCTATAAGTATATTCTGTGATGCAGCATGGATCACTGATGGAAACCAGTGTGGCATAGGTTATTTGGTGGTGAAAGGGGAAAAGGAAATCATCATGGCTGGAGCTACTGGAAGCACTGCTGAGACTAGTCTCCAAGCTGAACTGCTGGCGATGGAAGCTGCTGTGAAGATGTGTGAAGACTGGGACTTGAAACCAAATAAGGTGTACAGTGATTGTATTGAAGCTTTGAAGCTGCTGGAATTTTCTACTGAAGATAATGCTGAATCTCTGGTCACATGGAGAATACAGGAGGATGTTCAAAGAATTCAGAACTTATTGAAATTGCATACTCAATTGGAAGTAGTATACTGCCCTAGAGACCTAAATATCATAGCAGATCTTCTTGCAAAACATGGGAGGCAGAATCCACAGTTATCGCTATTTCACCAAGGAAATGACAGACCAAGGTGGTTAGAGAATGCAGCAATGAAAGCTGGGCTACATTTTTGATATCTCTGTCTGTGTTGTTGTTGTCTTTTTGTAAGCTTTTATCTTTTTCCAGTTGTTAATTAGCTTGCTTGCAAGCTCTTGTTAGTCAAAAAAAAAAAACTAAAGAAGGACCACAAGCAATGTGTATTTGTCCTACTAGGGAGTTGGCACAGCAGGTTCTATCTTTGCCAAACTGATTTATTAATTTTTTCATTGTATTAACTTCTAATTATACAAGTAACTGCAGAATCAAACTGTTCTTATGAGGATGGGAAAGTACACTGGTATAACTTCAACTTGTGCTATACCAACGGATTCAGCAAATTATGTCCCTATGTATAAGCGTCCAGAGGTAAAAGAGCATGTTGTCATTGGCACCCCGGGCACTATTAAAAAGCTTATGACAGCGAAGAAGTTGAGGACACGGAATATAAAGATACTTGTTTTTGATGAGGCTGACCACATGCTTGCTGAGGTAATTTTTGTTCTTATTTGCTTATTAACTTTTCATCAGCTTTCTTGTGAATGAGTTGTTTATTTTCCTCTTCTGGTTTTTGTTCTCATACTATGACTAACTTATTCTCATTGTTTGTACAGTTTAGTTGATATTAGACCATAATGATAAATCATTTGATTCCATTTGGTGGTCTTGGGTAATCAGTCATTAGGCTAAACAAGTATGATATGTAAGAAATATTCCATCCAATGAATTGATGATACATGGATGGATGAATTAATGGTTCTCATATTACTACACTGTATATTGCAGTTATAGAATGCAATCCTGAACACCACAGAATAGCCAATTCTTGAGTCATGGTTAAATTCCTGTATACTAACATGATAAACCTCATTTAATTAAGCTGCTGCCTGGATAAGTTGCAAATTTTCTGTCTTAACAGAATTAATTCATACTCCTTTAATTCTTGGTTGTAACCTTATCATCTAATTTCTTAGTCATAATTTAAACTTGCTTTTGAGAACTGAGACTGATGAAACTAAACAAAGAATAACTGGGAGATAAGGTTCCCAGTGGCTTTAAATGAGTTGCAACAATCCATGGATGAGTATAATTCAAGTTGGGGGACAAGTGTCTGAGGTAGTGTGAGTTTTGGTTGAAAATTTTTATTTATGGGAAAGGATCTGATAGATATAATTATATATGACCCTTAAACATGGTCTTCGTTTCAGTTTCAATTTGAGTTCATCCCGACAACTTAACCTTTTACCATTGTGGTAATTTTTATTTTAAAATATTTTAAATACAAAAATAAAATATTTAGAAAATGTTCAAATATATGAAAAATATACAGACACAGGAAAATCGTTAATTAATAAATAGCCATTTAGTGTTCTCATAGTCGTGAATTAATTTGCTGTTATCAAATCTCTTGTAGGTTTACTAATTTTTATATAGAGATGCATTATCAAAATGCTTGGAAGAGAACACTTGAATGCTAACTGACAAATAATTTTTTCTTAAATGTTACTATCTGAGATTTTGTTTGCATCATATAGTCAACAACCTTTGGAAGACTTTGAAGTGCAATACTTGGAAGTTCTCAAGCTTTATTTTCAGTTGCAATTACATTTCGTTTTTCTTTATCTTTGTCTTTATTTATTTATTTATTTATTTATTTATTTTATACAGGATGGTTTCAAGGATGATTCTCAGAGAATTATGAAGGATATTAGAAGAGAAAGTGGTGGATTTCAGGTTTGTGTCATCCATTATCAATATTGGGATGTCGTCATGCTTAAAATTGTTTGCGTGATATGAGGTTGTTATAAAGTGTTCCCCAGGTCTATTTGACTGCTCTTATGTGGATTGAGCACCTTAGGTTATGTCTTGGAATCCAATAATGTTCATTAATTTCTTTCTAAAGCTAACCTCTCTAGTTCTTACCCAGTTTTCTCTTTAAAACTATTTTCTGATCATCCCCTTCACTGCTATTTTCTTATGGCGACTCTCTCAGAGTTCAAGGAACTTTTTCAGAAAAAGATAGTCTTTGGCCTGATGCATGTTTTGAGCTATATATAGTTTATCATTTTATATTGGTGTTACTTTTTTCTTTCTTTATGTTTTTCTTTTTTGGGTTCTCCGTCTTCTTCTTGTACTTATTCATCTCCATCTAAATATGTTCATTACAACCTCATTCTCCTTGCCTAAGATAATTCTTTTGCGGGATCTTTATCAATCATTTTCATTTACTGAGTTGTTTGTTCTTTTTTTTTTTAATTTCTTTCAGTTACCAATTAGTTTTTTTATCAAATTCCCTTTTTCATAACACAATGAAAGTGCATCTCGGTTCTTTCTTGCTTTATTTGATCAATCACTTATAGTAGGCATGATGTCATTGCTTTTCTTTTGATCTTATTCTCAGTAAATATCCTAGTAATTTTCTTTGTATTTGCATCTATTAATTTACTTTTGATATCCACCTTTCGTATTGTTATAGCAACACAAGCATTACAAGCCGCCTCATGAATAAAAAAAATTGGTATTTTAAGTCTTACCATTGTCAAGTTTGGTAATTCTTGAGTAGAATTTTAAATAGTAAAGTTGATATTTCCACATTCTTATTGAAACTCGCCAAATTACCTTTTATGGATCCTAGCATGTGTAGCTTTCAAGAACTTTACTAGTTATTTGAGTAGGAAAACTGTGCCGGTGGAAGAGTAAATATGTCTACATTTGTTATGATTACTATCATATATCCTTAAATATTCATGGCTTTACTCTAATGTTTTCATGTTTGGATCTTCTTTTTTGTGTTGATTTTTACAAGATGAAATTTATATTATTTTTCTTTTTCTTTATCTGCATCAGGTGCTTCTGTTCTCTGCTACTTTCAATGAAACTGTTAAAGCATTTGTATCAAATGTTGTCAGAGATGGAAACCAGATATTTGTGAAGAAAGAAGAGCTCACTTTGGAAAAAGTAAAGCAATACAAGGTCCAGTGTTATCGCGACCGTGAACGCCCAGATGAGGGTCTCAAAATTAAAGTGATAAAGAAGATTCTGTTATTTGGAATGAAGATAGGCCAGACAATTATATTTGTTCGAACAAAGGAAAGTTCCAGAAATTTGTATAAGGAATTGTCTGATGAGGATTATGAGTGCACATCCATCCAAGGTGCTCTTAATATTGAGGTCAGGGACAAAATAATCAAGGAATTTAAAGATGGATTAACACAGGTCCTTATAACAACTGATCTCCTCGCCAGAGGTTTTGATCAAGAACAGGTGAGCAAGTTGTGCATTTATATAGAAGTAGATATTCATGATCACATTGGGGCCCTATTCTAAAGCAACTTTTGGTTGAAAGGTTAATTTGGTTATCAACTTTGATCTACCTGTGGTCTACGAGTCCTTAAAGAGAGGATCACCAGAGCCTGATTGTGAGGTGTACTTGCATAGAGTTGGTAGAACTGGGCGTTTTGGTCGCAATGGTAAGTCTCTTTTATCCTGTTGGCTCTTTTTTGACAACATATAGTTTAGTAAGTTTTTTTTTTGTACCAATAATTTTCTCTTATCTTACTGTTTTACTAAATCTGCTAAGCATTGATTATTAAAAAAAATTCAACTGATTTACGACTGTCAAAGGACATCAATTTGGACATGATTAATTTGATTTAAATGGACGTATCATATGTTCATTTCCATGTATAGAAAAGTGCAGTTTTATGTTCTATGTAGTTAAGTCACTTTGATGTAATTTGGTGTGCACCTAAAGTTCCATATTCTTCATTAGACAAGTAGAAATAAAGGAGGCCACGATCTATTTGAGAATGGTGCCATGGGTGGAGGCACTTAAAGAGAAGATGATATATTAACAAAATCAAACTTTTACATAGGACCTCCAGACTCATAAAACACTTGGTTCCAGGCTTATATAGGTTTGATTATTCTAAACATAAGAAATTTTTTAATAATGATTTTATCAATGGGTTAGGATCATGACACTATTATTTTTACATTTGTCCTTTTCATTCGTTGGCTGCCATTTTAGCAAATCCAACTTTATGGATGGAAAGAACATTGAAAAAATAAGCAAGCATGTCAATTTTCATATAATTTAGGAACTTGTAGAGTCTTCATATTAAATGGTGAAATTTCAACCGTATAAAATTTCACCCGTTTGAAATTTCACCCGTTAAGATGAAGACCCTACAAGTTCCTAAATTGTATGAAAATTGACATGCTTGCTTATTTTTCAATGTTCTTTCCATCCATAAAGTTGGATTTGGTTAAAACACTATGCAAGCCAATGAATGAAAAAGGATGTCAAATGGTGTGTCAAAATAGTGTGTCCCATGATCTTGACCCTTTATCAATATATAAATTACCGTTACATAACTAACAATACTACTCAACATAAATTCATCAAGCATATCTAAAATGCCAAACATATTCTAACAACGCAATATGTCAAAATGTGGAATTTTGAACTTTAGCCCAAAAAATTGATATGTCAAAGAGGTAAATGTATTTTTATTTTATTTATTTCAATTTAATATTTTATATAAAGTGTTTTCCTGAAGTAGAAATCTGCAATTTCTTTCACAATTCACATCAAATAAAATAAATCTAGAAGTTCAGAATACATATTAGTGCTCTTATGCTACATTTTGACTTCTATCAAACCAAAGTGGCCTTCAAGAGAAACCAAGTAACAACCCTTTTAGTCATTGTGTTTGTGTTCTATGAGATGTTAAGCTAATTTTTTATTACATATGCTCTATAACTGAAATAGTTTAACTTGCGAATAAAAAGCAAGATCTGTGGTTAAGCTGAAATAGTTTTGGGGAAGCGAATGAATTTATCTTTCCACTCATTATAAGCTAAACTATAGCATAGGAACAACAATGGGTGGTTTAAACAATCTGCCTTTTCTACTTGTTAGCATCACCACTGCTGATCTTTGCATGGCTTGAGATTTCTTGTATTACATCAAGGTCTGATGGTTAAATACTCTATTTAATGTTTCTGTAAATAGGTGCTGTGTTTAATTTGCTCGGCAGTAGAGAGGAAGAAGCTCTGTTAGAGATGATTGAGCGCCATTTTCAGCACTCAATTCCTAAGGTATTGTTTTTAATGCAGATTACTGTCCAACGTCCTTTACAAACTACATTTACCATTCATGCTGCTCATACATTTTCAGGTGGATTGGGAGGATGATAAAAATATTAACAAAGCTATTAAAGATGCTGGTTTGAAGTAAACTTCCTGTCATCTAGTCTGACACTTCGGCATTCTGGCATCTCTTGTCAAAGCAGTTAGGAGGCAAATACATGCAGATGTTCACCAGCTGCAATTTCTTGATCAATTTATCTTATTATTGGTTCCAAACATGAGTTACGGTGTTGAAACTTTTTCAGAAAGAGTTTCCAGTCTTTTATTATGGATGCCTCTTGCAACTCTGTTTAATGTGGTTAGTTATTGTCATGGATGTCACTTGAAAATCTGAAGACCTATATTTCATATATTATTGTGGATAGAGATAGGTGTATATAGGTATGCATATTTTACGAAATCACTATTCTTTTCGCCATCCTGTATAAGTGTTTTAATTCATAAATCTTTGAATTTCAAGAACAATATTTTTGTACAGCATCAGATTGTATTGTGTCGTTGGAAGGACTTGAAAGTTTCTGTTGATAAAACATCTTGTATTATATATTTGTTCTCAACAGAAAATAGCTGGATTTCTCAGTTCTCATCAAGAATGTAGAGTTCACTGTTTTACGTGATTGTCGTGTGCTTGGCAGTTAAATATTATGTGATTGAGGGCCTGAATGAATGAAAGAAAAATTCACCTACATTGCCTCTTGAAATTTCTTGGAGAAAGCAACTTCGTTAGCAATGCTTTCAATCTCCTGGAGCCCTGCCCAGACCTCACTTCACCCATCTTATCTTCCACAATTGAACCTGAACACCTGCCATTCTTCCCACCGGATCACCACCCACCATAACTGAACTGCCCTTTGCGTCGCTGGAGGAGCTCCCTGTCAATCTTATCAAGCACCGGATCATTCCTCTTGAACTTCCTCGCAAATGGAGCATTGATTAGGTTAAGCTTTCTGTAGTCCTTCACTCTGAGCGATAATGGATGCTGCTTTGGCGGCATATCCCAAGCAATGTAGTGAAGGTCATGTTCACTGTCATGTTCTTGTACTCATTGGAGTTACAGACCACCGTCTGGAAGTAGCCCTCCGGCGAAGATATGAAGTTTGTGCAGTAAAGAAGGAGAGTTCTTGGCAGATTATCCCAACCCAATATGCAGTATTCTGCAAAAGACCTGGAGAGCACTGTCCAGGCAGAACCTGGAAAACAAATGTTACTGAAGTCAATTCCTACACCTTTTACCCAAAAATGAATTCACACATTCAATTTTTATTGCCTAATATAATTGAATTCTTGCATCTTATCCATTTAGATTAATTGACAGAAAAATTCATGGTTCTGGTTATCAAAACAATTCATTCATGTGTGCATGCGCAATTACATTGGAGATGTAGCCCACAAAAAGCATGCTCTAATCTGAGCTCTTCCACATGACATGTCTTTTATGGTTAAATGAGAAATCAAAATCTAATATAATACAATTAAAAGAGTTTTTAAAGAGTAATTTATGAATTAAATACCTGTGTAGAGCTTGAAAGCAATGGGCAGGCTCCTCTGTTTTGAGACCCATAAAAGCTCTGATTTATTGAGTCCATAGAGCCCTGGATCTATAACAATTGGCTTTGCTCTCTTGTTTCTGAACAAACAACAAATTGACATCAAACCTCTCTTCTTACTAAAATGAATAAAAAAAGCTTAAAAGGGGGGCTTACATTTTCCATCACAAGTGGCTTGTGTGTTCTATGAAGCTGACATGTTTACAAATTAGAGAATCAAATCTGAAGAAACAGAATGAGTGTGATCAAATCAAATCATAATACACAAGATACGATTGATTAAAAGAGAAATGCTCATCTTTTTGTTACCTTACCATCTTGAGTGATCAATGGATAGTCTGAGGCACTGAGATTGATGAACCAATCCCACTTGAAGCTCTTCAATAGAATGGACATTGCATGGAGGGTGGTGGCAAGCATTGTAGGTCCTCTATAGGTGACCAAGTTCGACTTCTTGATTATCCAAACATTGCCGAATCGTTTGAAGACGGCATGTTTCGATACAAAAAGTGATAGTTTGTCGTGTTCTTCAGGTGATGCTTCTCGATCAAGGTGGAGAAGATAGTGGTTTGCAGGGTGGTAGAGGGCTGTGAGTGTTGACACTTGACATCGCCATAGAGGCTGATAGAAGGTACGCTAAGGACACTGGATAAGATTTGGGACGATGCGGCGAAGGGAATGGATTGCTTGGACTTAGTTTGAAGAGTGGTCATAAAGGTAGTTATCTTGGAGGGTGGTAGTTAATGTTGGGCGCACGGAAGAGCAAATGATTGTTGTTCAGACCGTGCAGAGGAAAGGAACACAGTTAAACCGTTCGACACAAATTCCGAGGAGATATGCCGAAGAGATAATAGAGAACGAACCCTTACTCGGTCACAATTTCTGTTCCTGAAGGTCGCCATGAAGAAATGCCGTCTTGACATCCATCTGTTCGATCTGCAGATCCAGAGCTGCAACCATACCAAGATCTACTCGGATGGATGACATCTTCACCACTGGGAAAGATAGATACCACTTCTCTAAGGCCTTAGTGGTCACTTGTGCTTGGAGCATTTGGAAGGCCAGGTGTGATTTAGTTTTCAGAAACAAAAGAGCACAAGCTGGGCAAATATTTCAGTAGGCTTTGGAAGTCACTCAGGACTATCTAAGAAGAAACCAAGGACAACTCAGGGAGTATCTCACAACTTCTGTTCATAATAACATGATTATAGTTTTATGCAATGCATCTTGGCATGATGATTCTCCTAATTGTGGTGTAGGTTTTGTTGTGATTGAAGGCACAAACACTGTTTGCATGGCAGGCTCCTCATCCAGGGCTGCAGAATCCAGCCTCCATGCAGAACTTATTGCCATTATCACTGCTTTGGAGCAATGCAGATCAATGAACTGGGAACCTGATAAAGTAGCAACTGACTGTCCAACAGTTCTGGAGCTGATCAGTGTAAATGAACTACAGAGCAATTGGAGTTTTAGAGCTGAAGTTCAACACATCAAAAACACACTGAAGACCAATACAGTGATGGAGATTGGCTACTATCCCCGGGAACTCAATGTCATAGCAGACTCATTGGCAAACTATGGAAGGCTTATTAACAGAAATGATAGTTTGTTGCTGATGTGGACAACTTGTGCTGACGTGTATTACAATGAGAAATGTACACAATTGTAATAGTTAGCAGTTAATTAGTTACATTAGTTAGTTAATTACAATGTGTATATAAGCAACACTAACGGTAACATGAGAGGAAATGAATTATGATTCTACTGTTTCCTGCGCTGAATCTTCTTCCTCTTTTTTCTAATTCCTTTTGTGAAAGTTCATACAAGCCACCATGGTGTTCTCAGATCTTCCTCGAAGGCAATTTGGGACTCAGAGTTCCAGACATCATCAAAGGTTGATTCATGGTGCTTGAGTTCCGGGGTTCTTTTCTATTCTCCAATATACAAAGTATGGATCTTGATCTCAGATTTCTATTATGGTATCAGAAAGCACCGTGTTTTGATCTAGGGTTTTTGAGCTGTGTTTTCTAGAATTTTCTCCTCATCCACTCTCAAATTCTCACATCTTCATCATTTTCTCACTTCAAGCTTTTCTTGAGTTTTCATCAATGGAAACCAAGATGCTTCAAGTATCCTACTAATCCTCATCTCAATTCATCTAGAAATCAAGATTTTGGAATTCAATCCCCATTCGAGGATCTACATTCGGACCATTTTATATCCATCATTCGATCGTCCCATCATAATTTCTTTGGCCATCAATCCTCGGGTTGTACTGACTTAGGAATTATCTTTGCCGTAGGTGAGGTCGTTTTCTATTAGCACTTTCAATCCGGTAGAATAAGATCAATCGGTTTTGTTGATGGATCACTTCAAGAACCATCCTCGAGTTTGATCCATTTCGGGTGCACAGATTAGATGCAATAATTTGATTGTTGCGGCTACTCAATTCCCGATTTCTCCCAATATTGTTTCAACAATTTTCTATTTCCAATCTGCCGCAAAGATTTGGGAAACTTTAAAGCGATTTGCTCAACCGGATGAAACAAAGATTTGCAATCTTCTGACTAGCCTTGTATTCTTTTAGCATTAAGGAACAAAACCGTGTGGATAGTTATTTCCCTTGAGTTAAGTTTGGAATTCTTGAAGAATTAAAGAGCTATAGACCACTTCCCATCAAGCGTGATGTGGAAGATGCAAATTTGAATGTTTTCAGAAATTTGTTGATCAATATCAAAAGGACTCGTGTGTCAAGTTTTCAGGAGTTTTTGAATGGATTAAATGATTCATTCCCAAGCTCTAAGATCTCAAGTATGCGATTGTTATGAAACCATTTCCAACTTTAGATGAAGTATATTAACTGGCTTTAAGAGAAGAAACACAAAGAAGTTCATATATACAAACTTCTTCCCTTTACATGACAACACTTCCGTAAATGGCTGACATTTTCTAATGCTAAAAGGAAGAAGGACTTGATTTGTGATCATTGTGGAAAGAGTGGACATTTGAAGAAGAAGAATTGTTATAGACTCATTGATTTCCTCCAAACTTCAAGTTTACAAAATCCAAAACTCTCAAGCGGCAAGTATACAATCCCCGGACAACATGTCTCTCTTACAAATGTGAAAATAATTCAAATTTTCTCATAATGCGGAAATTATCCTTGGCCGCTTCCAAGAAATGTAGTAAATGATACGTCACTCTTACTCAAGAACAATTACCAGCAACATAAATTGACACTTCTCAATGTCCAAAATTCAAAACAAGAACCATCTTCATTGAGAACTTAACTCCTACTCAACCAAGGTCTAATGTCTGGTATGCCCCTCATGATCTTCTCCTTGATTTCTACTAGCTTATAATATTTCTGCTTCAAGTTCTTGGATAGTGATACCGGAGCAAATCCCGATCACATCGGGAGGTTTTTAAACCTTTTTGAGTCCTATCAACCAATGGAATAATTTGTTTGTCCAATTGCCTAATGGAAACCAAAACTCCCATTGAGCTACGGTACAGCTTGGCACCAAGTAGAATTGAACTCAAAATTTTCATTACAACAAGTTCTACATGTTCCTACATTTACTTACAATTTGCTATACATGTGAGTAAATTTACTTTCGTTCAAATTCATCTCGCTACACGCCTTATTTTTACACACTCTCAATTTGTTTCATCCAGTTTTGTCTCGTGGCTAAGACAATGGCGTAGGCTGCTGAGCTCAAGGATGGCTTATTCATTCTTCAGCAATCTCCACCAATACAGTGTCTGCATCAAAATCCTGTTTCATCTAACAATGTTCACTCCGCTGCCAGCTCTAAGCAAATTGACTTGTGGCATTACAGATTAGGACATGTTTCTCTTGATAGAATCAAACATTTGAATAAAACAGTCCCACAAATTCATTGTAAAGATGATTTTCTTGTTATGCTCCTTTGTCCTTAGCAAAACGAGGAAAGATCAGCCTTTTTTCCTACATGTAAAAGACACAAAATTTCCCCTTTGAACTTGTTCACATGGATATTTGGGGTCCATACTCGATTAGAAGCTATAGGAGGATATCATTACTTTCTTACCTGATTGTTGGATGATTTCACAAGAATGACTTGGTTATATCTCTAAGTGAAATCAAAATCATGTTTCTGCTTATTGTTCCCTCCTACTATAATATGATTGCAAATCAGCTCAATGTTAGTATTAAATAAGAATCCCGACAATGGTTCAGTAATTTGCTTTCTAGCCAATTCCTTCTTTGATAAGGGTATTATTCATCAATTTTCTTGTGTTGGAACTCCCACAACAAAATGTCTTTGTGTTGGAAAGAAAGCATCAACATTTACTTGTGGTTGCTAGATCACTTTTATTTCAAGCTTCCCTTCCTTTAAAATTTTGGGGTCATGCAGCTTCTTACTTTGCGAAAGATACATTATCAATAGAATTCCAGGACTCCTATTCTAAATTTTACAACTCCTTATGAGTCACTCTTCAAATGCCCACCTACCTAAGTGATCATTTTTAGAGTGTTTGGGTCCTTGTTTTGCCACCCACTCTTCCTTTTCACAGGAGGAAATTTGAACCAAGAGTACAGATGTATTTTTATAGAGGGATATCCCTGACTTGGAGTCAAGGGCTATAAATTGTTTGATCTTAAAACAAACTCTATTTTTATCTCTAGAGATGTTGTTTTTCATGAAGAAAAATTTTCCTTTTTCTTATCCTTTCTACTTTTCAACTTGATTCAAGATTATTTCTACCCCATCATCATTATTTGATTTTTCTTCTATTCACCCCCATACATTTATTAATTTTGAATCCAATACTATGAATTCTTTTGACAAAATTACCCTTTGCTTCATCAAGAATCTTTCCACCTACATCATCACACTCATCTTGCTCTCAAACATTTTGTGACTCATCTCATATACATTCTCGCACCTATACAAAATACTACCTTATCCTCACAACCTATACCAACACCTCTTCAATCTCTTAGAAGAAGTACTAGAATCACCAATATACCTAAATACTTAAAATGACTACCAAGATCCTTACAAAATAAACCTAGCTAAAAATTCAACTCCATATCCAATATCCAATTACCTTTCCACTTCTTCTTTAGCTACCCACTTATAAAGCCTCCCTTTACTCTTGCTCTCACTTCTATCCAAGAGCTAAGAACTTATCATCAAGCAAAGAAAAATCAATGTTGGCAAGATGCCATGAATCACTAATTAACCGCTCCTAGAAGAAAATAAAACATATGGATGTATGGTTCCATTGCTCTCGGTCAAGAACATCATGCGAATTGGATGCTTAAATGGGCTTATAAAATCAAACTCAACTCGGATGGTTTCTATAGGAAGGTATAAAAGCCGCACTTGTGGCCAAAGGATATAGCCAACAAGAAGGACTGGATTATCACAAGATACTTTTAGTCCGGGGTTGCAAAACAAAACACGTTAGCTCCACATTTCTTTGCCTTAGTGCGGCTATTCAAGGGTGGTCTCTGCAATTGCGGTAAATTGATATCAACAATGCTTTCTTAAATGGTGAACTAGAAGAGGACATGCCTACATGGAACTACCTCTTGGGTTATACAAAGAAAGGGGAGTATGCAAACTATAAAGGCATTTCTCCATTGGTCTCAGAAATTACAAAAATCCCTTTTATGGATTGAACAAGCTTCAAGGCAATGGAATCAAATTTCTTTGGAAACATTGTTGGAATATGGATTTCTCGCAGTAGTAAATCCGATTACTCTTTATTTACAAAGTCTAATTCAAAATACTTTCTTGGCTTTACCTTGGGGTGTATGTTGATGACATACTAATAGCCAAGAATTCTCAACTATGATAGAACATTTGCGAAAAGCACAATTTTTGAGCAAGTAAAATTCAAATTGAAAGTTTTAGGAAATCTCTTTATATTTCCTAGGTATTGAAGTGGCAAGATCTCAAAAAGGATTGACATTGTGTCAAAGAAAATATACATTGGATCTGCATACTGCGGATTATGTGGTTATCTAGATAGAGCAAACCAATCTCTAACTCCTCTTGATCCAAATCACAAGCTTTTATTAGCTACCTTGATCAAGATAAATTGGCAAAATGCAAATGTGTATCATGAGACAATTGGTTGGGAGATCGATGTATTTAACCTTACTAGACTGTGAGCATTGTCTATCACGGCACAAAAATCTATCACAATTCATGGATAAACCAACAATTTTACATAGACAAGTCGCAAATAGAGTTTTAAGATACTTGAAAGGAGCACGGGGCAGGATGTAGGATTATTTTGTCTCCACAATCTCCTCACATGAAATTAAAAGGCATATTGTGACAAATTGATTGGGCCGGATGTCCAAATTCCTGTGTGAGATCAATTCTGTGTTATACTATTTTTCCTTGAGAATCATGCTTATTAGTTGGAGATCAAAGAAACAATCCTTGGTGGCTGTCAGTAGTTCTCTGACAGCTTGAGGCAATGCAGGTCTATGGGCATTTGCTACTTGTGAAATTACATGGATACTTTCTCTCTTACAGGATTTCAATATTCAATTACAATTACCAAGTGCAGAGCTACATTGTGATAATCAATCAAAATTATATACATACTCAAAAAAATCCCATTTTTTCCATGAGGAGGACAAAACACATTGAAATCGATTGTCATTTCATAAGAGAGAAAGTAACTGCGAATTACTCTGACGATTATGTATGTTGCTTCATGTTTGCAAAGAATGACTTATTTACTAAAGCAGCATTCAAAATGGCAATATTTCACAACTTCTTGGCAAGATGAACATTATTAACATACATGCTCATCTTGAGTGGGGAGTAATGCTGAAATGATAGTTTGCTGTCTTGATGTGGACAACTTGTGGCGTACGGTATTACAATGAGAAATGTACACAATTGTAATGGTTAGCGCTAATTAGTTACATTAGTTAGTTAATTACAATGTGTATATAAGCAACACTAACGAACATGAGAGAGGAATGAATTCCGATACTCCTGCCGTTTCCTCTGCAATCTTCTTCCTCTTTTTCTAATTCCTTTTGTGAAAGTTCATCGTCACCATGGTGTTCAGATCTTCCTCAAGAACAGCTGAAATTCAGATCATCAAAGGTTGATTCATGGTGCTTCAGGTTCCAGGTTCTTCTATTCTCCAATATACAGCATGGATCTTGATCTGTATTTCTATTACTTATATCATGGATTATCTATGTTTCACAGAGGAACTGATAGACCAAGATGGCTTGAAGACATGGCTGCTATTGCTGGACTGAAGTTTTAAACTTCATCTTCCCGTCTTTTTTCTTTTTTGTTTCAGATGTACCTTATTACAAGCTCCTTATGTCAAAAAAAAAAAAGCAAGCTTCTGTTCAGTATGTTTTGTATAGATAGTCTGAGCATTTAAGGTGTAGCAAACACTATTCAACTATAGTGTATTTTTCTCATGATTGCAGGTGACAAGAAGTGTAGATACAGAGTCTGGTCAGTTGAGTTCTCAAGAACAGAAGACTGTTGATGCTATTGTAAAAGCCAGCCAGGTAATTCAGTTAGGATTGTCCCACTAATATCAAAACCATAAAGCATATTCTGGACAAGGATAAATCTTCCACAATTTATGCCGAATTTAACTAACTTTAATCTGTAAAAATAGTTATGTTCTGGATCAATTTCAATCAGTAATGATCATGACTTGAACAATGACAAAAAAACCCTTGTTTTAGTGAAGCTGATAGTTATTCATGCTATATTTTCTTCCTGTGTCATTATTTTTTTAATATGTGGACTTATAATAATCATATATTGCAGTGAGTTTCCTTTATCCTTTATTTTGGTTGGGGTTGGTGATGGCCCTTAGTGATATGAATGATGAAAGAATTTGATGATAACATTCCTGCTAGGTCCTTGGATAATTTTCATGTAATATGATAAATATATCTTGAGCATGATCCCATGTGTATTTGTGTACTCATGTGTAGGCAAAAGATAAATTGTTTAAAACTTCTTGTTGGTGGTGCAGTTTGTGAATTTTACAGAGAGAGATCATGTCGAAGAATGTGCGTCAAACTCGCAAGGAGACAAAGTTTGCTCTGTCAGCATTAATGGAAATACCTTCACAATATAAAGCAACTTTGGAACTTGGCATTTTCCGGTATATTGGTATGAACAACTGCTTCATTTTGATGGCCATCACTCTTTCTTTTTCTTGCTTTCTGATACTGTTTTTGAGTGAATTGATTGCTTTTTTGCTGTCATTCCAGGCATAAGGGTGCAAAGTCTCCAAACAGGGTCCCCCTCCCACCTCCAGTAGGGAACCATGGTGTGTCTTTGGCCAAAAAATGCCCTGACCTTCATCACAAGAGAACGCACTCTTAACGACGGACCGAATACCAATAGGTTTGGATGCCGTTGGTTACTGTTTTTATACTATGCATTCCTGTTGCGAATGTGGACAGTCCCTCCACTGTCCCATCTGTCACACTCCAATTCAAACAAGAATCTAAGCTCTATTAAATCTTGTCTGATGATTTGTAGGAATATTGTTTTGAATTCATTTAGTTAAATTATTTTCTTATCTGGTTAAACATGAAGGATTGGAAGCTTTGTGATACTGCACATCAGCCCATTCCAGCTCCATTTTTTTTTTTTGGTCGAAATGAGCTACATAGTAGCTATATATTAAGAAAAAACAACTAAAAATTACAACATCATCTGTCAGACGAGACGGGCACAAGCATTCAGGGTAAACTAACAATAGAGGAATCGGACAAAATATAACTGAAATCACAGTGAGAACGACAGGGGAACAGTGGTCAAGACCCCTTCCCTCTGGCCATCATTTTGCCCTTCTTCTTCTGGACTGCAGACAAGATTTGGACCCCTTTTCGAGCTCGGGACCCTTTCCGCACACATTTTTGGAGCTCCCAAAGGGTTGGATCATCCTCCGAGTCCTCCATCTCCGAGTCTTCCTCCAAGTTCTCCGAAATCGCTCCGGGACCCTGAAGACGCCATGTTGGCTTTGAGAGCCTGCTTAACGCGTTCAACCACCATCCTGTGTCCTTCACTGGAGCTCTCTGCTCTCTGGTCCAACGAAGACATCAAGAGTAGTAGAGGTGGTGAATAAGCCTTGCGTTTTCCTTTTGCAATACTGTCTGCATCCTTGCTTGCGAAACCAACGGTCGGAACATCATCCCGAGAGCATGATCGGGAATCGAGTGGATAAGACCATTTCCAGAAGCCTCGACAACGTTGCGTGAGCTTGAAGGATCGCAACGGGTCAATTGGTGATAAGACCCGCCTCGACCCCTACGTCCGCCTCTGCCATGTGTCGTTGTCTCTCTGTCCGCTCCCTCTGCGTGGCGGACATCCGCTTCTCTAGCCTGCTGGCCTCCCCGAGTAGACTCAGGTGGCATGCCCGGATCACATGAGGCCATGCCCCCAGCGCCACCGCGGCCACGTCCGCGCCCTCGTCGGCGGGGTGGCTGCATCCATGACCCATAGCCTAATTGGTCCTATGTTTGATCCTTCTCCTCAAGCGGAACATGAGAGCTATGGACATCGTCCTTGTCAAGCCTAGGCTCAGAAGCTCCTTGATGAGCCAAACCCTGTGAAGACCGTCCATCGCCAACGTTGGCCGGACCGGCCACAGGGGGTTGCTCAGAGGAGTGTCCTCGTCGGCTGGTACATGAACTAGCTCCATGTCCCACCACTCCATAGCTGTAGCAAAAGGTCGGAATTCTTTCATAAAGAACCATCACAAAGATGCGTCTATCTCCATCTTCAAGCCAGAAACCTCGTTTCAGAGGACATGCCAAGTCAATCTCAAAGCAGGCCCTTGCGAACTTTGTTCGCGATAAGGAAGCAGTGTATCCATCGACTTTGATGAGTCGTCCGATGGACTCTGTATGTGTCTCCAAAGAATCTCCATCCCAAAGATCCACAGGAAAGTTGTGTAGTTGTACCCAGACCATCGCCTTTGTCAACCTCATGAATGCAGGTTCAAAGTACGGTTGCCATGGAGCAATTTGAAGGGTGATGCCGTGCACCGCCCAAGGGCCCCCAAAGAGAAGATGATCCTTGACCTCCTCCGTTTCACACCTTATGAGAAGGTACCCATTCGGCATATCGGAGATGTGGATAGTCCCAATCGCATTCCACAGACCCAAGAGGGAAGTTTTGACGATTTCGAACTGAGGAAATTTGCCAAATAACTTCCCATACAGAGCACTTTGGAATCTCATTTGAGCTCGTTGCTTGCTGTCTTCATCCACTCGAACGGTGTTCGTGATCGTACTCTTGAGTTTTTCAAGCACGGTTGCATCAATCGGCAGGGGATACGCTGCTCGTCGGTTTCCAGCACCAGCAACTTCAGCCCAAGACGGAGCTGGGGGAACGGGAGGGGGTTTTCCTCCTTGCGGCATCATTTTAGCGAGCGGATATTCCAGCTCCATTAATGTCACTGGGAGAGGTCTGCATGGCTGTAGTCTGACTTATTTGTTCTTCCTCTCTCCATTAATGTCACTGGGAGAGGTCTGCATGGCTGTAGTCTGACTTATTTGTTCTTTTGGTTACTTTTATGATCATGGAAACATAGTTGAAGTTTGGATTAAAAACCTATCATCACGATTTGCACAACATTAGAGTATCTTGGTGGAGGAAGTGATTGATCACCCTTTGTGATTTCTCCTAAAATGATATTTAGCATCTCTTGCATATAATGGCAAAATCACAATTTGGTAAAGTAGCTGCATTCTAATCTCAAAACTAGCTAGGCATTACATCACTTCATGCTGGTCCATCGAACCTTAATAAGGTAACTTGTTGGCTCAAAATGTTCCCCATTCATACTGTGCAAATATTTCATTGTGAAACAATGACCTCTGATGTTATTGTTCAAAAAGATTCCCTGGAAAATAGATGACCACTCTTAAGGGACCTGCCTTCTGGCTCTCTTAAATAGGCCTTACTCTGAATGTAACCTTCAAGTTCTACAAAGACCGCACCCGCATCATCCATTTTCTCCAGTGCGGGCAAAAAATCATCAGAAATAAAATTTAGTATCTTTCTGAACTGAGATCCATATCTCCTGAATAGTGCAAAACCTGCCATCTGAGACCAAAATATTTGAATTAGATATAACGAGTGCAACAAATCATGTGAACGAATCCAAATATGAGCTATGAGGTAGAAGAACCATTAAGAAAGCATGTAGTGCAACAGCAGTGGATCTATTAGCAGGAAGGTTGTTCAAGAATCTCGAAATCCAGGCCCATCCCTCCTTTAAAGAATGAGGATTTGTTATATCCCGAACCTCTGTCTGCAAAAAACATGCAACAAAACACATTGAACGTGTCACAACACAACACTATGATTTAAGCAGATGAAGGATAAGTGCAAGATGGTGCCTGTTGAGTTAAGGCAGACCACTTGGTGAATGGTTAACATGTAGGATGGGGAAAAGAATCTTAAACCTGAATTATGGCAGCATATAGCTTCATATAACATCTCACACGTTTTAGATAACTGTCAGAGCTTTCAATACACCCATCCTTTTCATGATAGCCAATCATTTTCAGGTAGTCATTGGACTTTGACGTAGACTGAAAACAATAATAGAACGATTTAAAATTGCAAACATTTATGTATATATTGCAAAACATATACACATTCAAAGTTCTGATGGTAGGTTTTCTTTTCTTTTCAATGAAACAGAAACATGTTAACTTGAAAAAACTAATGTCATAAATAATTTACAATGTAGCACAAACATCAAAACCTTAATCTCCAACAAACATGGTCAGGTACAAATATTCTTTAGAAAAAACTACCTAGGTCAATCAGAAGTATTGTCATTCTTTTACACTTTATTTTTTAACCATCTCTTATAATATCCATCCATGTTATTTTCAATTTCCCCTTCAGCATTTAACCAAACTAACTTGAATCCCATCATTACTGAATTGTTGCATTTTAATTTCGTGCCATATGGTCAATTTATAGTTCCACATACCCCTCTAAGCATTCCCATCTCTTCTATGCTAAACAAATTTAAGCTATATCTTCTTATCCCAACTTTCTGAACAATAAACCTTACCAAGTCCAATAGTCAAATGAAAAAAAGAAAAAATATGGCAACTTCAGAGATTCTAGCATTATGACCATCAAATAGATTTTGATTATATAGAAGTGTGTCTTGAGAGCAGGAAGGTTATAGGAAGGAATTAAGCTGATGGTATAAGAATATAGATAAATGGAAAAACACCTAAACCAAACAATAATCTTAATCTGTTCAGCCACAAATACATAAATTAACATCATAGCAAGTATTGAGAAGGTAAGCAAATTGTTCCATCATATATCATCAAAGACTCACTTCTGGTTGCAGATGCTTTGGAACGGTATAGATGCAAACTTTATGCAAGGCAGCCAGAAGGAGATCCATTACAGCTGGGACCTGAGTAGAATAACTTTACTAATCAATAAATAAATAAAAATAACCAATAACTATGTTTCGTACTCCACAAAACCTTGTGTTATTAATTGTACACCAGAGAAGAGAGCAATAACAAAATACAACTGCTTGATTTTCATGGCATTTGAGAACCATATGACTTGTACTCACCATCAACCTCTTGTTTAGGCAATTAAGATTTGTAAAGTAAAAGGTGATAATCAACACTGAATTGGTAAAAATAAAGATTAAATATTATTTGTAGGAAACTTGAATAGGACCCTCTAATATTAGGCCAAAAAAAAAGTGATCCTAACTAAAAGAATAAGTAAAACAATTTAGGAGATGAAGGCAACAGTGTGAGGAATGGTGACCCTTGCCAATTATCCATTGTGATTATGACTTTCCAATCCCACTGTCCCATAAGGGAACGGGCTATAACGTAATCTAAAACAGTAAAACTAAGAAGAGAACAAACTAGATTTCTGCATCTTGAGTTACAACTGAATTAAGTAGAAGCTAGAAAGAAATTATGACTTGTAAAATAATTGAGAGATAGTAGTTGAGCACCACTTTATGAGTCACTGAAGCATTTAGGACTTACAGCCATCTTGAGCTACAACTGAATTAAATAGAAGCTAGAAAGAAATTATGACTTGTCAATAATCGAGAGGAAGTAGTTGAGCTCCACTTTGAGTCACTGAAGCATTTAGGACTAACAGCTGACATGATCAGTACACTTGCAACAAACAAAATACCTGTGATGTGACAATGACAATAGCATGTCCCCACGCAAAAGTAAAGCCGTCAAAACTTTTATTTGGGTTCTCACATAGTTGAACAACCTGAATCCTCGGAGCGAGAGCAGCATATACAAATAAAAAAGTTGGTTATTGCCAATAATGTTAGGACAACAACTTATTGTTAAAGGTACTTTGTAAGTTAACTGGTCAGTATTATCTGAAACCCAGCAAGCTGTTTGATTGAATATTTGATGAAAGCCAAATGGTTAATTTCAGAAGTAAACACATTAATAGGGTTGAAAGTGGCGAATAATTCATAGAGTATGGAAGTGTAAATTTTTCAAAACATGAACTGTCTCAAAGATTAATAATCACAAAGATGGAACAAGAAAATGTTTCTTCATTGATAACTTAGTTTATTTGCAGGCAAGGCCAGAGATGCAAAGGTTTCCAATGAGAGTTTCAACAACCCGATCTTGAACTCTATAAGTACCTTACTTTAAACTCAGCATGGTTATTTTTTCTCAAGCTAGAGAAAGATTATGCAGATTAGATGATACTGATATTAGGAAACTACAGAAAATAAGGGGAAATTCAAAGTCAATAAAACCTAGAATTCTTTTCAATAAGTATGCCATTTTCAACATTGTGATTGTCTTCTATATAGTGTGAATCCTAAGAGCTCAAGGTGCAATTATCTAGCCTATCTTCCCATACTTTCACCACCTCTTTTCCCTTATACTTCAAGTCCTTCCATTATTCTGCAAACCTCCAGATCCACCAATAATTTCCTAAACTAAAACCTTTTCCAAAGAAAGTTGAACAAAGGATAGTTTTTTATTTAATAACCATAACACGTGTTTTCCACAATAAGCCAATAATAGAGAGTGTTGTTTACGTAAATTCCCTTTGTTTTATAAAGCTTTTTACTCTAGAAAGATTTTAATGATAATACATATTTTCCTTCATTTCCGAAGTTTGTTTTTAGTTTACTATGGCCTTGCTTGAAGAGCATGTATCAGAAACAGAATGCCTGTTAACTATATTTTTACTACATCTGGCATGTGAGGATTAGAAAAATGGAATCCACATTATCAAATTAAGCCTCAAGTGTGTTCCCAGTCATCATTTTTATGACATTCTATTCTTCTTTATTCCAACTAATAGTAACTTTACCAACACATAGAAGTAGAACTTTTGAGATGTCGTGACTCATTCATTAGCTCCTTTCGATCCTTTGTTTAAAATTTATCTCCACACCAGATTGACTCTACATTTCCTGATGTCCACATCTTTCTTTCTACTTACCATTAGACCACCAATTCATTTCTTCAAATGTTCTCAATCACATTTGTATCAAGAGAAATATGATGGTACTATGCAAATTAGGAACATGTAGAACCACTATGTGAGCATGGACATAAGTTACCTTCTATGGTTCAACTTGCACCTAAGAGTTTTACTAATGCATGGCAAAGTAGCTTAACTCTAGCATTTGGCTGAATGAGTCTCTTGGGCTCAATGGAACCAGTCTAGTCTCTTAATATTGTGGATAAACCTAACTCATTGAAATAAAATTTAGAGGAAATGATTTCATTATAAAATAACTAGAACTGTTGACTGGGACACAACCACCTAGAGGCAATAAAAAAAGACCAAAAGATGGGCATGATACTTAAACCAGTGCCTTTTGGTCTTTTTACTACCATGCATATAAATGTAAAAAGCACAGTTTTAGACTTCAAAAGGTTTAAAGGTTGGTAAAACATGATGAACTTCAAAGGAACCTAAGAATGTTTACGCTTCAGCGATTACTATGTGAAACCCTAGTTGAATACAATGGAAAATTTATTGAAGTGATAAAAAATGCATTGAAAAATCCATCTCACTAAACATAACATGAATGATCCAATAATCATTTTAGTGATAAGGATTGAATTACATCAATGATCCAATAAAATAAATCTAGAGAGAGAAAAAAAACTGTTTTAGGACATAGAAATGATAAGGGGAAGATCATAGGAGAGTTCCTGCAGTCAGAATATGAAGAACGAAAACTGAGAAACATTAACTCGTAAAAGATAGTGTAAAAGAATAGTGGAAGATTGGAAAATACGGATCTGTCGTCAAACTTAAACATTGATGGAAACAAAGAAAGAAATATAAAGAGGGTCAGATACCTCCTGTGCGACCAACAAACTAGATATGGAACGCGGCCATTCAGGACCATTAATGATGCCAATGAGAGCAGCTGAAGCGGATCTGTTCATAGAAAGTAAAGTAAAATAATTAAAGATGAAAAGATAAATATTAAAGAAAAGTAAAAATAGGCATTGGAGGCCATTAATATTACTCTTGAAGTTGTTAAAAACAAGTAGGCAGAGATTTTTCAATATTTTGCATTTTTCTATGTGTTATCCTAGAGGGACTATTGCTCCACCTGTTTAAATCAAGTAGGAAGCATAACTTGCTGCTTATGGACATGTAAGTGCCTTAAAGAGTAAAATGCCCACTTCCCAAACTTCAACATAACCAAAATAAACATTGAAAATGATCTCTTCAAGATTACCATTATAAATGACTCAATATATTTATATGCATCCAATGAGGTCATAAAAATAATAGCATTAAAAAATAATGAATAATCAGAAGAAGATGAACAGATGAACAAATCAAGAGTTGAAAAAAATTCTATATATCTAACCTGACTTTCTGTTGGGTTCTATTTATTACTCTCAAACGATTGCCAATTTTACGCGCACATCTATTGAACTCCTGTCCAAAATATTGGCTTATTTATAAGTTATAGACCAAAAATGAAGCAAAATTTTAGAAAGTATAAAATAGAATAAGAATAAAACAAACATGTGTAGCTGTCCTGAAATCCACAATTTACTTCATTGATATGTGAGGAATTTGTCAAAACACCCCCTTAAATGAACATTTTTAGTTGAATAACATTGAAATCAATAAAATGTGTATGAACTTCACAATCAGGAAAATATTTTCTCTTTAGACAATACTAAGGATTTCAAGAAGATGTCCTCACTATTTGTCGCAAGGACTAGGTAGGAGTGTTGGTTCAGTTCCATTTATGGGAAAACTTCCAACACAGAACAAACCACTCAGTTTTCAATTCTATCAACACAAACCGAACTCAATATATCATTATATTGTAAAACCAAACCAAACCCATACATAATTAGTTCAGCTAGGTTTGAGAGTTTTGCTTTATAGTTGTAATAAAATAATCAATTTCACAATATAACACAAATTGGTTGTTAGCCAATTTGTTATGAAGGATAGTAACTATAATGGCATGGGTTGGTTACATATTGAATTGCTTTTAAATTTGGAAGTTTACTCTTGAATACTCCAGCCAGGTCCATGAGATAAGGCTCATGTAGTCCAGAAAAGTAATTACAATATGGTCCAATAAGCTATCTGATTCAGTTTGGGTTGAACTGATTCTTCAAGAACCCCAACCAAAATCAAACCTAAACTTGAACTTGATTGCAAATTTCAACCCAAACCAAACCTAATATTTAAAGAACCTGAACAAAACCGAACTGCAAGAGCTGGTTCAGTCAGTTTGGATGTTTTACCTGCACACTGAAGTAGATAGCAAGGAACATATTCAAATATCAAATCAATTCAATGAAAATACCATAGAAAGAGATGACCTCATTGGATCTCAACATCTTTTCTTGAGTCACTTCATCATAGAATTTAAGTCTGCTCTCCTCAACTTTTAAAGCACTGTCTGCAGCAAGAACCTTCACACCTGCCATATATGTCATGAGAAATACGAACAATGGAACATATAAGAACATCCCTAAGAAGTTATGTAAAAATTAGAGTTTTCATACCCAACCAACTTTATACCTTTGGATGCATTAGATCCCATATTGTTGGAAGATTTTGAAAGCGAGACTTCTATCTGTTCAGCCATTCTTTTATGTGCAGCTTCAGTTGCTCTTGCTTTAGCAGCTTCCTTTTCTGCAGCTTCTTTTGATTCCTTTAATGCAGCTTCTAGGCCTGCCTTCTGTGCTTCTTCAGCTAATTTTGCAGCCCTCTGTCTAGCCTGTGTTTTAATGATGCCCTCATCTATCAAACTATGCAAATATATTTAAAGACATGTTATTTGAGCCAAACTTAGACTGTAATGTGCTGTGCCAAATTAAATGACTGGATGGACTCCTCAACAAACAAAACATGTAAAAGCCCTTTGGGTTACTCATTTCTACAATGACCAACTTTAATTCAATTTAATTTTTTTCAGGAGCATCTTCTTTTTCAAATAAGATGGGTCTTAAAGATGCATTTGTTCACTGAATGGTCACAGAAAAATGGCCCATTATAGTGAAACTCCGGCCTCATCCCCCTTGGGTCATAGTGATTCACCACTTCTTACCTTCATTTTAGGGAACCATAGAGTTTCACCATTTCTGACCATCATTTTTGAGTTCATAGTGATTCACCATTTCTCACCATCATTTAAGCTGGTTATAGTGATTCACAAATTCTTCCCTTCATTTTAGTTCATTTTGTGATTCAAAGTCATAAGTTCACACCTGACATTTTAAATTTTTCAAAAATCTGGGTCTTATTTGGTGAGAAATATAGTGACACACACACACACACACACACACAGGCTTCTAAGATTGTACCCATGGCCTTGTACAGTCCAAAAACCAATGTGATAATAATTATGAAAATGGTTGACCAAACAATACAGAAGAAAAGGATATACTGCATCAATTTTTAAATTTCCAATTTGTCCTTGAGCAGCATGACAGTAGATAAAGAGAAGTGTGCTTGATAGAAAGTAAAGCAGCCAAATAAAGTGGGATAATGTGGATAAGTTCTCAAATATATGGGCAACAAAGCTGACGAATTATGGGAATCAAATAAAAAGAATAAGGATTCCATGCTGATATAAAATACCAGGACAAAAAACAGGGAAGAATATGAAGGATGCTAGCAATAATGGACAATTTTAAACAGGGAAAGATACTTTGGACAAGGAATAAGTGTATTTGTTCAAAAACATGTACTACAAGTCATTAGATGCAAACCAAACACACGTTAGCTAAGCTCAAATCAATATAAAAGCTTACACCAATAGAATGAGATTCCCAAACTTATATATATCCACATCAACAATTACTACATTAACTGATGTGTGATTATTAGTTCTCTCTGATATAACCTTTGATACATGCTAGTCTTTCTTACTACTTACGTTGCAAACAAACTAAAAACCTGCCTTTGTTACCATGTTGAATGCAAACCAAACATATGTTAGTTGGACTCGATTCAACCTAAAAGGCTTAAGCTGAAATAAGACCCAAACTTATATATTATATCAACAATTACTAAATTAACCACTGTGGGACAATTAGTTATCTTATCTCTAATACATGTAATGACAGATGCGGGTGGATAAAACAAAGTTTAGTCCTCAAGACAACTATAGGTAAGATTTAAACTTAAAATTTTTACTTGACAAAGGTTCAAAGATAGAAACAATGTTAAGGTTGAAAATCAACATGGAGGTGTAATCTTCAACCTCCTACCAATTTCTAACACCACCTTCACAAAGATCCCTTTAAATAATTAGAACAATGCTCATACGGCAATAGAAAATAGGTTGAAAACTAGTGAAAAAAAATTGAAGAAAAAACTATAACTTCATTCATGAATTAGAACTGTTCCTTACAATAGTAATTGACCTTATTGATAGGCCTAATAGAGATTCCAAGGAGCAAACTTTCTAATAAAGATCATGCATCTTATTTACCTCTTTCTTTATTAAGTAGTCTTGCCAAATTTAGGATGATCATGATTCATGCCCCTCCAAATAAGATTCAACTACATCTTCAATATGGATTCTTTTGATATAATACACTGCATCCAGATGGTGTATATAGTAGAAGGGTTAAAAATAATAGTAACATGAACAACGAAATATGCTTTACTCAAACAATTCATCAGACATGAAGGTGAAGTTGGATAATCAACCAATCAGTCATAGTAAATATCAGGTGACCTAAGATGCTTCCAAAGAAAGCTTCAATCAGTATTAGCAAACCTCAGTTTGCATATTCATTAATAAGAATAAAATCCAAATAGGAAAGGTTAAAGAAAGGATAACAAATATATGAGGTACAAAGTTGAAAAAGGAAACATGGAACTAAGACATAAGAATCTGATAATCAGGGTGTGTGCCATTTCATGTGATAATATTAAGATAGGGAATGCATTAGAACCGATTAAACAGAATAATGGTTCATTTAGTTACTTAAACAAGAATTATAAATTTTAGGTTGAAATAAATGCCCCATATAAGTAAAATAAGCACTAAATGCTCAGTGCAACCACTAGAAAATACACTCTAGAGGAATGGAAAAATCTCAACCTAGCATTTACAAGACTTCTCATTTGGGCCAGAAAATTTCAATCCTTCCTATGATCTTAGAAGCAACAAAATAATTACCCTTTTCCATTATTCCAGGTCTATCGTATGTGAGAAGAAAAACCCATTACTGAGCAATTTGTCCTTCAATGGGAAAAGGACAAAAAGAGAATATGCATCAGCACATACAAGAACAACCATCAATGCTAAGGCCTTCAATTTGCATCAATTGTGATATCACAGTAAATAACTCTACAATTTCAAGCTTTCAATTTCTAACATAGAAGGTTGTACCATACAGAAATATGCCCTAAAAACATAACCATACACACATCTATCACTAAGCAAACATAAACACACAAAACCAACCTCAGCTTCTGCTTTTGCTTTTTCTTGTCGGAACATTTCCTCCAAGGGAGCTCTCTCCCTTCTTCTGGCTTCTTCAACAGCTGCATCATCTCTTATTCTTCTTTCTTCAATCTGGGATCTCTGCTCATGATCCCTTTGGATAGCAGACAGGTGGTTATCCATTACTTGGGCACTGCAACAAAGCAAAAGTCATCAACTGATTCTTCTAACTTACAGATCTTTTACAAGGTAAAAGATCCAAATTGACAACTGGATGGTAAGCCAGTGTTTTTTCTTTCTTTTCTTTTCTTGTGTGCAAGGTGCATGAATAGATTAAAAAAAAAAGGTAAACTGGCATCAAATTTGCAAAACATATTGGTAATATGAGCACCTAAACAAAAACAGGAAATGGAAGTATGGAAGAACAAAACCTTGTCATATAATTATAGAGTAGTCAAATATTTTTCCCTGCACCTATTACCACAATTAACACAAAAGAATGAAACTAACCAGCAACTGAAGAATGTATCAAACAATTCTAACAAAACTAAATTAAATGGGATATAGTTTTATGAACTCATTTTGGTCAAAAGGACTCAAAGTTCAATAACAGAAAGCAGGAAGGTTCTTGGTCGTTACTTTCTTTTGCAAAATAGAGGATTCAACTAGCAAGGTGTCAGTGAATATGGGAAACTAAAGCCATCATATTGAGATTTAGTTTTGGCTTTTATTTAGCCCAAGTATTTCCATGTTAATTGTCTAGGCCATTTTGAACACCATTACAGCTTCAGACAATCTTTTATATAAAATTTAGTTATTTACTGCAAAGGTAGTTTAAACCTTTAAAATTAATAATGTATTTATTATATAATTTAATCAAATAAATAATTATGTGGATCCTACTAAAAGGGCCTGATGCATCAACAAAATGGGTAAATGGTTGCATGCAGCTCTCCTTTAAATGGTGGACCACCATCCCACACATACACATCATATTGGAAAAATTGAAACAATTTCTTGTTTGAATATTATTCTTAATATAAGATTTGAATTATCCGATATTTTTGCTTGATAGTTGTAATGAGAAAATGTTTCTTGACCTTGTTCTTCCAAGAATGAATTGAATTTTTATTTGAATGGAAATGTTACATGATTCCTCACTTTGGAGGAATGTCATAAGCAATAAGAATGTATAAAATATCATAAATTAATTTTTCATTTCCCACTTCTTATTTCACACCTGACTTTTTATAGAATAAGAATAATCAGTTAACTTAAGCAAAAATACCTTACCATCAAACCGAATATTCCCTTATTTTATTGAGCTTTAAATTTTGAACCATCAATAATCTAGTCTGAATCAAGCCTTATTATGAGGCCTTGCTATTCCAAGAGGTCCTACAATATTTCAGACTAATTTTGTTATGAAAGCTTATCAGAAAACCTTGAATCCTTGACAAGTAGAAATCAAAGTTTCACTTTCATTGATTATCCAATATGTGGATTCATTTAAGAAGCCTGATTTGGCATTGTCCTAGGCTTTATAAAGAGCTCTTTTACCAATTATATCTGGTCAGCCATTCTTAATGTAGGTTATATTGTTGGAAAGATTCACAAGGGTTGCTTGTTTCATCATAACTCAAGTGAAATTCTAGAAAGTCGATGAAGGTGTATCATTACCCTCAATTTCAGCTACTTGCTAATTGAATGAAAGTAGAACACCTTTGGAGACAAACTTTCAAAATGAAGGTTAAAATAAAGCCCTCACTACTGTCTCAAAATAACATAAAGTGAGACTTTCATCTTGAACTTTAACCTCAATTGCTAGGTTTGTTTGGCTTACAAGACTTTAACCACCAATTTTCTCTTCACTTTTTTCATGTTCTCTAGCTTATCACCCTCCCTCTTTCCCTCACTTAACGACCCACCCCCTCCCTAACCCTTCCTTTTTCTCTCACCCTCTCTCTCTTAACCTCAACGATTCTTTCTTTCTTTGCCTCACCACTTTCTCTAAATTCTTTTGTCCTCACAATTCCCTTCTTTCCCTCTATATCTCAGCAATCCGTCATTCTCCATACCACATCACTCTATCACTGTCTTTACCCTTTTGTTGTATCTCTTTGCATCACATTTCTCTATATTGTACCATCATTTTTTTCTTTATCTCCCTATCTCATTTCTCTCTTTTATCTCACCAACACTCTTCTACTCTCACACCATCTTCCCTTTCTCCTACTACCTCAATACTCACTTTCTCTATCAATTGTTTTCTAACTTTTCCTTCCACTTTTCTATTTCTTTCACTTTATACTATAAAAGTTTTGTTTTCTAACCAACAATTGTTAGACATGATAAACAAACATTGAAACTAGTGGAAGTCAAATTGACTTATAGTGAACCAACACAAAGGTGTACATTTAAGTAGGTAGTTCCATGAAATTGGCCCACCCACTTCACATCCACCTCCAATCACTAAACAACCCTAATTCACAAATAAAAATAATTGCTAGATATTCTTTAATGTTTTTGGTTTTAATTTTGTGTTTAATAAAGGTAACCTTGCATTCTAGCAACTACAAAATTGAATCACCATGTTCAATTAATAATCAATGTTTGGGGCAATTTGGAATGGATTTGAACTTATGACAAGACAAAGGTTCAAAAGGAAAAAATGTACTATCCCTACAATAATCATTGACACATCAATGCACATTATAAAGGAGTAATAGATACCTACTGCCATCAGAAACAAGGACAAAATTTTGTGCAATACATGGATATAACACATGTAGAGTAACATGATTTGCAAGTTAGTATTTCAATCACGACAAAAGCTGAAAACAATTATCAAGGAAAAGGTAATAAATCTAAACCAGAATAACTTACATCTTGCGCTGATACTGCTTATCCAGTCTCCTATCTGTCTCTTGTCTTACTTGAATATATTTTTCAAGACGAAATACAACAGAAGACCATTCATTTTCAAATCTTTGACTTGAATCCAAGGAAGATAATCTACACCTGATTTCTTCCTGAAGAGCATAATCATGATATCAAAGAGAGTTTACACTGGGGTACTTTCTAATTGAAGAGATGGTAATGATGTCAAATATGATGCGTGAGCATTCTTCCAAGAAAAGAGATTTGGTCTCCCATCCAGGGTATAAGATTTCTTGTTCAAGGGCATAAAAGATGCTAGAACTATTAGAAGAAAAGGATTTTCACTTCTTGCCCCATTTGGCATTCTAAGCCTTACATCAACTCCTTCATGTCTATTAATCATCTGACATGTCACACATAAGATAGCATACAGATACAGAAACAAATACATGTGGACCTACTCAACTTAATTGCAAAATAAAATGGTAAAAATGGTTAAGGAAGTAATGCCAATAATTTGACAAGTTTGTCATAAGAACCAGCTAGTTAAACCATATGTTTAGGATGCGAGTCATACATAATAGCGGTATTTTGATAAGAAGTTGTAAAAACAATGTAGAGAAATAAAAAAGATGATCCTATAATCCTATTTTGGAGTTAACTTAGTCAGGCAAGTTAGATTGTGTTGGGATCTATATAAATAATTTTCAAACAGCAGTAGAGTATGGTCAAACGCCTTTTACACAAAACTTCAACAAACAAATAATGTAATCATCTTCCAAAGTTTGAAACCTTATTTTCTATTTTTGTCTCCTTTTTCTTTGCTATTATGATTCACCACCAAGTTAGAAGTGTTATGACAGTTAAAAGATCCCAACATTATTTCAAATACAAAGAATTTGGAAAGCCACATAACTAATGTTGATGCATATACATATAAGGCAAAAAAGACATCAACTTCTCATTAATGATTTTGATAAACTCATAAACTGTGCTACTTGATAACAGTTCTACAAAATGCAAAGTGTACATGAAGGCACCTGGCGGTCAAAGGACCACATAACAAATTGCTGTGTGATGCAATTCACCACCTCTAAACTAAAAATAATTACAATTTACTTATAACATATGGAAAAAAGTATATAAATACTATAGCATTGTTAATGTGTTTGAAAAAATAAAAAGAATGGAGAAGAAAATACATAAATAAAAGTTATTTATTTGAATGATTAATATAAATCTTAATGATTTATTTAAATGGACAATGGTTATTTCCTCTACAAAATATATTCTGATCATAAAATTATTAAAAAAAATTCATAGATGTAATTTAGTTAACTAGTTTTTAACAATGATAAAAAGAATAACTCAATAGTGATGCAACATAAAGTAATAAGAGAATATTTAATCTCACAATAAATCAGAAAAAGAAACTAAGTTGAACCGCGTATATATGCACTAGGTGCATATCCAGCAATCAAGAAACTTATTGAACACATGACCACATATGCCGTGCTTGATAAATCAGCAAAGTTGAACTCTAGCAAGGTATTAATAGCCAGATGTGTGAGGATAAACAAGTCATAATTTACAGCAGTGCCTAGTATCATCCCTTTTTTTTCTTCTTTAGGTGATTTTCAAGATCACTGACATCAACTTTAGAGGGGGTAATGGCACTAATTACGCATTAAGGCTCCCAAAATTTTCTTTTTCTAAATGTTGAGAAAAAGGAGTTATAAAGCAACATTTCAAAATTATAATGAGAAAGTGCAGCAATACACACCTTAACTTTTAGCTCATGCTCGCGATCAAATTCAAATAAGATGCCTTCTTCCAGACTTTTCTTTTGCAACAAATGAGGTGCAACCTTCAGATATGCCTCATCCTCAGAACCTTCAGACTCACTGAGATTCAGGTGTCCACCAATGATTTAGTGAAACCATATTGAAGAAGGATAAGAAGAAATACTTACTGGTGGTTCAACTTCTAGAAAATCAATTCAACAAGATTTTATGATTCAGGATGCAGTAAATCAAGGCATCTATCATGATCTATGAATACACATGGCAATGTGGTAGGGAGCAAATTTAACAAAAAGAACCAAATAGCAGTGAAACTTATAAGTCAAATGGCAAAAACATAAGGAGCCATGAGTTCCCTTGTAAATGCTCATCCCATGGATGAGAATATACATTGATGTATTTGGTTGAAGGGATAGAAAAAGGAGGATGGTGGATTTTTTTTTGGTGTTTTGGGGGTTTAGGGATATTTTTTGTGTTTTTTGTTAATATAATAAATTATATTAATTATTTGTAATGTGATGATTAAAAATACATATTCTTAGTATAAGAATTATCCCAACTTTAAAAACATGATATTATCACAAACCAGTTTGATAAATCAACACAAGTAATAATATTGTATGATATGATATGATTTACAATGCCTAATTAGGTAAATTTATATGTTAAATAATATTGATAATATTAATAGTAATAATTTAATAAATATTATCATGTAATACCATGTAATATTAAATAATATTAAACATAAAACATCAATAAAAATATTTAAATATTATTAATTTTATAATTAAGTACAACCCCAATTTTTTTAAAAGATTTTTAAACGATGTAAATCAAAATAACTAATATTAATAGAATGTTAATAACATAGATGGTGAAGATGGTTTAATTTGCTTAATCATCTTCAGTTTATTAATAATTAATAAATATTTTATTAAGTTAATAATGAGGGACGAGGGGGTGAATAATTTGCTCAATAATAATAGAATGTTAATAATATTGAATGGTGAAGATTGTTTAATTTGCTTAATCATCTCCAATTTATTAATAATTAATAAATATTTTATTAAGTTAATAATAAGGGATGAGGGGATGAATAATGACTTCCGGCCAATTTGGCCTAAGCCATCATCAAGTGAATTAGAGAGAGCTACTAAAAACTCCCCCAAACAAGAAAAAAAGTAAGGGATGGGCCCCATCCCTCTTCATCACCACAAGAAAAACGCCCCTCAAAGTTTTAAGTTAAAAACATGAATTATTCTAATGATTTTTCACCGTTGCATAATTTACCCTACTCACACCAATAAACCTAATCAACTGCAAAGATGTCTAGTGTTTGCTGGAATGATATTAAATGAGTTATGGAGCATCATAATTTTTTTTTTTTTGTATCATGTAGCATGACTCATTGTGACGCAAAGAGGTCAAGACTATGGTAAAATTACCTCAGATCAAGATCACCACACGAAAATCGAGTGCCCAGGCACTGATCGGAGCTCTCTTCATCAGCACTATCGAAATCCTCCACATCATTATCAGATATGCGCATTATGAAGCGTTCACCACCACTCTTGCCCTTTCCTTGAGAAAAATCCCTGCAAACGAAGTTCAAGAAACCAACAATCTAAGAACCGTACTCCAATCGCTTAGAGAATCAGGGTGCAGAAGAGGAAGAATGCTTACGGGCACATGGGTTGCTTCAGACACAACAACGCGGGGTACCCGAGCCGCAGGTCCAATGCATTGATCTCTGAAAAAAGATCTCCAAGAGTCCATTGCGGCTGGGGATCAGCCACGGCAACAATTGGAGAGGATTTAGGGCACGGAAGCTCCAATTGGACGAAAACCCTGCAAGAAAAGAAGATGGAGAGTTTCAAGAACCAGAACCAGGGATTCGGATAGGAGAATCATTCGAGGTGTTCGACTTACATCCTTGAGATCAGAGGGTTGTCTTTCCCGGTGACAAGGGGTTCTTGCGAGAGGGCTTGGTGACGGAGGCTGGGGAAGGAGACGGCGATATGGGATGGAGCTCTAGAACAAGAAATTCTGGAGAAGATGAAGCTCCGCGAGCGGGTTGTTGACCCAGTGATTGGTGAAGATCGCAGTGGTGACAGACGAGAAGAACGGGGAGGATGTGAGCAGGGGCGGGCTCGTTACGACCTAGAAGCCAACTCAGAGTCAGACTCGGCCAGACGACGAAGAATCAGCAACGCCGAGGCGCATCTACTTCAGCACCATCAAAAAGGAGAGAGAAAGAGAGAGGCCAGAGGGATCACCGGAGTTCGACGATGTCTCAAGGGCGATGGGGTGACGGAGAGGACGGGGAGAAGGAACAGCGCGAGTTCTCCCCTGGGGCGATGTTATATAGTTTTAAGATTTTTCAATTAAACCCCTGAAGTTTTGAATATTTAAAAAAGTTTTTGAAAATAAACCATGAAATTTTAGAGAAAAAAACTGAATATTTAATGAAAGATGATTAATCAGTCAAGAATATTTAAAAGTTTGTTTTATAGATATTAATATAAATATTGGTGTATATTTACAACTTCAAAACTAAACAAGAGGGGGCAGGGCCAAAGGGGGTTCCGGGACCGATATTTCAATTCCGAGTCGGCCAAAGGCTGACCCAAAATTGGCTAGGGCTATAGGGGTAACCCGGATGGTCACGGGTCACCTACGGGTGATCCGTAATCGGCCAGGAGCACCCATAGAACCGGCAGGCCGAGCTAGAACCTGTTGGATCACGAGTCGACCCGTCGGTTTTTATTTAAAATAAATAAATAAATAATATATATTAAAAAATAACAAAAAAATGTAAAAGAAAATTAGAAAAACTATTATATTATGATATAGAAATAGAATGAGAAAATGAAAAAAACCTATAAAATTCATTATCCTACACTAATTATTCAAATATTAAGAAAACCAAAAAAATTATAAAATCACAAAAGAGCATATAAATGGAAAGCTACTTAAAAATAAGGAAATAACTATAAAAGGCCTTCATTATTGACAATTAAAAAATGTAAAAATCTCTCTTGAAAGAAAAAAAAACTCAATATATAAAATTCATTATCCTACACTAATTATTCAAACATTAAGAGACCAAAAAAATTATAAAATCATAAAAGAGCATATAAATGGCAAGCTACATAAAAATAAGAAAATAACCATAAAAAGCTTCCATTATTAACAATCAAAGAATGCAAAAATCTCTCTTCAAGGGAAAAAAAAACTCAATATATAAAATTTATTATCCTACCTATAATTCTATAAATGATAAATTATTTAAAATAAGAAAATAACCATGCAAAACCTTCAATATTTGTAATGGTAATAAGGGAATACAAAAATCTCTCTTCAAGGGAAAAAAAACACTCAATTTATAAAATCCATTATCCTACCCTAATTATTCAAACATTAAGAAAATTATTATATTATATATGATTATAAAAAAGGATTGTTCTTTATATGTATACATGAGTTCTACTGCTATAATAAAAAAATAAAAAAAAAAAAAAAAACCAACGACATGTTGGGCCGAGCTAGTCAACCCGTTGACCGGTCAACCTGGTCGACTTGGTTTAAGACGAGTTGGGTTTTACCCAACCCGTAATCGAATCTGCCATCAGAAATAAGTCGGTTACTATTTTTCAGCCCGGCCAGCCGAGTTGGTTGATCTGACGATTTTTACCAAGTTAGGTTAAAACTTGGCCCGTGCTCCCCTCTAGGTGGGGCTAACCCATTTTATCTCTTAAAAATAGGTCAAGAGCATCCATATCCAGAGGCAGTAAGGGACCTGATCACGAGGATATCGATTTTAACCGATCAGATCGTCATCAAGGTAGCAGTGATGAGAGCGAAAAGCCCCCGTGAACAACCCTCCAAGACCCGATTAGGCAAACAATTTAGACCTAGGGCATAGAGGAGTTTTGCATGGAGCCAACCAATGTTTCAATATGTACAACACCCACGTAATAACACCCAACTATGTAATATATTTCTATTTTTTTACACTATAATAATAATAATAATAATAATAATAATAATAGTAATAATAATAATAAGTTAAGAGTTTTAACTATGCTTATAGTGGTTTGTTGTTGAGACCGAAGTTAAGTGTCAGTTCCCCAAAGTGACCAAAGTGAACGTAAAATTAAGACCGATGGTGTTTTTTTTAGTATAAGTGGTGATTGTTGGAAGTGTTCACTTTTTCATTTCGGGTGTTCTTTTTAATGAAAGTTGGGTTAAAGTGGGATTAAAGTGGGTTGGGATTGAAGTTGGGCTAAAGTGATATTTTTTATACCAAGGTCACTTCTCCCATTTCAGTCCAAAATCAATTGAAGTGAATCTAATTAATTTTTTATGGAAGTAATCAGATGATCACTCAGCTCGGGCAGGTCAGTTGGTAGCCTTTGCAATCAGTTGTTTCATTTATTCTAATTCTAAAAGTGTAAAAGCTGTTGTAATTCCAATGAACCATTGGATGGTTCTGCAAGGTGTTAATGAAATAATATGATTGTTGTTTTTCAGAAGAGTTTGTTCTTGGATTTCAGTTTTGGAATATGAAATTCCAAGTTTAAGCTCATAGTAAAAATTAATCTTTTCAACTCAATTAAGAAGATCACCAAGGACCACCAGCAAACTTGTATTTTACTTGGCGCCAATACAAACAACCGTTTTTTTCTAACAAGAATGATCCTAGAAGAGCAAGAGATTAGCATTTGCATAACTTTGGTTAATTTTACTGCCAAGTTGTGGGTGTTGGATTTTATATATGCAATATACCTAATATGCATATAGATAGGATCTTGTTTTTATGAATTGTAAATTGTAAAACTATAATTTACTTACTTGATGTTAGGTACGTTGTACTATTAGTTGTAGTCTCACGAACATTGCAACATACCGCAACGTATTAGCGCCACGATCTACTCGAGATCGGTGAGCTTCTGATCTCCTCTCCCTCACCCTCCTTATCCTTAATCAGGACAGGGAACTGATAGATGTTCCCGGTAGCTGTAGATCCATAATGAGAGGTTGCCTATCGAGATTGGAGATTAGGATATTAGGATATGGTGGAGAGAGGGACCAGAGCTCTTTATATAATGATTAGAATAAAGGTCTCTATCCATCAAGATTCTCAATCCAAATGTAATTTAAACTCTGTTGTTTTATCCATAAGTAACTGGAATTTGTTCACTTTAATAGATTGGGTTTATCCGTTATATGTGAGTCCAACTTTATATAAAACCAAATACATTGGGACATTTTAACCAAAGTGGTTAATTAAGGCCACATAATAGAAAATATCTAACAGTGGAGTCCATCCTTGAAAAATCTGATTAAAAAAATTTAAGGACCACCAGAAAGTTTGCATTTCTTGGTACCAATTCATACAAACTATTTTTTTTCAGACAAGAATGATCCTAATAGAGCAAGGGATCAACATCACAACAACAATTAACAACAATACAAGAGAAATAAAGGATCAAGCGCAAGTGATACCATCTTGCACTTGATCCTCCATCTGCTTCAATCATAGTTTTGTGTTGCGGCACATTCAATGGGTTTTGTTGCATGCTTTTTGCAGCCAGAGTTCATGGTATCAGAAATCCTCATTCTTTAAAGTGGGATTAAAGTGGGTCGGAATAATGCGTTTAACCCTAATCCGAAAAACTCATTTCGGCACACACCACGTGGTTATCAATCCTTTCTTCGTGGATGTTTTCGGCACCAAATTCTGTTGTTTTTCAACTCCGAATCTTCAGATTTAGATTTTTTATTATTATTATTATTATTATTATTATTTTATAATAAATCATTTGTTGAATTAGGGTATGGTTTGATTCTTAATTGGTCTAGAATTTTGGTTGATTATTTAGTTTGTTTTGAATTTTAAATTTGAATAATTTTCATATTAGATTTGTTTAAAATTTGATTATTTAGTTTGTTTTGGCAAAATTTCCAAAATAGTAGGATTCTGGAGTTTCAAGCTATTTAATCTGATTTATGGACTAATTTTTATATTAGATTTGTTTTTTATGAAATTGATTTGAATTTGAGAGACGTTTTCTCTCTTGTGTGGGTGTCTTTTTGTGTTCTTCCTTGATGAATTATTGGTTGCATCTAGCCCGCATATAATCGCAATTCTGTCCAACTTCAGGTGTATACTACACATTGACAGGCCAACTAAGAGAGCATATCGCTGAAACACACTGTGAAGGTAATGACAATGTTCTCTTAGTGCAAGCACCTTACATATCTATCTATCATTGCTATCAAGTACTTTGAGGATAGACTATGTGGTCAAGTCATATCTATATGATGCTCAACAAGGGTTAGATTGTGTGAAAGATAGACGTTATGATTGAGGTAAACCCTAAGTGGTTATATGTGAAATGAGATTTGACAATAAATGTTGGTATGATAGGATCACACCAATACCTTGATCGGGTTTGATTCACTATATAAGTACTGGTTATGAGTTTTAACAGTGTGAGGTTTTTTCTATGATCAGTACAGTGATGTTGATATAGTAGAGGGCACTGCACATTAGATATGAAAATGATCTACAATATTTCATATTTGCGGAGAGTTACTCAGATGCTATACTTAGTTCTCAGGTCCCTAATATCTTTAGTTATGTTGTATATGATGAGATCCATATAAGGTTGTTCAATCATTATTGACTGAAAATATAACCAATAGTTTCGCATATGATTCCTTTATATGTATAAAGGAATTTACTTGAATGTTCTCCTCCATCTCTTCATCCATTGAACTCCAATTGCCTGTTGCCATTGACTATTGGCAAAGGCGTCACCTTTTTTTTACTCTCCAAATCCGATTTCAATATTTCGGATCGGACTCCCATCAGTCAAGAGATCCATTAACTCTATCCTATTTATCTAACTAACACGCTGTTACAAATGGACATTATTTACTTCTCGACCATCCAAAAAATCAAAATTACTTGTTATGGCTCATTTTTCAGAAATGGTTATTTGCATATATATCCCCAGAAAACTTATAATTATATAATTCTTCTACATAAAATGATCTTTAATTGACTCACTGTTCCAACTCTTCATCACCGTATACAATAAGTTTTAATTTGAACATTCAACATATGAAATATATTAATCCTTCCATCTCATGTAAAAAAAAAAAATATATTGTTTTTAAAAAAATAATAAAATAAAAATAGATGTTCATGCCAAATGCTATTATTGGAGTAAAAAAAAAGCAAGAAAAATTAATTATAGGTCTCTGACACTATTTTTATAGACTTTAAAGTCAAACACACACAACATATAATAATAAACAAACACCCAAAAAATTCCAAAGCAATTTTGACACTATTCCAAAGACCAATAATTAAAAATCTTCAAAAAAATATGAGGTTCAAATAATAATTTTGCAAAAATAAAAGAAAATTTTCAGGTTATATTTAAGATTGCTGATAAATTTGTAAGAAACCTTACCAAATTTATTATAACTAATTTCAATAAAATTTCTGGTGCTATAAGTAAACTGTGTTTAGTTGGATATCCCACTTGAGATTGGAATTAGGAATAATTTTTAAAAAAATTAATTTTTTTTAATTTTTTTTAAAAATAAAGATATTAATAATAAAATAGGTAATTCTCTATTCATCTCTTGAATAGTGTAGTATTTGCCACATGGTCTCTAAATAGGGGTGTTTAGGGGCTTAAAATAAATAGTATTTTGGGTGGGGTTTTGTTAGAGTGGAAATAGTATGGAATAGTGAAAATGACTAATAATTAATTTGCTCATAATAAAATAGTTATTAAATCACTCTACATTGGTTCGTGCCTTGTTATTATATTTTATATTTTTAAATTTAATTAAGTTTTTTAGAGAAAAATATTTCATTGGGAATCCACCGACCATACACAGCCTAACTTAAAGTTAGGATTGTGGGTTTCTCACAATTCACAAGTCACACCGACCTCTCTCTCTCATCGATGGCGGAGTCGGCGAAGACGGAGGAGAAGCGGCGGGCATGGGGCGACGAGGAGCCGGAGACTGAGGAGGACTCGCCGTCGGCAGATGTAGCTCCGGTAGTGGACGCGGGTGAGGCCTCGGAACTCAAGAAGATCGAGGAGCTCTCGATCACTGAGAAGAAGGGCCCGCTAAGTGATCCCGAGGAATCCGAGATCCAAGCGGTGAGGGATTGATCATGAGTCCTTTCTTTTTTTCCTGGTTTGATTTATGCTACAAGTGAAATCGGCTAGATCATTCGATCCTAAACGTAGTTCAATCTTGTAGTTGGCCGAGAGTCGCCTTACTGACTGGTTTTTTGTTGACTTTATTATGATCTTTATCTTGCTGTTTGTGATTTTCATAGTTGCAATACATATTGCACTTTCGGAGAGGTTCAATCTGGAGGAGTGTTTATGATTATTATTATTATTATTATTATTATTTTGTTTTCTTGATATCGAATCCTAGTTCCAAGTGTTGAAAATGTTCAAAGTCGATAGTTTCTGATTTTTGCTTTTAATTTTGAATTATTTTGGTTTCTTTTGTTTGTTGTAATGTTTTCTTTTCTTTTCTTTTTTCTGTCTTTTCGAGTATGATTAATGGTCAGTTTTAAGCTATTTATCTGAAAAAGTGATTTTTACTTACCATTTTCAATTAAGGCGGTCTGCTGTTCAAAGTTCCCATGTTTAGTCATTAAAAGAAACGGTGGAATGTCTGAAATGGAACTTCTATACCACAATTAATCGTTATGTATCTCACCATTTGAACTTATGGAAACTTTTGTTATTGTTTCAAGTTAGGGTTGCATAGCTCTGATCTTGCTTAAACTTGAATGCTGAGGTGTATTGTGTTGGAATTAGGTCACTTCTGGAAACACAGTTTATGAGGCTGCTGTGAAATTTGAGGATCTGAGCCTGTCCAAAGAGCTAATTAAGGGACTTTATGTTGAGATGGGTTTCACTCGGCCGAGCAAGATCCAGGCAGTGTCACTGCCTATGATTCTGACACCACCATACAAAGATCTTGTGGCTCAAGCTCATAACGGATCTGGTAAAACCACGTGCTTTGTGCTTGGCATGCTGAGTAGAGTTGACCCAACTAAAGAAGGACCACAAGCGATGTGTATTTGTCCTACTAGGGAGTTGGCACAGCAGGTTCTCTCTTTGCCAAACTGATTTATTATTTTTTTCATTGTATTAACTTCTAATTATACAAGTAACTGCAGAATCAAGCTGTTCTTATGAGGATGGGAAAGTACACTGGTATAACTTCAATGTGTGCTATACCAACGGATTCAGCAAGTTATGTCCCTATGTATAAGCGTCCAGAGGTAAAAGAGCATGTTGTCATTGGCACCCCGGGCACTATTAAAAAGCTTATGACAGCGAAGAAGTTGAGGACATGGAATATAAAGATACTTGTTTTTGATGAGGCTGACCACATGCTTGCTGAGGTAATTTTTGTTCTTATTTGATTATTAACTTTTCATCAGCTTTCTTGTGAATAAGTTGTTTATTTTCCTCTTCTGGTTATTGTTCTCATACTATGACTAACTTATTCTCATTGTCTGTACGGTTTAGTTGATATTAGACCATAATGATAATCATTTGATTCCATTTGGTGGTCTTGGGTAATCGGTCATTGGGCTAAACAAGTATGATATGTAAGAAATATTCCATCCAATGAATTGATGATACATGGATGGATGAATTAATGGTTGTCATATTACCACACTGTATATTGCAGTTATAGAATGCAATCCTGAACAGCCCAGAATAGCCAATTCTTGAGTCATGGTTAAATTCCTGTATACTAACATGATAAACCTCATTTAATTAAGCTGCAAATTTTCTGTCTTAATAGAATTAATTCATACTCCTTTAATTCTTGGTTGTAACCTTATCATCTAATTTCTTAGTCATAATTTAAACTTGCTTTTGAGAACTGAGACTGATGAAACTAAACATAGAATAACTGGGAGATAAGGTCCCCAGTGGCTTTAAATGAGTTGCAACATGGAAAATCCGTGGATGAGTATGATTCAAGTTGGAGGACAAGTGTCTAAGGTAGTGTGGGTTTTGGTTGAAAATTATTATCCATGGGAAAGGATGTGATAGATATAATTATATATGACCCTTAAACATGATCTTCGTTTCAGTTTCAGTTTCAGTTCATCCCAACAACTGAACCTTTTCACCATTGTGGTAATTTTTATTTTAAAATATTTTAAATACAAAAAATAAAATATTTAGAAAATATTCAAATATATGAAAAATATACAGACACAAGAAAAATGTTAATTAATAAATAATCATATAGTGCTCTCATAATACTTAATAAATTAATTTCCTGTTATCAAACCGCGTGTAGGTTTACTAGTTTTTATATAGAGATGCATTATCAAAATGCTTGGAAGAGAACACTTGAATGCTATATGACAAATTATTTTTTCTTAAATGTTACCATCTGAAATTTTGTTTGCATCATATGGTCAACAACCTTTGGGTGACTTTGAAGTGCAATACTTGAAGTTCTCAAGCTTTAATTCCAGTTGCAATTATATTTCGTTTTTCTTTATCTTTGTTATTTATTTATTTATTTATTTATTTTGTACAGGATGGTTTCAAGGATGATTCTCAGAGAATTATGAAGGATATTAGAAGAGAAAGTGGTGGATGCCAGGTTTGTGTTTTTAATTATCAATATTGGGACGTCACCATGCTTAAAATTGTTTGTGTAATATGAGGTTGTTATAAAGTGTTCCCTAGGTCTATTTGACTGCTCTTATGTGGATTGACCACCTAAGGTTATGTCTTGGAATCCAATAATGTTCATTAATTCTTTCTAAAGCTAACCCCTCTAGTTCTTACCCAGTTTCCTTTTTAATCATCCCTCTCACTGCAATTTTCTTATGGCGACTCTCTCAAAGTTCAAGGAACTTTTTCAGAAAAAGATAGTCTTTGGCCTGACGCATGTTTTTAGCTATATATAGTTTATTACATTTTATATTGGTGTGACTTTTTTTCTTTCTGTTTTTCTTTTTTCGTTCTCAGTCTTTTCTTGTACGTATTCATCTCCATCTACAATGTGTTCATTACAACCTCATGAATTCTTTTGAGGAATTCTTTTGAGGGATTCAAAAGATAATTCTTTTGAGGGATCTTTATCAATCATTTTCATTTACTGAGTTATTTGTTCTTTTTTTAAAAAAAAAATTCTATCAGTTACCAATTAGTTTTTGATCAAATTCCCTTTTTCATAACACAGTGGAAGTGCATCTCCGTTCTTTCTTGCTTTATTTGATCAATCACTTATAGTAGGCATGATGTCATTGCTTTTCTTTTGATCTTATTCTCAGTAAATATCCTACTAATTTTCTTTGTATTTGCATCTATTAATCTACTTTTGATATCCACCTTTCGTATTGTTATAGCAACACAAGCATTATAAGCCGCCTCATGAATTAAAAAAAATCAGTGTTTTAAGTCTTACCATTGTCAATTTTGACAATTCTTGAGTAGGATTTTAAATAGGAAAGTTGATATTTCCACATTCTTATTGAGCCTCTCTAAATTACCTTTTATGGATCTGTGTAGCTTTCAAGCACTTTACTAGTTATTTGAGTAGGAAAACTGTGCGGGTGGAAGAGTAAATATGTCTACATCTGTTATAGTTACTGTCATATATCCTTAGATATTCATGACTCCCATCAACTTTAATGTTTTTATGTTTGGATCTTTTTTGTGTTGATTTTTACAAGTTGAAAATTATATCATTTTTCTTTTTGTTGATCTGCATCAGGTGCTTCTGTTCTCTGCTACTTTTAATGAAACTGTTAAATCATTTGTATCAAATGTCGTCAGCGATGGAAACCAGATATTTGTGAAGAAAGAAGAGCTCACTTTGGAAAAAGTAAAGCAATACAAGGTCCAGTGTTATCGAGAACGTGAGCGCCCAAATGAGCGTCTCAAAATTGAAGTGATAAAGAAGATTCTGGAATTTGGAGAGAAGATAGGCCAGACAATTATATTTGTTCGAACAAAGGAAAGTGCCAGAAATTTGCATAAACAGTTGTCTAATGAGGGTTATGAGTGCACATCCATTCAAGGTGCTCTTAATACTGAGGACAGGGACAAAATAATCAAGGAATTTAAAGATGGATTGACACAGGTCCTTATAACAACTGATCTCCTTGCTAGAGGTTTTGATCAAGAACAGGTGAGTAAGTTGCACATTTATATAGAAGTAGATATTCATGATCACATTGGGGCCATCTTCTAATGCACTTTTTGGTTGGAAGGTTAATTTGGTTATCAACAATGATCTACCTGTGGTCTATGAGTCCTTAAAGAGAGGATCGCCAGAGCCTGATTGTGAGGTGTACTTGCATAGAGTTGGTAGAACTGGGCGTTTTGGTCGTAATGGTAAGTCTCTTTTATCCTGGTGGCTCTTTTTTGACAACATATAGTCTCTTTTATCCTGTTGGCTCTTTTTTGACAACATATTGTTTAGTTAGTTTGTTTTTGTACCAATAATTTTCTGTTATCAACATATCTTACTGTTTTACTAAATCTGCTAAGCATTGATTATTAAAAAAAATTCAACTAATTTACAACTGTCAAAGGAAATCAATTTGGACATGATTAGTTTGATTTAAATGGACGTATCATATGTTCATTTCCATGTATAGAAAAGTGCAGTTTTATGTTCTATGTAGTTAAGTCACTTTGATGTAATTTGGTGTGCACCCAAAGTTCCAGATTCTTCATTAGACAAGTAGAAATAAAGGAGGTCACGATCTATTTGTTAATGGTGCCATGGGTGGAGGTACTTAGAGAGAAGATGATCTATTAACAAAATCAAACTTTTACAATAGGACCTCCAGACTCATAAAACACTTGGTGTCAGGCTTATATAGACTTGATTATTCTTAACATAAGAAATTTTTTAATAATGATGTTACCAATGTATAAATTACCCTTAAATAACAATACTAATCAACATAAACTCATCAAGCATATCTAAAATGCCAAACATATTCTAACAACGCAATATGTCAAAATGTGGAATTTTGAACTTTAGCCCAAAAAATTGATATGTCAAAGAGGTAAATGTATTTTTATTTTATTTATTTCAATTTAATATTTTATATAAAGTTTTTCATGAAAAAGAAATCTGCAATTTCTATTCACATTTCACATCAAATAAAATAAATCCAGAAGTTCAGAATACATATTAGTGGTCTTATGCTACATTTTGACTTGTATCAAACCAAAGTGGCCCTCAAGAGAAACCAAGTAACAACCCTTTTAGTCATTGTGTTTGTGTTCTATGAGATGTTAAGCTAATTTTTTATTACATACGCTCTATGACTGAAATATTTTAACTTGCCAATGAAAAGCAATAATAAGATCTGTGGTTAAGCTGAAATAATTTTGGGGAAGGGAATGGATTTATCTTTCCACTCATTAGAAGGTAAACTATAGCATAGGAACAACAATGGGTGGTTTAAACAATCTGCCTTTTCTACTTGTTAGCATCACCACTGCCGATCTTTGCATGGCTTGAGATTTCTTGTATTACATCAAGGTTTGACGGTTAAATGCCCTATTCAATGTTTCTGTAAACAGGTGCCGTGTTTAATTTGCTTGGCAGTAGAGAGGAAGAAGCTCTGTTAGAGATGATTGAGCACCATTTTCAGCACTCAATTCCTAAGGTATTGTTTTTAATTCATTCTTTGGCAGATTACCGTCCAGAGTCTTTTACAAACTACATTTACCAATCTACTATTCATGCTGCACATACATTTTCAGGTGGATAATTGGGAGGATGACAAAAGTATTGCAAAAGCCATTCAAGATGCTGGTTTGAAGTAAACATCCTGTCATCTAGTCTGACATTTCGGCATTCTGGCATCCCTTGTCAAAGCAGTTAGGAGGCAAATACCCGCAGATGTTCACCGGCTGCAATTTCTTGATCAATTTATCTTATTATTGGTTCCAAACATGAGTTACGGTGTTGAAACTTTTTGAGAAAGAGTTTCCGGTCTTTTATTATGGATGCCTCTGGCAACTCTGTTTAATGTGGTTATTGCCATGGATGTCACTTGAAAATCTGAAGACCTATATGTCATATATTATTGTGGACAGAATGGTGTATGGGGATGCGTATTTTACGAAATCGCTATTCTTTTCGCCATCCTGTATAAGTGTTTTAATTCATAAATCTTGGAATTTCAAGAACAGTATTTTTGTACAGTATCAGATTGTATTGTGTCGTTGGAAGGACTTAAAAGTTTCTATCATATATTTGTTCTCAACAGAAAAGAGCTGGATTTCTCAGTTCTCATCAACAATGTAGAGTTCACTGTTTTATGTGGTTGTCTACTTGGCAGAAAAATTGTATGTGATTGAGGGCCTGAATCTTATTATCCTTCATTCTGAAAGAAAAATTCACCTACATTGCCTCCTCTTGAAATTTCTTGGAGAAAGCAACTTAGTTAGCAATGCTTTCAATCTCCTGGAGCCCTGCCCAGGCCTCACTTCACCCATCTTATCTTCCACAATTGAACCTGAACACCTGCCCTTCTTCCCTCCAGAACACCACCCACCATAACTGAACTGTCCTTTGCGCCTCTGGAGAAGCTCCCTGTCAATCTTATCAAGCACCGGATCATTCCTCTTGAACTTCCTTGCAAATGGAGCATTGCTTAGGATAAGCTTTCTGTAGTCCTTCACTCTGAGTGATAATGGATGCTGCTTCGGCGGCGTATCCCAAGCAATGTAGTGAAGGTCATGGTTCACTGTTGTGTTCTTGTACTCGTCGGAGTTACAGACCACCGTCTGGAAGTAGCCCTCCGGCGAAGATATGAAGTTTGTGTAGTAAAGAAGGAGAGTTCTTGGCAGATTATCCCAACCCAGTATGCAGTATTCTGCAAAAGACCTGGAGAGCACTGTCCAGGCAGAACCTGGAAAACAAATGTTACTGAATTCAATTCCTACACCTTTTACCCGAAATTGAATTCACGCATTCAATTTTTATTGCCTAATATAATTGAATTCTTGCATCTTATCCATTTAGATTAATTGACAGAAAAATTCATGGTTCTGGTTATCAAAACAATTCATTCATGTGTGCATGTGCAATTACATTGGAGAAGTAGCCCACAAAAAGCATGCTCTAATCTGTGCTCTTCCACATGACATGTTTTCTATATTTAAATGAGAAATCAAAATCTAATATAATACAATTAAAAGAGTTTTTAAAGAGTGATTTATGAATTAAATACCTGTGTACAGCTTGAAAGCAGTGGGCAGGCTCCTCTGTTTTGAGACCCATAAAAGCTCTGATTTATTGAGTCCATAGAGCCCTGGATCTATAACAATTGGCTTTGCTCTCTTGTTTCTGATAAACAACAAATTGACATCAAACCTCTCCTCTTACTAAAATGAATGAAAAAGCTTAAAAGGGGGCTTACATTTTCCAACCCAAGTGGCTAGTGTGTTCTATGAAGTTGAGATGTTTAGGCAAATTAGAGAAGGCATGAATCAAATCTGAAGAAACAGAATGAGTGTGATCAAATCAAATCATAATGCACAAGATACAATCAATTAAAAGAGAAATGCTCATCTTTTTGTTACCTTACCATCTTGAGTGATCAATGGATAGTCTGAGGCACTGAGATTGATGAACCAATCCCACTTGAAGCTCTTCAATAGAATGGACATTGCATGGAGGGTGGTGGCAAGCATTGTAGGTCCTCTATAGGTGACCAAGTTCGACTTCTTGATGATCCAAACATTGCCGAATCGTTTGAAGACGGTGTGTTTCGAAACAAAAAGTGATAGTTTGTCGTGTTCTTCAGGTGATGCTTCTCGATCAAGGTGGAGAAGATAGTGGTTTGCAGGGTGGTAGAGGGCTGTGAGTGTGCGCTTTAGACGGTTGACGTCGCCTTTAGAGGCTGATATAAGGTAGGCGAAGGACACTGGATAGGATTTGGGATGATGCGGCGAAGGGAATGGATTGCTTGGACTTAGTTTGAAGAGTGGCCCTGTGAGGAATGAGGGGATGAATAATAGGGAGAGTAATAGTGAGGTGAACATCAAGGTGATCATCAACTCTTTTGTGCCCATTTTTCAATCCTCACTTTGTGTGTCATACAATGAACTATCAAAGACACTAGAGAGAAAGAGAGAAGCTTATTGGAGCAATGAATGCAAGTAAATTGGAGAAGAAGATTATGTTCTCCAAAAGAGAGAATTGGGATGGAGGTAGGAGAAAGGTAGTTATCTTGGTCCTTGGAGGGTGGTAGTTAAAGTGTCAATGATTGCACTATTCCCATGATGAGAATAAAAGCAAAGGTTCCTAGCTAATGGAGATTAGATCTTGTGCCTTCCTTCAAAGGGAGGATACCACTTGTCTTGTTGGAATTGGTGGCTTCAAAGGAGGCATTCAATGCAATGAGGACACATCATAATAGGGGATAAATTCTAATAAGTTCCTCAGGGACACATGTGGTTGAAGCATGTGATGTTTGGGCATATTTGAAAGTGGAAAACAACATGTCACTTTTGAAATGTTTTGCTTTGCAAGATTGCAATTTTAATTTGCTCTAAACATGTAATTTTGGAGGTAACTCTAAATATTTTCTCCTGACTACATGTCTTAAATAAGCCTCATAAAATGTAACTACAACCCTTCACATTCTAAACCCCTTTCAAGAGACATAATATAACTTCTAATAAAATACAAATAACTCCAAACTTTTTACTCCATAACCCCCAATATAATGACATTTTTCATTTATTGTAACATCTAACAATATTACCTCTTAAAATTATCAAGTTTATTCCAATAGGAAAACTCTTGTTACCTGACAGTATTGTTTGGCAAAAATCCAGGAACAAATGGTACAAAGCCATAAAGATCCTGACTAGCTAGTGAATTAAGTATCACCATTTGCGTAGAGTCATGCCAAGAAATTGGAAAATGGTAATCCCAAGAAGTGATAGATGGGTAGGGATTTATGGAGGAGGTAATTGGATTAACTGAAGAGGAATTTAATGCAGAAACCATGAATCTTAGTCGCTTATAATGAATGCTTTGATGAAAGAAAGAATCAAAAACTCATGTTTTAATGAAGGTAAGATACAAAGTGAGTTTCATTAACATTAATAAGGGAGTACAAATTTACAACAGTATGAAATGTGATTAGTGCACATAAATTGGGAACAAAAGCCTACTGCACATGGATCAAACCAAAGAATATAAATCAAATAAAATTGATCATAAGTGGATTAGGAAATTAAAGAACTTTATGACAGATATTTTTCCAAGCACCCAGAGACTCCTGGTTTGATTGATATCTCAATAAATGGGAAGCTGATCAATCCCATCTTGTGGGGTATATAGTGTAACAAATGCTCAAGCAGTCATGGGTGTCATGTTGATGCACATAAGAAAGCTTCTCAATAGAGAGAAGAAAAATATCTTGCTCATTAATTTACCTTCCAATTTGTGTCTCAAGGAATGGTGGAGGGAGTAGATGATCAGTACTGTTGATTCCACGTCTATAATAACAATTGAAAAGAAGAAGAGAAGAAGAAGAGAAGAATCAGATAGTATTTTCCTTGATCAGTTTACAAATGTTACTCCTCTATTTATGTACAAACCATATCTATATAAGTCAATGATGGAGATTTATTTTCTTCCTTGATTGGTGGCAAAACCTTCTCCATTTCTTCTTTGATAGCTGGCAAGATCTTCATCCTTTGACAATTTAATCTCCTTGATTGTTGTCAAAGATTTGCTCCATTTGTCAAAGATGTGCTGCTCCATTTGTCAAAGATTTGCTCCATTTGTCATCCCCCCTCAAATTGATGATGGTTGTCAACGAGCATCAATTTGCGTAAAAGATATTCATGGCGGGCACAGGTCATAGGCTTAGTGAACAAGTCAGCAACTTGATCGTGGGATGAGACATGAACAAGACGAAGAACTTTATCATGAACCAATTCTCGGATGTAATGACAATCAACCTCAATGTGTTTTGTGCGCTCATGATGGACAGGATTTGTGGCAATGCTAATAGCACTGGTATTATCTCCAAAAAGAGGAATAGATTCATCACAAGGGACATCAAGATCAAGAAGAAGTCGTTGAAGCCATACAAGTTCAGAACTAACAGAAGACATAGATCGATACTCAGCCTCGGTGGAAGATTTAGATACCCTGTCTTGCTTCTTACATTTCCACGAAATGGGTGAGGCACCTAGAAAAACACACCAACCCGTCGTAGAGCGACGAGTATCAACACACCCTGCATAATCAGCATCAGAAAATGCTCTGAGAGTAAGAGGTGAGTTGGAAGGAAAAAAAAGTCCACGGTCACAAGTGCCTTTGAGATAGCGAATGATCCTATGAAGTGCTGAAAGATGATGACGCCGAGGTTGAGAAACAAATTGACTGACAACCTGAACCGCAAAAGATATATCAGGACGTGTGATGGTGAGATAAATAAGACTACCCACCAATCGCCGATACAAAGTAGGATCAGAAATAGGTGCACCAGCATCACGTTGTAATTTCAAATTGAGTTCCATAGGAGTGGAACAAACTTTATTATCAGTCAAATTGGCTAGCTTGATTAAATCCTCAATATACTTGCGTTGTATGATAGAGAGGCCATTAGAGGAATATGACACTTCCAAACCCAGAAAATAAGTAAGTTTGCCAAGATCTTTCATATGAAAAGAATCATGAAGGAACCGTTTGAAGTCAAGAATTCCCTGTTGATCACTACCTGTGATGACCATATCATCGACATAAAGAAGTAGAATGATAACACCATGAGAGGAGCGACGGGTGAACAAAGAGTGATCATTAGAGCTTTGTTGGAAGCCAACGGAACAAACAGTAGAGCGAAATTTATCAAACCATGCTCGCGGTGCTTGTTTAAGACCATAAAGAGATTTGTTAAGTTTGCACACCATATTGGAATCACCAAGAGAATAACCAGGGGGACACTCCATATAAACAATTTCCTTCAAATCTCCATGAAGAAAAGCATTTTTGACATCTAATTGATACAACGGCCACTGTTTGCAGGATGCAATAGCAAGAAGAGTGCGAACTGTTGTCATCTTGGCAACTGGAGCAAATGTTTCGTCATAATCAATCCCATATTCTTGCTTGTAACCTTGAGCTACCAAACGAGCTTTGTAGCGGTCTAGAGTACCATCAGGCCTAACCTTAATGGTGTACACCCATTTGCTGCCTATGACAGAGGTAGTAGAGGGTCGCAGGACTAAATCCCAAGTATGATTCGCAGTCAATGCCTCTATTTCCTCATCCATGGCCCTTTTCCAACATGCTTGATCCATTGCCTGCTTATAGGTAGAAGGAATTTGGACAGAATTTAGATTGGTAAAAAGAGTTAAACGGTCAGGTGGCTTACCAAAATTGACACGAGTGGATCGTTTTAGAGGAGGCAAAGTAGGTGGTGGTGTATCACTGGGAGCATCAGTAGCAGGACCTTCAAGGGTGTGATCAGGAAGTGGCATAACAGGCGTGACAGGAACATCATCAGACAAACCAAAATTTGAAGGATCCAAAAAGTTGTATAAAGTAGAAATGGAAGAATGTTGAGCTGGTGTGCGGAAAGATGAAACATAGAAAGACAAATTTTCAAAAAAAATGACATTACGAGATACTCGAATGCGATGATGCTGAGGATCATAACAAATATAACCTTTATGTTTATCACTATAACCAAGAAAAACACATCTAGCAGCCTTTGCAGAGAGTTTATGTCGTTCATGGGGTGGGAGCAACACGAAGCAGACACAACCAAAAACACGAAGATTCATGTAATTTGGTGGTTTATGAAAAAGAATAAAGAACGGAGATTGATTGCCAAGTATAGGGGTAGTCTGTCGGTTAATAAGATAGACAGCGGTATGAATAGCTTCTACCCAAAATTGAGATGGAACAGAAGACGCAAGTAAGAGAGTTCGAGCAATTTCCACAACATGACGATTTTTTCGCTCCACCACCCCATTTTGTTCGGGAGTTCCAGGACAAGATTGTTGAGTTAAAATGCCTTTTTCACGAAAGAATTGAACAAGTTCGGAAGCACAAAACTCTCCACCCGGATCGGACCGAAATATTTTGATTACTTTTCCAAATTGTGTGTCTATCATAGTGACAAAATTTTTGGCAATATTTGCTAGTTCAGATTTAACGCGCAAGAAATACACCCAAGTAAAACGTGTAAAATGATCAATAAATAGAACAAAATATTTGTATCCAAGTCGAGATAAAATAGGTGAAGGCCCCCACAAATCACAATGAATAAGATCAAAAGGTGCATCAACTTCAGTAGTGCTAGAAGCAAAAGGTAATTTAGCAAATTTACCAAGAACACAAGTTTGACAATGTTTAAAAACATTATGCTTAACAGTTAACTTATTTGGAAGAAGCTGAGATTTAAACATAGACTCTAACCGACTAGCATGTGGATGACCCAAACGGCGATGCCAAAGATCCCAATTATTCTCTTCATGTGAGGTGGAAGATGATGAAGTGATAGCAAGACAAAATGGAGGACTCTTTTTCTTATTGAGATCAAGATGAAACAAACGCCCATGTTTATGCCCCTTCATGATCACTTGCCCCGTTTGAAGGTCCTGCACAGCACAACCATGAGAGGAAAATTTAACTAAATAATTGTGATCAGTAAGTTGTCCAACAGATATCAAATTAGCTATTAATCGAGGAACATAAAAAGTATTAGGAAGGCAAATGGGTTTTGTAGAACTATTGGACAAGCAAACTGTACCAATTCCTTCAATTGGTAATTTTTTACCATTGGCAGTTGTGACAGATTGATTTAAGGAACAAGGTTTCAAGTCAACAAATGCATGTTTGTGATTAGTCATGTGGTTAAAAGCGGCTGAATCAAGGAACCAAGGAGTAGGTGGAATTCCTGTACCTGATAACCCGGCAACAGAAAAAACAGAGGAAAGAACACCTGGAAGAGTAGATTGCATTGAGTCTTGAATCATTTTTTGAACAGCCTGCGGTGTAAGAGCCATTGCAGTTGTGTTTTCTGATTTCTGATCACTGTTGATGGTAACAAAAGCTGATGGATTTTGCTTATTTTTCAAAAGCCTGCACTCCAAAATGATGTGACCTGATTTCTTACAATAGTTGCAAACATTCCTCTTCCGACAATGAGACTGTACATGCCCAAGTTCATTACAGTGTCGGCACCGAATATCTTCTTTGTTTCCATGCCTTTGTTTGGACTGATATCTTCCATGTGAAGCAAGAAATACAGACTCTGCTGAATTAGTTTTTGTGTCCAGCTGTGCCTGTGTCTTCAAGCGTGTTTCATCACGAATGAGTTCTCCTAACACAGATTCCATTTTCAAATCACCACGATTGATTAATGTTCCTCGTGCTGTCTCAAATTCAGGCCTAAGCTTCATGAGAAATTGCATTACTCTTCCGCGATCTCTTTCATTCTTAACTTCAGCATATGCAGTAGGGGAAATCTTAGAAGAAGAAATCATGTCTTGTTCTGTCCACAACTTCAACATTTCAGTATAAAAGCTGCGAATATCCTTATCTTCTTGGCTGATGTTGGCTATTTCATATTCAAGCTCGAATTGTCTGGACAGGTTCACTTGAGAATAAATCCCCTTAAGATGATTCCACATATCAGCAGCAGTACTAAAAGATCGAAGACTTAGCGCAATATCAGGTTCAACTGAGTTGAGAATCCAAGTGATAATCTGCGCATTCTTTGTTTTCCAATTGATTTTGGTCTTCTCATCACCTTCTGCTTTCTCCGATCCATCAAGAATTCCAGAATATCCCTTGCCATCAACAAAAACTTGAAAATGGAATTCCCATAGTGCAAAATTTCTGCCATTGAATTTGACAGATACAGCTTCAAATTTGTTTGTATCCATGGTGATCAATCAAGAATTGGAAATACAAGGTTCAAGAACAGATCCTCAAAAGGATGAATACAAAAAGAAGGTTGAAAGAAATTCTCAAGAGAAATTCTCAGAAGATCATAAGCCAGAGCAGAAAAGAATAACCTTGTTCTGATACCATAATAACAATTGAAAAGAAGAAGAGGAGAATCAGATCGTATTTTCCTTGATCAGTTTACAAATGTTACTCCTCTATTTATGTACAAACCATATCTATATAAGTCAATGATGGAGATTTATTTTCTTCCTTGATTGGTGGCAAAACCTTCTCCATTTCTTCTTTGATAGCTGGCAAGATCTTCATCCTTTGACAATTTAATCTCCTTGATTGTTGTCAAAGATTTGCTCCATTTGTCAAAGATGTGCTGCTCCATTTGTCAAAGATTTGCTCCATTTGTCAGTCTATTACACTCTAATATCAATCATATGCTAATTATATATGATCTTGTTATAATATTGAAATGTAATATAGCAGTAAAAACTTTAACAGTAATAACACAAGAAGAAGTTTGAAATGTTTACTTTAAATGTTTTTCCATTAGTTGTATCTATAGTAGAAGTGGAAATAAACTTCATGAGATCCTAAGAACAAGTTAGAAAATCCAGTGTTTGTTTCATAGAAATGCTGGCATACTTCACCAAATTAAGTGAATAAGGGCAATGGATAAGGACAATCTTATTTACGTCCAAATCCCGCTTTCTAATCAACGGTTACTCCACGGGATACATACGACACCAGCGAGGACTTCGGTAGGGAGACCCACTATCTCCTTTGCTCTTCGTCCTTGCGACAGACGAGCTGACAACCATGCTCAACAAGGGAGCCCGGGCGTAACTGATTGAAGGATATCTGATAAAGCCAGATGAAGAAGAACAAATTACAGCACTACAATACGCAGAAGACCTCATGATCTTTAGCTCGGGAAGTAGCAATAAACCTAGAGCCCTCAAGCTCATCTTCTATTTATTTGAGGGTCTCTCGAGCCTCAAGGTCAACTATGACAAAAGCGCCGTCATCCCGGTCGGTACACCAGCAACCAATCCCAACACAATGGCGGCAATTATGGGATGCCCACTCAAAAAGCTACCTATATGGTACCTGGGGATTCCCTTGGCGGGGGGAAAGCCAAGCAAGGAGGTGTGGTGGCAATTGATAAGGAAGATAGGAAACAGGCTGAGAACCTGGAGAGGTAGCCTGTTATCACTAGGGGGAAGGATCACCCTCTTCAATGTCGTCCTCACAGCAATTCCAAACTATTGGATGACTATATATAAGCTTCCACAATGGGTGATTCGCAAAATCGAAGGCATCCGAAGGGATTTTCTTTGGCGAGATGCGAACCAGGAGTCGAAGGCTTATCGGCTAGTGAGATAGGAAGCGACTCTGGGGCCGGAAGGAACAAGGTAGCTGGGGAATCATATATTTGAGAACATTCAATGAGGCGCTCATCGGAAAGTGGTGGTGGAGGCTGTTGAATGGACAAGCCGGTGTATGTCAAAGGATCATCCAACAAACTTACTTCCGTAACTCCCACATCAACCCCTTTAAGAGGCCCCCACGCAGAGCATCCTAATTCTGGCAAGGAATCATGACCCAACGGGACCTTCTCATGGCAAACATCATTACTAAAGCAAGAACAGGAAACACCATTAGTGTATGGTTTGACAATTGGGTTGAGGGGCTTGGGCCATGCAACAGAATCCCAGAGCTGAGAACCCTAATTGACAAGGAAGCCCTCACCGTGCACGAAGCACGACGAATTGTCTCACAGGGGAGACCATTGCTAAAACCTGGCCCGCTATCGGTAGAGGCGACTGAGATGCTCCAGCAAATGATAGCCATGATGCAAACCGGAGACAACAAAGGAGGGGATTGCAGGGCCTGGAGACTAACTCCAAACCAACAATTCACCGTCAAGTAGGTATATCACTTCGGAATTGATGGTGGAACGAGAAGCTTTCTCCCGATGTCCTTCTGGAAACAGTCTGCTTAAAATCAAACTTTTTGCATGGATGGCGCGAGAGGACAAGATCCTCACCTTGCAAAACCTAGCAAAGCGTAACTGGCAGGGTGAGAGAACCAAGTGCTACTTATATGATCTAGACGACGAGACGACAGACCACCTACTCATCACATGCCGTACTCGGCCAAAATGCGGTTCCACTACGGTCGTCTATTTGACCACTTGGCGGCTTATCCACCGAGCAGAGACCTATGGGAGAAGACAGGACCTTCCAGATTAGTGGAGAAAGAGCATCGAAAAAGTTGAAGCCTCACCTCCATGGCTGTCTTCTGGTGTATTTGGCTAGAGAGAAACCAGAGATGCTTTCAAGATAAACAATGTGTTTGCCTAAAGCTAATCCGTCATATAGATTGCCTCCTACTCGCTTGGAGCCGAATCTCAGAAGGATGCAAGCCATCGCGAGGAGAAGTCTCTTGCTCACTAGAGATCATAGGAGCAGCGGCCACCGGACACCGACGACTTTGAAGATGGCGATGAACAAATGTAAAACATGTCAGGCATCGGGGCCTGCACAATTTGGGACACATGGGATTGACTGTATTAAGCTCATCTAAGAGCCTATTTCCATTTCAATACAAACGTGGTTTATCCACAATTATCAAAAAAAAAAAAAAGTGAACTTTAAAATGGGAACTGCAACTTCTAATCCACTGAGTGGAACTATATTTGAGCCTGCAACTGAAAACAGATTCCCACTTCCATGAAAATGGCCATGATCATACTCATTTGCATCATCGTCATCAGCTTCACATAGTTTTGGATGCCTCTAAAGTGGCTTCTTTCAAGTGAGATATTTCCTCTAGAAATTTGAGTATCTTTTCAGAATATTTCATTGTGTTTGTGAACATTGTTCTTCACTTCTATTATGATCACTGGAGCATTTCTCACAATACTCTAGTGCCACTTAAAGTTTGTCTCTTTTTCGATAACAATCATTTTTTTTTTTTTTGACAAAGGCGACAAACGCCCCCTCTCCCCGTGAAGTAAGTTAGGGGCGGGCAATATGGCACAAGCGCCTTCACTTTATGATCGTGGGGGTTCGATTTTAGATGCGTTCTAACCATCTACGCCCTACACAAGGGATCCAATACGAATAGATCAAAAAAGCCGTTCGTCAATAACAACCATTTTGACTGTTTTTTTTACTGTAGGCCAAAAATGTACCTAATCAAGGAGATGATTCTTGTGTGGAACGACAAGTGGTTCTAGGATCAAATTATTTTGGATGATGATGCTCTTGTTAGAAATGGCAGGGTTGAAGTAGCATGAAGCACACTTTTAGCTAAATTTTAGTTTGCCTTCACAAATCCTCACAAGAAAGGTAGTCTATTTGGTAAAGTTCTTAGGATCATATGGTTAGTGGAATTATAAATGATTAATTTATGCAAGAGGGATAAGGACATATACACACATAAGTGAAATAATTTTAAGATATAGAACACAGGGGAATTGTAGAAAATTTATATATGTGAACAAAATAATGCTATTTGATTTTTACTACTATATATGTCAGAAATCTTGCTTTTGAAACATTCAAATTAACCTCATAGTTAACTTTTCCTTTTCTCTTTTCTTTTGGAAAGATAGAGGGCATCATCCAATTTATTAGTGTTTTGAAGTTATTAAGTTTAGAGTAGTAAGTTACATGGTAACATCTCACTGATGTTGGAAAATTAAGGAAGAGTTTGCAAACAACCTTTGGGCTTGTTTGAAACCGGTGCTTTTTTTTAATAAGTTAAGCGTTTCTGGGAAAAAAAATGTTTGTGTTGGTTTTTTTTTCAAAGAAGCAAAAATTGTAAAAAAAGCTGAAAATAAGTTTGTGATTTGTAACTACTTGATAAAAGACATTTTAGAAAAGTTATTTTGGATGGTATCAATTATCAAAATACCCTTTTTAAGCCTTTTCAAACTATTTTAAAAAAAATGTCAATTATCAAAACATCCTTATTATTATTATTATATAAGTACATAAGTTGTCTTTCTTTTTTTTTTTTTTTCAAATTAAACTAAAAAAAACTTTTTTTTCAAACCGGACTTAAGTAATGATATTAGAGTAGGGTTTAAGTTAACTTCATTTAAGGGATCATTTAGGCTATAACTTCTCCGAAGACAAGCTTTAACATAATGAGTTCATTATATAGTTCATTAGTTCATTCTAAATTACTAATCATAAAAAGCCAACTCAAAAGACCATGCATGAAACACATCCAATAATTGGAACTCTAAAGAGAACACTCACTATAGAGTAGCAGTTCATGCTTGCATGCAGTGATGATATACCTCTACATAGATGTTCCTTTTTCTTTGTTAGCTCAAACTCATGTTTAACAATCTCAAGCAGCCAATGCAGGGCTCCCCCGCTCCAAGGGCTTCTAAGATCTTACATTACAATCGATGAACTGAGAAGTGAGTAGCTAGCCACTCTGACAAAATAAGTTAAAAAATACCTCACTGGCATTTTTATCCTTTGCACAAGAGGAAGTTTCTGCCAACCTTCTCATATAAAACCATTTGGTTTTTACGGGGAATCCAAGTATAGTGTCTCAAATCCTAGCCCGGGCTCAGACTTAGAGATGTCCCTTGGGTAACGTTTTAGGAGCGTGCCACATGTAACATGACCACCATGCACATCAGCTACACCACCTTTTGCATGGAAGGTTGATCTTCAGCCAGCCCTTGTTTGCCATCTCAGCTTCAGCTCAAACCTTAACCATGGCCTTGTGTTGCATGTGGTGTAGTTGATCTTACACTTCATCCAAACAGTGTTTCTAGTTTCACCTACTTTATGCTCTTAAGCTTTTTAACCCTAAAACCCACATACAAACCCAGTCACAGGGCTTTATAGACATCATAGAATCCAAAGCAGCAATCCAAGAATCTCACTCTCCAACTCTCCTTCTATCTCTTTCCTTCCTTTCTCTCCCAACAATAGAGAGAGTTTAGAGAGGAGAAAGAGAGAGAGGGAGAGCACTTGAGTATAGCTGGTCACATGAGCATTGTCTTCATTTCATTCCCTTCAAGAGCTTTGGAGGCCAGCATGAAAGCCTGCATCCTTCTTGTCTTTGTTGGTAGCTTTTGATCAAGTTTCATGCAGTGAGATGGCCTTTGTGCTTTCAGACAACCTCAGGGTGTTTGTAAACACTTCTTTTCTCTTGTTGCTTTGCTTCTTCTTCACCTCCCATATAAGGTCACCCTCGGCTTCCTTTGATTTAACAAGCTACAACATCCCCAAAGGTGATGGTTGTGTTGGCCTTCAGAGGCTCAAAGACCACCATGCCAAGTGCTTGTATCTCAAAACCCACAACCCATGTGTGTCCCAAGGCTATGTTAACTATCTCTACATATTCCATTGCGTTTGTGGGGGGCACCCTGCTTTAGGGTATGCAATCCTTGCTCTCTGGCTCTTAGTCTTGTTCTATCTACTAGGCAGCACTGCCTCTCAGTACTTCTGCTCCTCTGTGGAAAGCCTATCAAGAGAGCTGAGGTTATCCCCAACCATTGCTGGAGTCACTCTTCTTTCACTTGGAAATGGCTCTCCTGATGTCTTTGCAAGCATTGTATCATTCCGGGCTGGCGCCGGGGAGGTTGGCTTGAGCAGTGTTCTTGGAGGAGCCTTCTTTGTTTCGTGTGTCGTCGTCGGCATTATCAATATATGCGCCTCCGGTCTTCAATCCAACATTCGCATAGACCGATCGAGTTTCATCCGTGATGTGTGCTTCTTCATTGCCGTTCTCTCATCTCTCTTGGCCATCCTAATCGCCGGCAAGATCACCATTTGGGGTGCAATGGCCTTCACCTCACTCTACTTCATCTATGTCTCGATCATCTCGGCGACGCATCTTTGCCGTGACAAGTATGAGGAGCTAGTCGTGCCGATCCTTGACACGAAAGAGCTCGATGAGCCGGTGTCGATAGCCAAAGAAGCTCTAGAGAGTACTGAGCAACAAGAGACCTCTACTTCTAATTGCTTTGAGCTCAATGACAGAGCAATATCAAGCTACATCATCTGGTTCCTCTACCTCATCGACATGCCGCTTTACCTACCGAGGAGATTGACGATACCCGACATCACCGAAGAACGATGGTCTAGGCCATTTGCAGTGGCATCAGCTTCGATTGCACCATTACTGGTTGCCACTCTATGGAACACCAAGAGAGGAGGTATAGGGAACTAAAGAAGGTTTAACAATATATCTCTATGCCGCATTGGTTGGTTTAGTGTTAGGTCTAATGGCATTGCACACAACCAAGAAGGCAAGTCCTCCAAAGAAGTGTTTGTTCCCATGGCTTGCAGGTGGATTTCTTATGAGTGTCTTGTGGACATACATCATAGCTGAAGAGCTTGTGGGGTTGTTAGTCTCATTAGGGTATGTTTTTGGGATAAGCCCTGCAATACTAGGGCTAACAGTGCTTGCATGGGGGAACTCCATTGGTGACCTGATAGCAAATGTGGCCATGGCCATGAATGGAGGACAAGATGGAGCCCAGATTGCAATCTCAGGGTGCTATGCTGGTCCCATATTCAACACTTTGGCTGGTTTAGGTATGTCCTTAGTGGTATCTGCCTGGAGTGTTCATCCAGCTCCTTTTGTGATCCCCGTGGGTCCTGCATTGTTTGAGATATTAGGGTTTATGATTGGAGGTTTGCTGTGGGCTTTGGTAATACTGCCAAGAAAGGAGATGAAGCTTGATAGGGTTCTAGGCATTGGCCTTCTAGCTATCTACTTGTGTTTTCTCTCTCTTAGACTTTCTCAGAGCTTAGGACTGGTGCAAGTTTGAAAACATCTCTCTCTATCTTTCTCTCTCATTCACAATCACCTTCTTTTTTTATTCTTCTTCTTTTCCCTTTTTTTTTTATCTTGTATTCTTCCTAGAGAGATTCAACATGTAATGCTCTTGAGAGGGATTCTTTACATAAATAACTACATTGGCCCCTCTCAAATTTTTCATATTTGGATTAGCTTCTTCTTTTGATGTAATTGTTTGAGTTCTTCTTGCTAACATTCCCTAGTCAGACCAATGCAACTGCTGTTTCTCACTTTCTACTTTACTCTTTTGTGTAAGTTGAACCTCAAAATGAACATGAGAAGCATTGAAAAAAAAAAAAGAGAAAAAAGAGAGAGAACTTCATGATTTGGAAGTAGAGTATGTGAGATTTTTTTTTTTTTTTTTTTTGACTAGAGCGACAAACACGATGTCAAGGAAGTGTACAGATGCATCCGTTCACCTGATCATTCACCTTGTAAAAGAGGGGGTTCCATCCTGGGATCCAGAAGATTACTATCTATCACTTAACAGGGGATATGGTACCAATAAGCCTTTGTAGCCGTTGGTAGAGTCTATGAGATATAAGTTTGCAAGCATCTGATATTGTTCCTTTCTAATTATTCACATGCACAATTAGTTATATGAGTTATTGTTTATGGATTTTGAAAACTTATATGACCTTCAATGCTTATCATACTTTAAATGAGTGCAAGCATCAGTGCATAATATTATATGGCTCCCTATATGATAAATATGCATGATTGGCAATTTCATGCTGTAATAATAAACAAATCAATCAATTCCAAGAATCATATGATAAACACCAACACACATACAAGCATGTATGTAGGATTCCTTCATTCTATTCTAGCTTCATAAAATAATGAAAAAAGCCAAGTGGAAGATGGTTCACAGATAAACTAGTTCATGGTTAATAATATAATGTTTTTTTTTCAATTGTGGGATATTGTAATTTATTTATATTTAAGTTTCAACTGCATTGAATGCTCAACTGTTGTTGTTTGAGAAGTTAATAAAATATAATTACTGTAAAGGTAACTTTATTTTAGCTAAAATTTAGAAACAAGACCTTTGTTTGGATGCTTTATATATATATACCAATGCTTCATGACAAAATATTTATTTATTTATTTATTTTTTTGAGAAATGCTAACTAGTCCGAAGAAATGACACAAAATGCTTGTCCAAAATCATTGATGTTGCCTCGGGATGGTGGTGCATGATGATGATCCTGAGGCAACATCAATGGTTTCGGACAAACATTTTGCGTCATTTCATCAGACCAAAAATAGCATTGTTTTTTTTTTCAAGGTCTCAAACATTGAGGATGGTCTACAACTTGAAAATTTAGGCCAAGAGAAACTAAAATAATTATCTTGATATTAAAATATATTGAGAACATTCTTTGTGACGGGTTTAATAAAATAAAAGAAACTACACATCTCTTGGAAATGTTTGCTTCTAATAGGATCCGGTTTTAGTGGTTCTTGGAAATTAGTTTATAACTCAATTCTTTTCATAAAGAGAAATTCGAATCACTCCTATGATATGTTTTTAGTGACTTGTTCATATTTATGAAAAAAAAAACTAAAAGCTATTTTTAGAATTTTTATCTCATATAAATAAAAGATACATACATATATAAGGAGTTTAAGTAATACTTGGAATAACTCTAGCTTGGCCTATGTATATACTTAAATTTGTAGAGTAGATCCTAACAATATCATAAGTTTGTTGCATACTTGCATGGCACCAACATCTCTTACAAATTGACTGACAACAAGTATATATCATTGTTGATAACAATCAAATCACAATAACACATCAAGTACATCTTAGCAATAACACTAAAAACAATATATATAACACAAAAGAAAAAGTGTCTTTTGTGACAAATATGTGTGCATGTAAATATTATTTCACTTCCCAACACACTTGCCCTAGATTTTGTAGATTTAACTACTTTGTCTTTTCTCCACGAATACTTAAGAACATGAAAAGTGTCTGGTTGGTGCTGGTGCTGGGATGCTACTGCTGTTATTTGTTTTTTTAATATAAATTGTTAAATCATATTTATTTATGTTAATATGAGTTTGATATATCACTAACATTAGGTCATGGGGTAGTTGGTTCAGTGTACTTCTAGTGGCAAGGTGTCTTTGGGGGGCTCGTCACCTCTGGTATCCTACGACGGAGGGTTTTTAGTGAACTCAAGACTTCACTCAACTAGATCTTGTGTTACCTCTGTTTTTTGATTGATAAGTTGCATCAAGTCAAGATAATAAGAGGAAGTTAATATCCCGAATGATCTTTAAGAAAACACATCATTCATCTTGAAAGTATCACATATTCCTCTTCATCTATATGTTCCACATGATGATCATTGTCATGAGTTTCTATCCATCCCTCGAGGTTTTGTGCACCTTGTGAGTGATGGATTAGCTCCATAGGTGTCCCTCGAGTAAGTTGGGTATTTCTTACAACCTGTATAGGCTCATGTAGCAATTCTAGATACTTTGTGATGTTGTTGTTATTTGTTGATACTATAATTTGTGTAGTTTCTGTTATGACTCACATAATGATTTAATAGGTACTGTGCTTACCCAATCACAATAGGACCCATTTAGAAAACCCTATTAGGATTTGAGACATAAATGGAATTGGAAATTAAAACCCTAATTATAGGTTTTGAGTGGGTATGAAATTTGATCTTTTGGTACCCGCAATCCAAAGGTGTATATATATAAATATATATATATATATAGAATCGATTTTCAAATTTATTAACTAATTAACAACTTTTAGAAGGAAAATTGGTTGGCTAATGTTGACAAGTTCATTTTCTTTTACAAAGAGATTGAGGGTTTAAATCACACTAATGATTTGTCCATATTAATTAAAAGAAAAAATGATTAACTAATTTAAACTGGCCGCTCATTTTTCTTCTTTTTATATATTTATTAATCAAGTTTTTCATTATCATATGTGACAAATTTTTAAAGCGCATTTGTTTAGTTTATATAAATTCGTTGAACTTTTAGCTACTAGATGATGTGATTTGTGACATTAATAAAATTATTTAAAAATTTTCTTATATACATATATAAAAAGATAATTATGGTGTAATATTCTTTCTCATGTAGAGCTATGCACAATAGTGTGGGACTGAGAACACTGGATAAGAAGAGAAGACTGAAACAAAAATCCATAGAATGAACACTACTTATTGCAGCTTTAATTAGGGTGGGTTCATACTGATAAGAAGAGAAGAGGGAAACAAATCCATAGAATGAACACATGGATCCGGATCTTTTTTTCCCTCTTTGTATTTCCTTGTTTTCAATCTTGGCCATTGATTTTAAAATCCAAAGACCAAAAATTTACCACCTCAGCTTTTTCTCATTGAATGAGTCTTGAAGTTGGTTATGTGCATTCAATGAGGGCAAAGCTGAGGTGGAAATACAAGGAGAGAAAAAACAAGGAGAGAATCCGGATCCTTGCAAAATCAGGTAGTTAGAGGGCTGGTATAGGTCCTCTTACCGAGGACGACCAAGTTTTTAGGGTTTCTCTCGTTAGGACATGCATGCAGATGCAGAGGTGCCAGGTGTTCAGTATATATGACTTCTCGTGATCATCTCTATCTCTTTCTCTCTTGATCTATCTATATATCATATTATACATTGGGTTCAGGGCCAGCAGGTCAGTGAGTCTCCTATATACCGTGGTGTTTTGGACCTGTGTTTTGGACCTGTTTGGAGTGAAGTGGGACACATATGCACTAATTATATATATATATATATATATTCTGATAAAAATTCCATGCATCTCAGTGATCTCACTCCACACAAATTAAAAAATAGCAGTGAATCTTGCAGTCCTTTCATGTCAGTGAGTGACTAGTCACTAGCCAACATCTTCTTCAAGTCCTTCCAATTTTGCCAGTGTCTTATCACTAGCTAGTGTTCTCTTTTCCCTTGCTGATCTACTATGTCATATGCCATATTGCATGGATATGTAGCTATTGCTATTTGCTAGTGAAATAATTTATTTTTCTTGCAATTGTACACTCAATCAAGTGTCTCATTGAATTCATCTCTTGTGTACCATTAATTATGTATCCAGCCAACTTTTCTTGTCAAGGTTACTATTGTTGCATTTAATTAATGTGGCTGAAATATAATATAATTTGTTTTCCATCTGTTGAATTCATGATCTATTATTTTTTTATTTATGGATCAAATACTTGTATATATGATATCATGTAGCTAGAAATAAGAGATAGTGTTGTAGTCAACTACCTTTATAAAATTTATATTTTTTTTATAAAAAATATTAGAATTTTTATCAATTTTTATATAAAAAAATTAACTAACTTATATTCTCTCATAAAAAAATGTTTTTTAAAACTCATGTGGGATACAAAGGATCCGGTTATCTGATATCAATAGATCAAGAGGATATTGGTACTTGTAAAAAATGTTGAGGATTCGAATCACAAGTGTTTCTAGTAGTTTGTCTATATTTATTAAAAAAAATATATATTATTTTTAATACTTATCTGATTTATGAATTAAATTCTTCTATGTTATTTTATTTAAATAATTTAAAAATATTTAAAAATTCATTCATTATTGTATTTGATGTAATAATAATATTTTAATGCTAAGGTCTCTCTTCCCAATCCCATTGATTTTTATTTTTATTTTTATCTACGAAGTGATAAACTCAGATAATTTGAATAGATTTAGTACAATATGTTATATAGATATATATATAGTTGATTGAGCGAAATAATTGAAAATTTTCACTTACTTTAGTTACTCTATTATTTATATTAAACTTAATATTTTATTAATTAGAAGACGAAGATCTCAACACACATTTCTGATGCTCTGGTAGACCTGACCTGCCTCTTGTTATTTGTTTTTTGTGCTTGTTTTTTCCTAGTGGAATCCAAATTTGTCTGACCTCTAGTAGGCTCTTGAAATTCTGTACTGTTCCTTTTATGGAAAAGAAAATTTGAAGAAATTCTTTGTAATTTGTGATTCAAAAATTCCTCTAAAGCAAGTTTGGATATTAACTTGTATTTAATCCAATGTAGATAATGTTTTAGTGATATATAATTAATAGAGCCTTTTTGTCCCTCAAATATATGCAAGCTTATATATATATATATATATATATATATATATAGTCTTGATCGACAAATGTGGCATTACATTATCTCGGCCGGGCCCGAGCGGCGAGGCTCAGCACTGATATGCCATCTCACATAACGGCCGCGTTCTTGTAAACCACTATATCATCTTATATATATATATATATATATATATATATATATATATATATATGGCAATATGTATTCTGAGGACGTCCCTAGAATTGAAATCTAGAGACGTCCCCAAGATAGCCGTTGGATCAAAATCCAACGGCTATTATGAAATCTTGAAAAGAAGAGGGGACTCTGTCACTCTACGCTTATTTACCACCGCCCGCGCCCTATGGTTATTATGAAATCTTGAAAAAGAAGAGAGGGACTCTACGCTCGTTCACCACCGCCGTTGCCCCTTATCTCGCATCATCGCCGCTCTCTCAGCCATCCTCCACAACCTCAGCCGGCCCCGAGTCCTCGCTTCTCTCCCAGCCATCCTCCACAATCTCCACCGGCCCCGCGTCTTCGTCGCTCTCCCAGCCACCCTCTTCAACCTCCACCATCCCCACCCACCGCGCCGTCCTCGTAAGTCCTCGAGAATCCTTCTAGTTTTTATTTTCTAGTTTCTTGAATCTTGTTTTCTTATATTGATGTTGTTTTCTATTGAATTTAGGGTTCTTTTGCAAATAATTGTGCTTCTCTTAATCAATTCTGGATAAAAGTTGAGACTTTGATATGCTCTGTTTTGGTATTCAATGAGATGTAATTATATTCCTTGCAGTAGTTTATGGATTCGGTTCAATTCTTTGGGCTCTCAGAAAGTTCATGTTTGAATTTTGTTTGTGTAGTTTATGGATTTGGTTCAATTCTCTTGGATCTCAGAAAGTTCATGTTTGAATTTTGTTTGTGACACTTAAATTTTATTTAGAATTTGATGTCTTATGAGTTTTGTTGTTATGCTATTAAGACCAATCTTTTTTGATGTTATGGTGTCTATAAATCTTGAAACACTGCATACAAAAATCTACCTTTAGAATTTTTCCTGTACACAATAAACTTTTTCACTGTGCATATCATTGGAAGATCCCTTCAAACAAAACCTTCAAAAAAAAAAGAGGGCTCCACAGTTCAGATTCCTTGGCACTGGGGTACTGTCTTGTGCAGCATTGATGTGCCATGAAAAATACTTAAGTGGGCAACCTTTGTATATTCATTAAGCTGCAAACAGAAAACAAAAATGCCACAATATGACCCCACAATATCTTATGTTTTGAAACATAAAGGTCAGAGCTTATAGTAGGGTTTTACCTTCTCCAAAGTTATTTTGGAGAAACCAAATTTGTTGATCCAGATGGATTCGGCCTCATTGGCAGCAGGGAGCACAAAATGCTTAACTTGCAAAGATGCCAACAATTTTTCTATGCATGCAAACAGAAATCTGAAGTAGCCTTGCCAAAGATCAAATTTGCCCAGTAAGAATCGAAAAGACTGGTGGACACTGTTTGGAGTTCATTGTACTTAAATAACTCAAACAAATTCATTACATTTGGTGGACAAGAAACTCTACAGTGATATAGATTTTGGGAACATGCTCGAGTGAAAGACTAGAGATAGATAACATTGTTTTCCCTTAAGAAATTCATAATAAATGAAGATACCCCGAGTTTGATTAGAAATAGGACCCTGCCCAAGTAGTGAGAACTAAACAATCATTTGGTAAGTTACCTGCCCTTGGTTTTCTCTATGTGTGGCCACTAGTGAAGTTCCACAACTTCACACCCCAGGACTCGTAGTTTATGGTGTCTGCTTTGATGTTATGGTGTCTGTAAATCTGTCAAAGCATATATTGTGAATCAGTTATATTTTATTAGTATTTTTCATTATTTATCTGCTTGGTTTCTTATTGTTATTGTTGTTCATTGGATTTGCTATTCCTTTACAGAGGATTTTTGCACTTCTTTTGTATGACTGTGATGGCAATCTTACCTCTCATGTATTTTTTTTTTATTGTTGTCTCTAAAATTTGAGAGTATTTATATATTAATTGAGATGTAATTGTATGTTTTTCAGTAGAATATAAATTTGATTCAATTGTCCATAGGATCCAAAATATTAATTGAAATTTGTTTTTCTGATGGTTGAAATGTCAGTTAATTGCCATCTAATCATGATTAGTTGCCCTTATATAAAGTGCATTATGATCCATTAAGAAAACCAATTCAACATTTCTATTTCCAATAGAGGACTGTTAAATCTGCCATATTTTTTTTGCACCACTTTACATTTGTATATTAACGATGATAATTCTCATAAGTACATGATTAAATTATGTGCTTGATTGTCTATGCCAGGGAACTTAATTATCATCAGTATGCCCTGGTGATGTGGTTTATTCATCTATTTGATTTTTATTCTAATTGGTTATATATTTTTTTAATAGAATAGAATGGCAGATATCGTAGATGAAATACGTAAAGACGATGATTCCATATTTGAGGATATTGAAATTGATTTGAATGAGCTCGAGGCATGTGGGTCAAATGAAAAAGGTGGTTGTGTGCCACAAGAGGTTGATACCCAACAACTTGAAGATGGACATGAAATGACAACACAAGATGAACAAGAATTGGCAATGAGTCCACAGTCTCGAGACGAACAGGATTTGTCAAAAATCCCATTTGTTTGTATGGAGTTTGAGGATGAGGATGAAGCTTTTCGATATTACTTGGATTATGCAAAGTCCAGAGGTTTTGGGGTAAGAAAAGGTCATGTGTATCGCTCTTCTCATTCTCAATTAATTACCTGTCGGCACTTTGTTTGTGATAAGGAAGGAGCTAAGTGTATGACTGACAAAAGGCAACTGGGAAAAACTATTCAAAGACGTAGAGATACAAGGACAAATTGCCAAGCTCGGATGGTAGTATCCAAAATGAAGAGTGGTGTATGGACCATAAAAAAATTTGATGATGTACATAACCATTCTTTACTACATACTCCCTCTAAGGTGATGAAGATGCGGTCTCACCGCCACATCAGTGAGACATGTAGAAGTTTGATGGAGACATTGCATAAAAGTAGAGTGGGACCGAGCCAAATGTGTCGAATATTGAATGACACACTTTCAAATACGGGGTGTGCACCAATTACCCGGGATGACTGTTCAAATCATTTAAAGGGAGTTCGAAGCAACAACATGGGCCAAGAATGTATGGCTATTGTTAAGTTTTTTAAGGAGAAAAAACTGAATGATGATTTTTTCTTCTTTGATATAGAGCTTGATGAGTTTGGCCAAACTAGATGTGTCTTCTGGGCAGATGGAAGATCTAGATTGGCATATTCAGAATTTGGAGATGTTGTTTTTGACACTACTTATCAAACCAATAGATTTTGTTTCCCTTTTGCTCCTTTTGTTGGAGTCAACCATCATAAGCAGTCTATTTTATTTGGTTGTGCTCTAATCGCAGATGAAAAAGAAGAAAGTTTTTTATGGGTATTTCAGACATGGTTGAACTGTATGCTAGGGAAACATCCACAAACTATTATTACAGATCAAGACTTGGCTATGGGGAAGGCCATTGAAAAAGTTTTTCCAAATTCTGGTCATCGGCTTTGCTCTTGGCATATTGGGAGAAATTCAATGAAATATTTGGTAGATTTGAAGAGCAAAGAGGGTTTTATGAGGGACTACAACAAATGGTTGCACCATAGTGAATCAATTGAAGCATTTGAGAATAGATGGGGTGAACTTAAAGTAACATACAACATTGATGATAATCATTGGTTGAGTAAGATGTATGAAATTCGAAATAAATGGGTTTCTCTATATTGGCAAGACATATTCACAGCTGGAATGACCTCTACACAACGTAGTGAAAGTATCAACTCATTTTTTGATGGCTTTGTTAATGCACAAACTCCATTGGATGAGTTCGTTATGCAGTATGATAAAGCTTTGTCTGCTCGACGAAATGATGAAGAAAATGAAGATTTCAAGACTTTAAACTCTATGGCTAACTTTGACACAGGTCATCCAATTGAGATACATGCTGGAGAAGTATATACAAGATCTGTGTTTAATATCTTTCAGGCAGAATTGCGAGAAAGTGATAGTATGCTTGCTGAGCGCATTCGAGATGGGACTAATCATGCTAAATATAAAATTTGTAATCAGGTTGTTGTATTTAGTAGATATTGTAGTGAGGATGGGGAGCCTTCTGCTACATGCTCTTGTAAGAAGTTTGAGAGGGAGGGTCTATTGTGTTGCCATATTTTGAAAATATTTAAAAAAAAAGAGGTTGCAAAGATTCCCAAAAAATATATTCTCCGTCGTTGGACTATGGATGCAAGATATAGGTCAAGTGTTATGATGGTTGAGACGCACAACAACACCTTTACACCCTTGATGAAGTGGAGTGCACAAAATATGTGTTTTCGTATTGCACACTCTATATCATCCCTAGAGTTGTATGAGAAAATTATGCCTAAATTGAATGACATCTTTGAAATGATCGGTAAAATGTCTAGTGAACGAGAACATAGATTGTGTACCGAGCAAAATGAGGACAATCGACAGATTATTGGTTCTTCTTCTTCTTTACCTATTTTCTCAAGTAAGGATGATGTTTGTGGGTCACACATTAGCATACTTGATCCAAAACCTGTCAAAAGCAAAGGTCGGCCAAGGGTGAATACAAGAATTAAGTCTGGAATTGACATTCAATTATCAAGCAAGCGGAAAAGGACATGTAGCAAATGTGGGAAAAAGGGTCATTACTTGACTACCTGCACGTTCAGTAAGACTTTTTTTTTTGAAGTGTTGTATTAATTTGATTCATACTTTCAATCAATAATTAATGGTTAATAATGAAAATTTTTATTTTTGAATGTAGGTCCACCCTGAGCTACAAGGAGCTCTCACTTTTTGGAGCTACCTATGAGTTTTCCTTTTAAAGAGTTATAAACAAGATACCTATGGAGTATGTAACAAATTTCCCAGAAAGGTTGTGTGAATTTTAGTTTATTTTATTATCTCAATGCTCAATGGTTTGCATGTTCATGATTTTTTTTTTTTTACTTATACATGCAGGTATATGAATTCAAAGTTGAGAAATCAATTCCATGTTGCAATCGAGATGATTGTATTTCAGATTAAACAGAGCTTGTGATTCAGTTATTTTCATATAGTAGCACTGAATTGTGTCATGACCTTATACTTTGAATCGTGAGAATAGTATGTGTGTTCACTATATGGTTAATGGCATTGATCCACATGATTTTAATTTTATGATGTTCATTTGGATGGAATTTGGATGGAAACTGTGAAGGTGGTTTTACTTTTCTTTTTATGATGTTCATTTGGATGGAATTTGATGAAAGAAAATTAAAATTCTATGTAGGGCCTGAAAATGAATAGATCTATGTCAGATTAATTGTTTATGTTTTTGTAGTGAGCACCAGGTTTATGCTTTGGGAGAAATTAAAGAAGACAAGGTTATAACTTTACCAAATTTTTGGGAATAGAATATAGTGGTGGATAGTGAACCTTTTCTTCTATCACAAGTAGAAAAGGAAAAGTATTGTATCAAGCTCCATTATGTGCTGAGATTTTGGATAACTCAGTCAGATTATACATAAAATTCCATATTTCTACAGGTTGGAGATTGTTTCCTTGTTGTCTATAGTAATTGTTTTAATGATGTTTCATGCATTACATAGCTCATGGAATTGATTGAACCATTGGTTTGACAACACCATCAGGAAGATCGCTTCAAGTAGGCCATCACCCTAAGCCCAGAAACAAGCACAGCACCAGCGGCAACAGTATTGTATGCAGATCCCCACACTTCTTTATGAGAAAGATCTAGGCTTCCCAATCCTCCTTCGCCCCTCTTCTGACCATATGAAATAAATCTCTATAAGAGGGACAATATTCCTCAATAAAAAAAGACAAAATTACGTTTACACCACAACAAAAAATATGAAGTGCATATATATCCGAGTTCCACATATGTTTGTATATATACCTTTGTGGTCAAAGTCAACCCCATATATATCTCTTGGAAGAGAGGTTAAAAATGAAGGTATTTCATTTCTATGATTTTTAAAAATAAAATTTTAACTGGGGACTATATGCAAACATATACGAAACCTTGGGTATACACACAATTGTGAAATTTGCAGGGATATATACGTAATTAGACAATATTTGAAAATAAAAAACATCAAAAAGAAAAAAAAAAATACATAGAAACGTACTAGTAGCATTGTCGACAATAATTAGTGTTGGATCTGGATGGCTTGTGTCCGGCTCTTCAATATGAACATCCCTAAGAGCAATAATCGGTTGGGCAGTCTGTAAAGAAAATTCCATCAGTCAAAGGGAAAAAATGTCAACAGTTCAATAGCTAAATTCATTATGAAAAAAAATATTTTCAAAATTTTGGATGTCATACTGGATTTTCTTTTATTTTGGGCTTCCAAAACCTTAAACACTTTCCTAAGTCTGAAGAATCTTTCACATGTTTAAAATTCTAAATCAAAAGAATGAATTTACTTCATGTGTTTATCTAAAGCTTGATGTGCTAATTTTGAACTCCTGCTTGATATAAGGTGCAACATAGGATGATGGATAATATTGTTTCTTTACAATACCTTCCAATCAGGATAAATTGCAAGTTCTAACTTGAGAGTATTCATTGAGTTGTGATAACCACAAGGTAAAACCACAGCCCATCTGCAAGAAAAAAAAATTACATATCCCTTTGCGATCGCATCAGTCAAATGCTCAAGACCCCAAATTAAAAATGCACTTTTCAGATATGTGACAGATGAACCAGAGAAACATGCCTGTGCTTATAATAAAAATGTTGTGGGATGATAAAAATAAATAAACACAAACAAACCAAAACAAAAATATAACAATAAAGTGCATACATTTTCCTTGATAACCTTCAAAGAGTTGGTGTTTCCCACGAGCTAGGCCAAGAGAACAACCACATCCAGCCAGAGAATTTGTGGATGTGATGCTCAACACAAGAATTTAGCTAATCATTAGAAATACATAATATGTAGTGAAAAGATTCCCAGTTCATATTTACCTCTATCACGCTAACCACAGGGGCATGTCCCCATTGTCTTCCCAGATCAAGCGTAATCTCACAATCATCATTCATCAGAAAAGGACTTTCTGAGATTTTAGACATACTTTATGATAATATTAGACATGACAGCGCCTGACCTTTTTATCTGTGTGTGTGTGCCCGCATGCACGTGTGGCTCATGATAAAAAAAAAAACTCCAATACTAAATAGTAAATACAATATGCAGAAAGTTTTTCAATTTTTTTCTCTTCATCCCTCAAATTCTGGTCAAATTTGGCAGAATCTACAAATAATAATAAAAAAATAGGACCCTTTTATTCCTTCTATACATGTGCAATATGGTCATTGATAGATGTACAAATACAGACTTGAAAGATCAAGAAGAAGATTGACAGTTTTTCTGATGCCTAATCCTGCAGCATGATGCAATGGAGTCCCTCCATGTCTTCTTGCAAAGATATAAGCAAGTTAAGACCTTACGACCAAACCCATCATATAAGTACAAAATTAACTTCATCTAAATATTCCACTAAATTCACTATCCCTGAAACATTGTATGCATTATATAACAATCTGCATATTTCCTGTATATCAAAGTTGATGAGCTTCTAATTGAAGATGAACATGGGAAAGTTATAAGATAGATTACCAGGGCGGTAAGCATTGACATTGGCACCCAATTTAATCAAAGCTTCAGCAATGTGCAAAATCAGGACTTGAGCATGCTAGAATCAACGGGGCCCTTCCTTCATTGTCAACATACTGAACAAATTAAACCAATGTCAAAACACTTTATATAAAACCTAAAAAGTCCATCTTTCATTAATTCAACAAAAGAATACCTAATCACAAAAACCAATAAAATAAAACAAGCTCACACATTCAAAATAAAATAGATCCTTAATCGATACCATGAATTGAAGTACCATCCCTGAAAGAAAACCCCCGGTGCCATCAAAAGATATCGAAACCAGAAATCGCATCACAACATAAAGAACAAAGCGAATCAGGAACGGATAGCGATTTCCATACCCGTTGTTGTGAGGAGTTAGAGGCGGACGAACGGAGAGGGGCCTGTAGACAAGGTTGATGGAGGCCGGAGCTTGAGAGGTGGCGGTGGCGGGAGGCGGATTATGAAAGCAGGATTGGGGACGAAGGGCTAGGAGCGAGGAGGAGAAGATTGATTTCATTTGGGCTTCATGGCATCGGGTTCAATGGGGATCTCTCTCTCTCTATCAGGTGAATGAATGAGCTTTATATTACACAGCGGCCGTTGGATTAAAATCCAACGGCTAATCAAGGCACGTCCCTAGATTTCAAATCTAGGGACGTCCCTAGAATACTCGCCCTCTATATATATATATATATATATATAGTTATTGGTATTATACACAAAGAAGCTTGATGATGGTCAACATACACATTTGCAAAAACTTAGAATTAAAAAAAAAGAAAAAAGAAAAAAAAGAAAAAAAAGAAAGGAGGAAGAAGAAGAAGAGATCAACTGAACTATATATGCATCTTCATAAAGTCACATGAAGGTATATTTCTCAAAAGCCGTTGTTCAGGGGATAAACATTCAATGACTAGAAAACAAGAGGATTGAGACGTCTCAATGAACCAGCTACATATATGTATGCATGAAGGTATTAAATTCTCTGCCTAAAAGCCTGACAAAGATGTTCTATATTGCTCTGAACTTAGGTATACGCAAGGTAATATATGTTTGGGGGACCATGCATCACCATGCATTCACATCAGAGAGGTTCTCACTTAATTCTCACAGAATGAAAACCCCAAGAATATCTTCACTTTTGTGAAGTCACCATCAAAGTTTGGATTAATGAGAAACATGAAATCAACTCCATGTCCTCATATTCAACTCTTTATCTTGTTTTTTCCTCAAGAACACAACAAATACTTTGTCATTTCACCAATGGCCAAAGTTACAGTCTTATTATATATATTTTTATTTTATGTAACTCTTGAAACGAGCATCTAAGAATGCTTATGGGGAGCTATGCCTTAAACTTTCAATGTTTTTTCTTCTTCTTGATTGTATATAAAAACTAGGGTTTCATCTCTATCATTACTAGCTAGCCTCCAAAACATGCACCACATCCAGTTTCAAACCTAGAAAGCAATGGAAACTATATATAGTTAGTGCAGTTATATTAATAGAAATTTAATATAGAAACTAGCTAGAGAGAGTTGCATTTGAGTTTTAGGGTTTAGGGTTTAATCCTATATATATATATATATGCATTTGCATGCACATGTAGGGCATGCAGAAAGCTAGTTTTTAATTGTTTATGTGAAACATATGGATCCCCATCTTGTTCTTTAGTCCTTCCAAACTAATTTGTTTGAGTTATCAAGCCAGACAACATTAGTCCTATTGATCTCCATGAGAATGGGTTCATATTTGGCTTCTTCTTAAAGTTTTTAGGGTCAGAGAAAGTTCCTGGATGTGGTGGCAATTAGACATGGGTTTTCTCATTCTGGTGCATGCATGCTTGTCCATTAATGTACACAAAGCAAATGAAACAAAAACTTATCCATTGGTAATCAGGAATATGTTGTCTTGTTACTCTAGTGAATTAGTTGGTAAATGTGAGTGCTGATAATGTTTGGTTGATGTGAGTGTTAATTTCATGTTGTCTTGAGTAATGGAAAATATATAACAACTGAAAGGATTTCAAAGAACAATGCTAGCCTTTTGTCTTTCCCTTTCCTCAGATTTATCTTTTTTTTATATATAATTAAGCGGATAAACAATATTCATTTATTTATTGTTACATCCTCCTGAGTGAGGTTTATATTAATTAGTCGAAGTCCTCGATCCTCTCCCTTGTATCCACCACCCCCTCATTCGTGAAGGTGAAGCTCCGTTTGACGATGTTTTCCATCGGCACCAACTTAATTTTAATTGTTTCTTGGAGGCAGGTATCAAATCAAGACAATATTAGAAAGTTTATCCCTCAGATTACTCTAGTTACTTTCCTCGTAAGCATCTTTGGTTTCCATTCATCTATGTGTTCTTGTGAGAATTACTAACACTACAAGATTATTGTGGCAAGTTTTTTATGATTTTTTTTGTTCATATAACCACTGTATTATTCAAATATTTTGAATTGATACCTCTCCGGAATATCTCAAAAAATAAGTTTTATTTGATTATCATCTAATAAGAAATTATATTTTATACCCAAAATACCTTTCTACCAGTATATATATATATATATATATATATATATATATATATATATATATATTAATCACAATCCAAACCTAAAATAAAGAATTATTATTAAATATGTAAATAAATAAGAACGTCTCTAAAATATTCCACACAAATTATCAATGAAAACGTGACAAAGAATAACCATTTACAAGTACAAGAAAAGCATATCTTGGTTCGATTTTCAATAACATCTGAATAAAACCAAGATTATATGTTAAAAAAACAGAGTATTTTTAAAAATAAGCATAGAATCATATGTCCTTTGTTTTAATCTTAATCGAGTTTAATGCTATATTATATAGGATAAAAATAAAGAAAGAAATGACCTTTTAATTTTACAATTTTATATATACAAGCCCCAAGAAAAATTTAAAGTAAGATATACGTCTTAATTTAAAGATATACATCTTTCAAAGCCCAAGAATTTGGTTATAATCAAAAGATGCATGTTCGTCCTCATGCAACAATATTTCTAACAGGCCATATGCTTGTGACAGCCATGTGCATGCATGCAGGATATCACAAGGTCTTGAACAATCCACTACCATAAAATATGCATATCTTTTCACATAAGGCTGCTCTGAGAGTACTCTGAGATGATCATAAGAAGACATCACATAAAATATGTAAAGAATTCTTAAAATAACTATCATATATCTTCTTTGTATCAACATAAGTTAGCATATGTTTATTAATTGCTTCAAAGAGGTGAAGGATTGGAGACAATATCCAAAGCAACAATATTAAGCATAAGTTGAGAACTAATAACTCTAGGAAAACAAACAATCAGTTTTAACAATTGATTTCTTTGAGGTCTATGATATGTTAATGGTTTGGAATTTGTAGTTTAGAGTTAATTTCAAGTTTAAGATTTTTTTTCTATAATTTTTCTCATAATTTATCCTAATTATAAACCGTTGTGACAAAAATCGGTCCTTTCTAGTGATATGCACCGATCCTTGTCCAACAATTGAGATTTATAATAGCTGGAAACTTCAGTCCGGGATAGCTAAATTAAAGAGTGAGAATTTCTTTGGTCCGCCGGTGATCCTGCATAAGGAACAAAGCTGAACGGGGTAGGCATAGTGCTCTGGGGTAGCTCAGAAGCTTAAGTTAACCAGAGAAAGAGTGTTTGGAGCTAGGTGGAGGAGAAGAATTCGAAGTTCAGTAATCAAATGTTCATTACCTTCTCTCATCTCCCTTCAGTCCTCTTATCCCTTGAGATCGACTATTGTTCCCCTGGTGTCAGAGATATTATTCACCGTGCTTATTTCTGACACTTTATCTTTCTCTGCCATCTTATCCCATTCTTGAATTTAGCAACTTCCCATTTGTCTAAGGGGATGTTTGAGCTAGCAACTTATGCCGCCCAGATGAATGTTCGGGATTGGGTCACATATAAACTCCAAATGAGACCACATGTCTATCTAGATTTATTCGTATCATAAACTAAAAACGTTCAATACTTAATCAGTCACAAATCTTAAAGCACATTAGATCGATGCATGTTGTAATTAGGTTGTTTTTACTACTACTATATATATATAATGTGGATATATCCTAATAAAAATTTTGTTCAAATAGATGGGAATATTAATTCCCTTTCCCATCTCTTCTTCTTTCCATAACTCACCACCATTGATGGACTATAATACTTCATTTCTAATTTTATTTACTTTTAAGATCCAATATATAACATATACCTGAATGAAAACCCTAAAACCAAGACAAATACTTTTAGGGTTTTGTGGTAAAGGAGGAGAAGAAGAAGATGCCACAGTGTTAGCTATCTTTTCCTTCATCCTATGATGATCACTTTTCCGAAGTTCATGACATGAGAGACTCATTTAAGATTCCATGGTCCTTGTTTGTCTTCTTTCCATAACATGATCTATTCAGAGCCTGCAGAAAGTTCCTGGATGCTGCAAAGCACATGCAATTTTACTTGAAAAACTCACAGAGATTTCATTGTTTTCTCCGGCCATTCTGGCTTTGAAGTTTGGATTAACACTCAATACTCACAAGAATATTCCCTCCATATAACTAGGTTTTTTCTCTAGGGTTTCACATGAAAAAGGAGTTTATTTCTGCTGTTTTCATGTCTGTAAAATCCATGTGGGAATTCCATTCATAACCAGTGTCAGATAATTTAAGTATCAGAATTAAGTATGTGTTATATATATATATATATAAAAGTCTTGATAACCAAAAAAGTACTCCCATTGTTTACGGAGATTAGGAATCAATCTTTTGAGTTGACAGCCATAACTTGAGACAAAGGTCCAAAGTTGATGTATTTTTTAAGGACTTTCAAAAGGACAATGTGTCAGATGCACATTTGAACAAATTATAATATTTAAATCTAACCATGCATTCTTTTTCTTTTGGACATACGGGATAAACCTCTCAACTTGTGTAGAGATGTGGCATTAAATGACGAGCACCTTTGATCCCTCATTGTGCACGTACAGATATGGGGACTCAAATCTGGGAGCTTTGTGCTTATCAAGTGAATTACCCAAGTTGCTCCCCTTTTACGGGAGTAGGGACTCGAAGCGCGAGGAAGCGAAGCTCAATCAAGTGAATTCACATAGAAGCATGGGACTGCAGATCACAGCTAGACCAATGATTCTTTGGTCTAACCATGCATTCTGATATGCAACAATCTCTTGCATGTATGTGAGTTATCTATATATATATATATATATATATATATATATGGTCATGATATGGTGCGGTCGGTCTTATCACTGTGCAAGTGCGGTCGCCTCTTTTTGACCCACTTGCATAGTATTTTGAGGAAATCCAACCGTATGGATGGAAAGAACATCGAAAAATAAGTTAACATGTCAATTTTCATACAATTTGGGAACTTGTAGGGTCTTCATCTTAACAGGTGAAATTTTAAACCGGTAAGATTTTTTATAAATTTTCACCTGTTAAATTTTCACTCGTTAAGATGAAGACCCTACAAGTTCCCAAATTATATGAAAATTGACATGCTAGCTTATTTTTTGATGTTCTATCCATCCATACGGTTGGAAATCTTTCAAACATGCTCCCGGTGTTCAAATGGGAGGTGACCACAAATAAACAGTGTTTTTGGCCACCCTTACCTTATCATGATTATATATATATATGATATGGTTATATCTGGTTGGATGCGTGGCGACATCTCGAACGCCCATCCAACCGGTACAAATCCCCACCTCAGAAACCTCCTTTAAACAAAAAGGTGGTTGCAAAGTCAAGACATAGGGAGAGAAATGACAGAGGGATAAGTGTTGCGAGTGAGGAAGTGCGGAACGAGTGCGGCAATTCGTCGAACACTTGATGTGCAACTCACATCCACCTAGCAATAGCACAATGGATAGACTTTTCTTGGCCGAACCACGTTAAATTTGGTGTGGGCTGAAGATATCTTGTTTACGGCAAGAAAGGTCACTGACATGGAGGAGATGGGTGCTGAACCCAGGAGAGCGATATAAGATTGAGGAGAACGAAGGAAAAGGGTAAGAAATTCTCAATAGATTTGAACTCTTCTCTCCACGTCCAAGTTCTCTTACTGACTTGCACCTACTGAGCTAAATCAGGGCATCAGGTCAGCCCCAACTAGTTCTCTCTCTCTGTGTGCATGCACTCCAACGAGCACGACACGTATGTTATCTTCTCCGATGACTGTCAACGTCTTCATCAACAAACAAATTACAACCATCATTAGCTGGAACCAAGTTCGATCCGAAGAAGCTAGAAACGAGTTTTAATGCAACTATATATATATATATATATATATATATATATATATATAGAGTGAGGCCTGCCGCAAATGCGGCCGGCCCACTCTAACACCCAAAACCCAACTAAAACTTAAAAAAAAAAAAGCCCAAACCCAAAATCTATCACCGGTTGAGTGATAGAGTGGGCCGGCCGCAAATGCGACCGGCCTCACTCTGTCATTCTCATACATATATATATATATATATATAATTAATGTGATTTGATATAGTAAAATGAAAAGAAGTACACAGTGATTAGAATTACTCATTTAGTGGTGTTTTATTTTGATATACATTCACATTTTCATTCAAAAATTTACACTTTCCTTACTTTTTAAGTGACAATTCTATTTACCTCTAAACTTTCACTTAATTATAAATAAACAATGCAGATAAACCAACAAAATATTAAATCCCTCCATAGTTCCAAGACCTACAAAGTAGTCTAGAAACTTGAAAAAAAAAATACGTTTCTTTAAATTTAATAAAAAAAATTACTACTACCACTACTAACTACTACTACTACTATTATTATTATTATTATTATTATTATTATTATTATTATTATTATTATTATTTTAAAAAACAATTATAGGCCACAAGTTGGGCTGGCCCATAGGTGGCACGGTCCAATGGGCCAAATTAGTATGATTGAGGTACATATATGGGATGTTGTGGAGTTCACAAACCTTTATCCTTGAGATTAACTCTATGCTATGTGAGAAAATTATCATCAAATTTACAATTTGATATTGATTATTATTTTATGATCAATATGTTGTATGTAATCACATTTTTTTTAAAATGAGAAGACCTTAATTTAGTGTTTAGCCCTCTAATTTTCAAACGAAACCGATTCTTTTGATCTATGAAGAAGGCAAACCGAAATCAATATAATAAGATAGATTATAAATTAGTTGATTAGTTAACACAATGCTACACATGAATCATTTCTCAAAATAAAAACATTTCATACCAATCGCAAATACATATTTAACATTAATAAAAAAAAATAAAACAAACCATTTAGTTAAAATCAACGTAACAATGTAACTCCGGTTCAACTAAGAACCTCTTCCGTAACCAAGACAAACAGGAGGGATCTCTACCACTCCTTCGAAGCTTAGGAAAGTCGCAGAGAGTCTATTCACTTGCAGTTTGGAGGGTATACTTAATATAGACTATACACGGGAGTTTGTATGCCATATGAAAGTGTGCATGCGCGGTGGAATACGATTACGGCTTGAATCGCTTCGAGGTCAAGTTGACTTGGATGCATAAGGGAGAACATGATCATTAGGGGTACAAGTGAGCTTAAACATCAGGATAATCTCCTGCACACACAAAAAAGGCGAAGAGATTATAAAAAAGGTGGGAGCAATAACTTTCTCTAATGATTGTGTCTCCTACTAGTTGAACGGGTTGAAAGACTGATCTTTGTAGATCCAGACTGCTAAACTCTATTCCACTTCGCATGCACCTATCCATACAGCATACAATACTCCTATGAAAATCAGATTACTTATACCTGCATCCAACGGTAAGGGTATAACACTAGCGAGGGGGAAGTCGTACTAGTATCCACCTGTTCTTTTTGGTTCTTTATGAACTTGTAACATGTAATAAAGGTCCAACTAGAGATCGTTTGTTTCTTTGATTTCAATAAATGTGGTTTATCCACCCTTTTCAATATATATATATATATATATATATATATATATATATATAGTGATATATGGTGTGGGTCGATTGCACTTGCGGCCCGCCATACTCTACATGATAGGGCCGAGTCTCAGGCGGCACGGGGCCCGGCCCGATATCACATGAGATATGGCTGGCCGGCTGCAAGTGCGGCTAACCGCACCATATCATATATATATATATATATATATATATATATATGTGTGTGTGTGTGTGTGTGTGTGTTGTGTGTGTTGATCCGGCCGCCTCCCATTTTGACCCCTAGAGCATATTTGAAAGATTTCCAACCGTGCGGATGGAAAGATCATCGAAAAATAAGCTAGCCTGTCAATTTTCATACAATTTGGTGATCATTTGGTCCTCCTACTTAACGGTTAGAAATTTTAATAGTAAAAATCCAAGATTTTATTTAAATAATAGGATTTGAAATTTTCTCTAATTTAATTTTTATTAAATTGCCAAGGGCATTTTAGTAAACTGTGAATGAGAAGATTCACCAAGAATAACTAAATTTATTTCATAAATTTATTGGCAATTGATTTAAAGAAAGCCTCTTGATTTAATCAAATCCTAAGGAGGAAAGAATAAAATTATAGAGTAAATTCATTAGTGATTGATTGAGTCAATTAAAGAAAGGGTTTGAAATCGATTTAATTGAAACATTGATTAAATTCCTAAATAGGGATTTGGAAAGAACAAATATGGAAATGGACAATCATGCATGTATGATTCCAATCAAGGGATTGCAATTCCCTATGAATTATAACCCCAACACCCTATAAAAACCCATGGAGAGAGTTGTAAACACACAAGCTCCTCCTTGTCTTCTTATCCTTCACCTTCTCCTGCTTCCTGGAGATCACGTCGGTGAGTGGGCAGGGGCGAGGGAGGGAGCCAGCGGCCTTTGGAGGTGCGAAGGAGCCGCCGGAGATCCACGTGGAAGAACGCGACGCCGTCAAGGTGTTTGCATGTACCTTTTCCCCGGAGTTATCGCTGCTGACCGCCAACCATCGGACTTCAAGGTAAGGCTGCGTTTTTCTGTCTTTTACGATACTACTCTCGCATGCATATGGAGCGATTGAGAGAGAGAGAGAGTGGGGTGGTCCGGCCAGGAGTCAGGCATGAGGACAGGCACGGCCTGCAGAGGAGAAGAAGATAAGAGAGTGAGAGAGAGAGAGAGAGAGGGAGGCGGGTGAGAAGAGAGAAAATGATAATTATCAATTAACTAAATTAAATGTTAAAATCTAGTTAATAGATTTGGCTAAGGTTTAGATTTAAATTTTGATTAAGTAAATTAATAAATTAAACCATGACTTAATTAATTCGTTGAGTTTGATTAAAATCGGTTTAATTAAATGGATATTGAGTTAGATTAGTTAATTGATTTGGGATTAACTAATTAGTCCATTAATGGGTAACTAATTAATTAGTGAGATAACTAATTAGTAATTAATTAATTTGGTTAATTAATTAGTTAGTTGATGAGTTGAATGGTTGATTGGGGATTAACTAAATGGATAATTAGTTAATTGAAGGATTTAGTAATCAATTAGTGACTAACTAATTTGGTTAGTTAGTTGATTAGTTGATAAATTGGGTTTGGGCTAACCAGTTAGCACGGTTGGGTTCGACCAACTAGCAAATGGATTAGTATTCAACTTAATTAGTATTCATTAGTTTGACCAAGATTAAATTGTTGAGGTTAATCAAATAATGAATGATGATTTGGTCAAAAGGTTGGGTCAGCCAAGTAAGTTGAGTATGGATCATTTTAGACCAAGTTGGTGGAATCAAATCACTTAAGTATGGACTTAATCAATAATGATGGGCTGGGCTTGGTCATTATATAGATAGTATTTTATTTGATCTATTAAACAGAACTATGAGGTTAAGTGGTTGAACCTAGCTACAAAAGAATAAAATAAATAAAATAGTGGGAGAGGTGGGTTGAACCCGAGACTTCCCACAACCCACTATTGGGCCTTAATCACCAAGGCCCTTGTCCATTGGTGATAAAGTAAGTCAGATTAAATTGATAAAGCTATAAAAGAAAAAAGAAAAAAAGGAATATAGGGCGAGTGGGTAAGATTGAAAGAACCTTATAGAAGGTGTGGTGGGCCTTGACCACCAGGCCACCTAGGCTCTCTTGCATAAATAAACAAGTATAAGAATTTAAGGGTAGAAAGGAAGGCCCATTAAGCTGGGCTGGGCCCAATTTGGGCATCTTGTATATGCATCTGGAATCATACGATAATACTAATGATCGATATAGGATTTATTATCAGGGTTGACATAGATGAGAAGTGAGTTGGTTCCTTGGGACACCAGGCTTCTTGACTTCAGGTAAGTACTTTTGCCTAATACCCGCCCAGTGATGGGCTTTCTTGACTTTGTTGATTTATGTTTCTTGTAAGTTACTCATGCCTAGTTACCACCCATTATTGGGTTTCTTGTTTTGTTGCATGCTATCTATTTAGCATGTTTCTCTTTGATATGTTCTGTTTGTGCACATACATGCTTGTTATTTGCTTTCATATCTAGTATGTGCATGGTTGATATACTAGAGGTAGGGTGTAGCTCTACCGGTCTTTGATATGTGAGTTAGCCGTACCCACCTGTGGGCCGACACTTGATCATGGGCACATGGTCTTGCGTGCTGGCCGGGAGGTATGTGCTAACTGAGATGGTTTTTTCGCCCGGCACAATGGAGTGTAGAGGCTCCGGTTTGAGAGAACGTTCAGGGACGGGACACCCTGACCTTCTGGCATTCCATGCCAGAGGGAGGATACTCAGGCATCACACTGTCAGTGATTGTCTGGCCGCCATGTCGACATGTACGAGAGGTGGCGCTATCGAGATGCGACAGGTTGGTCGCGCACAACGGATTGTTGTGCTTGTAACTGTCCGGGGGATAACTTGATCAGTTTTGTGATCTTTCTGTTGAGCCCGAGGGCTATCTTGGATAGGAGTTGTACCTTGATGTTTGTGGTAGACTCCTAGGTCTCTTTGATGATACTTGACATTGCTTCTATTGTGCCTTTGATTTTGTTGCAGGGTACTTATTGAGATTTCCATTCGAAATCTCATGCATTTGTTTCCTCATTCTCTTTCAGGTTCTAAGTCGTAGGAGTCTCAGAGATCGTGCGAGAGACAAGGGGAGGGGATCTTTGCCGAGGTCGGAGGATCTCAGTTATCATTTTCCTTTTGAGTGAGATTTATGTTATTAGGACCCATGTAGGGCCTTGTTATTTAGGGTCCCTGAACCCTGGATTTGATTTTATTTATGTTGTTAAACTCTGATATTTGATTACGACATTTGAGTTATATCTGATTTTATGTGTTATCTGCTATACTTATCTAGGCCTTGTATCTGAGAAGGGCTCACCTCCACTTAGATACGGTCGGTTACGTATGCGATGCAGGAGGTCCCGGGATTGGGTCGGGGCGTGACATTAATGGTTCAGAATTTCAACCATTAAGTGGGAGGACCACAAAGTCACCAAATTGTATGAAAATTGACAAGTTGGCTTATTTTTCGATGATCTTCCCATCCATACGGTTGGAAATCCTTCAAATATGCTCTAGTGGTCAAAATGGGCGGTAGTCAGATCTGCACAGTGATCCAGCTGGCCACACTGTAGAAGGTCCGTATATATATATACGGGGTTGATACTATGCGGCCAACCTTATCATTGTGCAAGTGCGGTCACCTCATTTTGACCCACTTGCAGAATGTTTTGAGGAAATCCAACCGTATAGATGGAAAGAATATCAAAAAATAAGCTAGCATGTCAATTTTCATACAATTTGGGAAATTGTGGGGTCTTCATCTTAAATGGTGAAATTTTGAACCGGTAAGATTTCTATAAATTTCCACCCGTTAAGATGAAGACCCTAAAAGTTCCCAACTTGTATGAAAATTAACATGCTCGCTTATTTTTCGATGTTCTTTCCATCCATACTGTTGGAAATCTTTAAAATACTGTGCAAGTGGCCAAATGGGAGGTGACCTTACTTGCACAGTAATCCGACCGACCTTATAATATCATCCCCTATATATATATATATATATATATATATATATATATATATATATATATATATATATATAGGATAATTATAGGATGAGGCCAGCTGCAAGTTCAGCCGGCCCATCCTATCACTCATCCTATATGATTTTTGATGGTATGGTCCCATGATTCTTAGGTATGAGCCCATACCATCATTTGTAGATATATATATATATATATATATATATATATATATATATATATAGTCATAGTCATGTTAGAGTGAAATAGGCCGCATTTGCTTAGGCCCACTCTAACACCCAAAACCAAAAAAAAAAAAAAAAAGCCCAAAACCAAACCCACCCCATGGCTGAGTGATAGAGTGGGCCGGTCGCAAATGCGGCCGTCCTCACTCTATCATTCTTATATATATATATATATATATATATATATATAATAATAATAATAATAATAATAATAATAATAATAATAATAATAAGATAAGGGTTCTGATGGGTGGGCCGGCTGCAAATGCAACCGGCCTCACCCTATCAGGACCCTATATATACATGCAACCGGCCTCACCCTATCAAGACCCTATATATATATATATATATATATATATATATATAACAATGTAACTATATAAGTTCAAGACATTTAATTCACAACCCTATTTGAAAGTTTGAAATTATTATTGTCATTTAAATCAGTACTATCATGGAAATAATTCATCCCTAAAGATTAATAACCATACCAATTAAATTATTTGATCCTCCTCAAAATAAGATTTGATATTAATTTTCCCTGTATATTAAATTCATACTGCTCTGATGATATCATGTATATTATTGTTGAAATAATCTCTATTTTTAAAGAATATTTTTCTTAAATAATTCTGTACTATTACTGAAAAGCAGCGATATAATTTGATTATATTCTCCATTAACATGTGGGTGTGTTCTACCAAATCTTTCATTTTGTTGCCACATTTCTGAAAATTAAGATGAGATATGCTCTTTAATCAGATGCATTTATGCATCTCTGTGCATAAAGTATTGCATCTTTAATTGTTTATTAAATTTTATGGAATCCAATGTTTATTATGCTTCATGTCTCAAACATTATATGAAGGCAGTGAGATCTCATGCAATGCTATATGTTTTAATAAAAACCAAATAGCCAATTAGGCAAATCTTCATGAAATGCAGGGATTACCATTATCAAAAAAACAAAGCAGGGATATACATTGATGTATTAATGCCATCTCACTTCTGATAAAACTATTTTATATAAATTATTTTTTATTATGAATCAATTTCGCAGGGATATACATTGATGTATTAATGCCATCTCACTTCTGATAAAACTATTTTATATAAATTATTTTTTTATTATGAATCAATTTCATAGAATAAAATGAACGATGGTTCCGTTTCATTATATATCAATGATAAGAGAGTGATGTATTTACTATGCATTGGTGGGTGACCCATAATTATATTTTTAAATCTCAATTAAAGGTTTTGGCGGAAAAAAAAAACTTTTTATTGGGAATTATGTTGGGGATAACACACTTGGGGTTATCCCCGTGCCAAACACAGACGATGTACGTACATGGCTCCTAGGGCTAAAGGAAAGATATACAGTTAAATCATTATACAACCTCATAATAGATGGAGGAACCCGATGTCCAATTCAAAAGAGCTTCTGAAAACTATCATACCCTAAAAAGATCAGACTGTTAGCTTGGCTCGCCTAAGATAACAAACTACTCACCTTGAATAACCTGACAAAGAGACACAGAAAAGGCAGATAGACACTATGTAACTTATGCAATGAAGTTGTAAAAACAACACAACATCTACTTATCAAGTACACTGAAACTCAAAAAATCTGGGAGCACTACTGTCCAAGGTTTAGGTTAGAAACTACCCCCTAGACGATAGTAGATCTCTAGGGAGGTAATCATATAGGTAAAAAGCTTCAAAAAGAACTTCAACTAGGACGGAACCTCGCAATGATAACTATTACTTTAAGCACGTGGCTCGAATTGAACCAAAGATGTTTCCGTGGAAAACAACGTGTTTTTATCGGAATAGTCCGAGGGATTAACCTTCTAATGTTGTCTTGTTTGAGGCATCTCATGCGTCCAAGAAGCCAAAGTTGGTGCTGATGGAATCTATCTTCAAGAGGAGTCTCGCCTTCACAAATGAGAGGTCATCATCAAACGGGGATGAAGAGGATGACTTTGAAGATCTCATAACCCCAAGGATCAACAGTGAGGAATGAAACACTAGTTTCTACATGTATAGGGGTTATGAGAAACACTATGTAAACCTCACCTATGAGGATGTAAATCTCTATCTCAATAAATAAATGAATGTTGTTTATCCATTTTTATCAAAAAATAAAAATAAAAAAATAAAAAAATTATTGAACGATTGTCTCACATCATTTTTGTTTATATGTTTCTTAATCCAAATTTTATAATTTATTCATGAGAATCACAAAGAAAAATATTTTCCCCACGTTAGAGAAGAAATATCTCAAAGCATGGTTGAGAATCATTAAAGATTCTCTAATCTAAACTAATGAACTCTAAATAAAATCATATTCTATGTAATTTTTTATAACAATTCTTTTACTAGTTATTGGCAGATGATTTGTCCTAGTTGATAAGACTAAAAATGGAGTTAATCAAAAGTTAGAACTGTGGAGAAACACTTTTGAAAGTAGAGACTTTAAGTTAAATAGAAGTAAGACAAAAAAATATGCGTTGTAATAATAGTTTAAGTAGGAGAGATAGGGGGAAGTGAAACTAGGTGGGGTGGTACTGCCTAAATGTAACCATTCTAAGTATCTATGTTCCATTTTCAAGGATGATAAATGATAGATGAAGATGTAACTCATAGAATCAAAACAAGATGGTTGAAATGGAGAAGTTCCATGGGAGTGTTATGTGATAAGAAGATACCTAATAAAATGAAGGGAAAGTTCTATAAAATGATAGATAAACCATCATTGATATACGGGAGTGAGTGTCAGGCAACTAAAATTCAACATATTCATAAAATGAATGTGGTAAAAGTGAAGATATTAAGGTGGAAGAGTGGTCATATAAAATTGGACAGTATTAGAAATAAATACATCTGATAGAAGATGCATGTGGCACCAATCGAAGATAAAATAAGAGAAGGGTGTTTAAGATGATTTGGACTCATGTGCGTTGTAAATCCCCAGGTGCCCCGATTAAAAAATGTGATAGTTTAGTAATAGAAGGTAAGAAAAAAGGTAGAGGTAGGTCTAAGATTACGTGGAGAGAGATAGTGTTTAAGGCCCTACGTATATTAGATATTAAGGCGGATCTTACCTTTGACAGAGAGATATGGTGACAAAGAATCTATATAGCTGACCCCATCTAGTATGGGATTAAGGCTTGGTTGTTGTTGTTGTTGTTGTTGTTAATAAGACTATCAAATGATCAAGTTGTTCGTAAACAACTTGATATCGGCTCAGTAAAAGATCAAGCTCGACTTGGAATTTTGAACTTTTGAGTCAAGCTCGAGCTTCAGTTTTGAGCTCAATTCTAGTCGAGTTTGATTGAGCCCAGCTTGAAAGCTGGAAATATATAATATAATATTAATATTAACAAATATTAATATATAAATATATTTTAAATTTCTAGCTAAATTGAGCCGAGCTCAAGCAAACTTATTCAAGCTTTTGCTCGAGCTCAAGCTAGGCAATTGTTGTTGTAAAAATTATAATTTAACATCACTTCTTGGTTGTGATGGTTTCTAAGCTTTTTCATATAACATATAATGTATTTACATCCTCCATAATTTTGGAATTCAAATCTTTAAAAATAATCAATTACTTAGAATGTAAATTTTCAAAAGAATACAACGGCCATTTTTTTTTTTAAATTATTGTCTTGTGAATGTAAAATAAAATTTAGAAAATATATAGTTTTCATTGATATTGTAACCGATAAAAATTGCAATAAATTGAGAAATTTTCACGTTTATATTTGTTTTCTAATAAATCAAGTGATAGTGATACCCATTCGATATACTACCAAACAACATAATGAGAGAATAAGATTAAATGCATAATAATTTTTGCTTTGAAGTTGACTAGTAAAACTAATATAACCAGTAATCTATCAACATTAATAGAACATTAAAATATATATATATATAATTGATATTAACTACAATGATATGAAATTTGGGGAGTTTGATAAGGGGAAGTAGTATAGGGCAGCACAGCTTTTAAAATTTGATAACTTCAATTATTTATATTATATTAATATTTAAATATTATAATATATTCTAATTTAAAAATATATCATTATTAATAATAGCTTATATTATTATTTATAAGTTAAAAAATGTGATTTTGTACATCTTTTTAAGATATTAATGAATATTATTCATTTAGAAGGTCTAAGGTAAAAATTTTATTATTAAAAAATAAAAAATTAATCAAGTATGTTTATAATCGAAAAAATAAAATTCGGCTACCACACCTTATATCACCCATATCACATGAAGAGTTCGAGACTTCCTTTTTTTTAGTCGAAATAAAGTCAATTGTATTTTGATTTGTTTCACCATTGTAAACAATGGATTTATTTGATTATGGTTCTTTTATCTTTGTTAGTTTTTGTTTTGTTTGTTTGTTTTTTGTTTTGTTTTTTGTTTTTTATTTTTTATTTTGTTTTTTTTTTTGGACAAGAGCAACAAGTGCCCCTACAACGGAACACCCTGAGGCTTACCTATTGGGAAGTCAGGAGCGTGCACAAGCATGAAACAACCAGAGGCTTACATTCTTGTGGCCTCACTTTGCAAGAGCAGGGGCTCAATCCTAGGTCATCTTGAGAGAAATACCCCGTACATTTTAACAAGAGATCCTGGTATCAATCGGCCAAGAGTCCAATGGTTCTTTTTTTTTGTTAGTTTTATCCATATATATGAAGAGAGTATATGAAAAATGTATTATTTTTTACCTTTTTCTAACAAATGGTCAAAACAATTTTCATATTGAACACATAAATGTCAAATTGATAAAGAATAGCTACAAAGAAATGCAACAATAACCAGAGCTCTTCCATAAAGTTACTAGAATATGATTAACCTCTTAGATTAGAAATCACAATCAGACAGGAAGTGATGTTTCTAGTGACTGACGTTGTTGTTTTTGTTTCCTTCATCAGTTCCTATATCCATTATGTTTCTTTCTTTATTTTTTTTTCTATTTTTTTTTTACATAGCCTTTGAAGATCTCAGAGGATTTGTCAAAGGATGTGGTGTGCCGTACAAAGATGAGAACTCAAATTTAAAAACTTTGCTACTCATCTAGTAAATTGCTCAAATTACTCTCGTTAAAAAAACGGGACTCAAATCTAAAAATTTTACTCATCAAATAAATTATACGAGACCCAAAATATCGCTAGACAGATAATCCTTTGGTATTATGTTTCTTGACTCACGGCTTCCATTCATCATGATCATATTGTTAAGAACTTCATTAAAGAACACGGTGACTCGGTGAGTCCGCTAAATCTTCCAAGCACGCGTCTTCAAAACACGCTTCCAATGGTTAATTGGTATTTATCATAGAAAACATTCATTGTGTTTAAGCTTAAACTTGATGAAGTCATAAGATAAGAGTTAATAAATGTACAAGATCTCTAAAGAGTTATTTTGTAGACACGTGCACCCAAGAATTGACACGTGTCCCTACCTCACACGTGACCTAATGGGCCACGACCTTTTGAAGCCCATTATATAAGCTCCCACTTGCCACTTGTAACTCCATCCCTCAACTTCTCATTATCTTCTCATTCTTCTCATTCAAACTCTCTCACCCCAAACATCTCCACAAACCTCTCTTTGTTTGCCACCAATCACTCTTCTCCCAACAACATGCTTTCTCTCTAACCTCTCTCTCTCTCTCTTTCTTCACCACCAAACAAAGCTACAAACCATGGTCTTCAATGGCTTCTACTTCCTCCATGCCCTCCCTAACATAGCTTTCCTTCTCCTCTTCTTCTTCTTCCTCACAACCCATATACATTCACTCAACAGCCCTCCATCTGAAGCTTGCAAGAGCTTAGATACCATGAAAACCAAGCAGCAATGTGATGTGCCCCAAGGCTACATAAACTATCTCTACATCTACTACTGCACTTGTGGGGGTTACCCTCTCTTGGGGCACACCCTTCTCTTTCTCTGGCTTGTGGTGTTGTTCTACCTCCTTGGGAACACTGCCTCCCAGTACTTCTGTGCCTCTTTGGAGAGCTTGTCCAGAGTATTGAGGCTTTCCCCATCCATAGCTGGTGTCACTCTGTTGTCTTTGGGGAATGGAGCTCCTGATGTGTTTGCAAGCCTTGTGTCCTTTGCTGGCTCCGGCACAGGTGAGGTGGGGCTCAGCAGTGTGCTCGGCGGCGCCTTCTTTGTCTCCACTGTCGTCGCCGGAGCCATAAGCTTGTTCATCTCCGGCAAGGGTGTAACCATTGATAGGTCCAGCCTCCTCCGTGACACCTGCTTTTTCATTCTGGTCCTGTGTTCTCTTCTTGCAATCTTAATCTCTGGAAGCATTGGATTGTGGGGGTCTCTGTGCTTCTTCTCTTTATACATTGTCTATGTCTTTGTGGTCTCTACTTCTCATCTCTGCACCAAGAAACAACTGGAGATGGGAGTTCCCCTTCTGGATGGAATCAAAGTTGAAGAACCAGTCTGCACACAGAGCCTGACAGTTCATCAATGTCAGGGATGCTTCAATCTTGTGTTTCAACTCATAGAGCTCCCACTCTACCTCCCAAGAAGGTTAACAATCCCAGACGTCTCTGAAGACAGGTGGTCTAAACCATTTGCTGTTGCTTCAGTGTTTTTATCTCCATTACTGTTAGCAACTCTTTGGAGTTCTCAGACAGGGGTTGAGATTGGATCAAAGAACAGCATGACACTGTTCTTGTTGGGTGGTTTAGCAGGGATGGTGTTAGGAATCACTGCATTGGAGACAACTGAAAGTTCAAACCCTCCAAACAAGTTCTTGTTCCCATGGCTTGCTGCTGGGTTTCTAATGAGTGTGGTCTGGGCTTACATCACTGCAAGGGAGCTGGTTTCTCTCTTGGTCTCCATTGGAGTTATACTTGGGATAAGTCCTTCAATCTTAGGACTCACTGTGTTGGCCTGGGGGAACTCCATTGGAGACCTCATTGCTAATGTAGCCATGGCTGTCAATGGAGGTCAGGATGGAGTTCAGGTTGCAATCTCTGGATGCTATGCTGGTCCTATCTTTAACACACTTGTGGGGTTGGGACTGTCCCTTGTGATCTCATCCTGGGGTGTTCATCCCTCTCCATTTGTGATCCCAAATGACCTGCCATTGTTTGAGACTCTGGTGTTCTTGATTGCTGGCCTTCTCTGGTCTCTGGTGATACTCCCAAGCAGGGAGATGAAGCTTGACAAAGTCTTTGGTGTTGGACTTGTTTCCATTTACTTTTGTTTTCTTTGTTTGAGGATCAGTGAAAGCCTTGGAATTCTGCAGATTGGTGATTTCTTCCACCTCTGATTTTTCTTGTTTTCATCAAAAAATTGTATCATTATTTGTAAATAAACTTATCAGATTTTGTTGTACAAATGGTAACAGAGCCAGGTTTGATGATTAGTGGAAACATTAGCAGTGTTTTTATTTTTTTTTAATTTTTGTTCTGCGTGGCATGGAAGTTGTATGCCGACAATGAAAAGAAGCGTGTGGGGATGGCAATCTGCAATGTTCCACCACAAGAAAAAGTATTATTTTTAAAGTTCAAGTGAAAGTCACAGGAATTTATTCCTTGGTGTGAATATGTGGCTGTAAAGGGTCTTGCTTTTGGTTGTGTAATCGATGTTTTAGGTTTGATGACAACACAACGTTGATAATATTTGTCCAAAGTTTGGTGTCGGATGACTTGGTCTCTGTCTGTTGTTTAATGTTTTTTAAATTAACATCAATGTCAACATCAATTGCTAATGGATAATAATGTTTTAATTGTAGTATGTGAGACAGTTAGGGGTAGAAATTAGCTGAGCTCTTGCTTGAGAATAGACTCTGAATCATATATTACAGGTGCGTCTAAGATCCTCTATTTGTAAGAAGGAGGGATTCGATCTCGGATTTTTTTTTTTTTTTCTGAAAGAGCGGAATTTCTTAACAAAGCAATCCGATAAGACCATTGGTATATTATAGATCATTTTAATAAATAATAAAAAAATATTTTGTTTATGAATGTTTGGAAACTTCCCAATCCATGGGTAAAAATAATATATAGGATAAAATAAACCAATCATAATCAAACACAAATAGATTACCTTATGCTCTTAGTTTTTAAGTGATCAAGTTGAGCATAGCTTAATTTAAGTTAAAATTGACCTCTTTTACATAGGCTTTATTTTATAAACTATAAATATATGTGTTAGAAGATCAACATATGCACCAGTGGTCTAGTGGTAGAATAGTACCCTGCCACGGTACAGACCCGGGTTCGATTCCCGGCTGGTGCATTTTAATTTTGCATTGCTTTTTAAAATATTTTATATTGCCCTTAGGTAATTCTCCCTATCATTATATATTAATAAAATTATACTTTGCAGTGATGATTTTTGTTTAAAAATTATCTATATTCTATAGTATTATTTAATAATCATATTTTATAAAATAGTTATTTTTTAAGTTATTCCAAAATTATTATTTTATTGGAGATATTAGAATATGTTGCTTCTAAAATCGGTGTTTACCTGGGATCGACACTGACCTCAAATCAACGGTTAAATTTGTATTTGGTTGCGTGGACCTTGACAATTGTTGAGGGAGATCACAAACACCTTCCGGTGATCGAGAAACCTGCACAGGAGAGCAACCGATCAGAGTCGGCATGATGCCGAGGTTTAACTCCAATGGTCAAGTTAGAGGAATTCTTTATCTGGTTGGAGATGTTAAAGTGTTGTCTTTCTTTTCTTACCTTCTTCTGGTGATGCCTTCTCATAGTTATAGCCTTGGCTTAAGTGATTCTCGTTGTAATGAGTGGATATGGTGGGGGCTCTCCTCTGTGTTGGGTCGGCTTTTCCGAACCCGTCCCCTTGGTGTCAGGGGTAACTTTTTCCCTGTCGCGTCAAGGACCAGGCCGGTTTCTTCTAACTATTAAACCGAGGGCCAAGTGGAGTTGTCTTACCTGTCAGGTCGGGAGCCAAGTGGGCTCTTTTTCCCACTACTTCCAATGTCAGGCTGGTTTTGGCGCTTGCCCTTTCTGTGTTAGGATTCTTTATCGACCGTACTTATATCCTGACACAGGTCATTATGCCCCTTAACCTTCTACTGTTGCTCTTCCCCATGCCCTGACTTTGGCCCAGATCTTTTGTCCGAGTTAGGGGGATTTGGGTAGGGATTTGAGTCGGCTAGAAGGGCGTTAGGGGTGTTAGCGTTTATTAGACATGTGCGGGATGGGCGGGTGCTGGGGTGGTGACCACGTGTACTGGTCAGATCGGCTAGCTTGGTGGCCCATATACGGCCACGCGGCTAACTTTTTTTACTCTTATCATAATATATTGGGATAAACTAATTATAACTGTATATCTACATTTCACTAATGATTTTGATGTTTATAGACAAAGTTTTATTAAGTTTATGTGGTGACAAGATAAGAATAAATCATCGTTTTTTAGATGGCTTGTCCGCAGTTAACATTGATGAATACTATTGCTTATAGTGTTGTCATTGTTCATAATAGCAACCGCTAAAATTAAGAATTTAAGAGTTTACATAAAGATAACATTTTTCATATAATTTATCTTTTTTTTTGCAAATTTCCACCACATGTTGGAATTATTATTTCTATAAAAATAATGTATTTTTTTTTATTTTTTTGACTTCTCCGTCATAACATTAGATAACAAACATCGCAAGACTCAACTTCTCTTGTTGTCAGCAATAACGAGCGTAGAATATTATCAGCTCTTTTTCCGCTTGCTATATTACTAAATTAGTAAACCTTCTCGATGTTAAGAAACTACTTATTATATTTAAATATTATTTTTATTTAAAATAATTTGACATGCATCTCTAATGAGTATCATACTATCATAAGTCACAACATTTTCATGGAAGACTTGTCGCTTTTAGGTTTGAGATTCATTCATTACAATGTCCATATCAATGCATCTTCTCTCAACAATGATAGAGATAATCACTTCCTTAGTTGAGCCCTCCCTCACATTGTCCTGCCCTAAACCTCCCAAACTCCTAATCCCCACAATTTTTCAAAGGATGTGGTCACTCTCATGCATGAATCATGATAGTATTCATTTTTGTTTTCTTCACTAGTGTCATTAGTCAAGAGAAAGATGATGCATATTCTTTTGCTACTTGAACTTAATCCTTCACTCCTTATCACAAATTGAACAATCACATCACTCTACTTTATTTATGTAATTTGGTATAAAACTTATTTGTTCGATTGTGATAAGATATGGAACTTAAAAAGTGTAGTATAGAATTATCTATATCAATTGTTTAAAACTATAATATTAAATATGTTAATTTACAAACACAACAACATGAAATATTGAAAATGAAATGAAATTCATACTACAATGACACTAGATGGAGTATGTTGTGGATTAAGATTGGAGACCAACCACAGAGCACCCTCCCCCACAAAGAAGTTGAGAAGAATGATGAAACAAGTTGGGTGATAAACCCTAACCTATATTTGGCCTCATTGGCAGCTCACTCTCGGTTGTGTGTCCCTTCATTATTGATCAGTGACATGTATTTGTCCACTGTTCATCTTTGTTTCTTATCCATTTGTTCTATTTGAAATGGCCAATGTAGCCAATGAGGGGTCCATTTTCTCTTATGAGAAGCCTGGCTAAGGATGGCATGTGGAACCAACCTTTATAAGAAAAATTGGTAACTCATTCCTCTTACAAAGAAAGGGTGATGGGTTCAAATTATGCTATAGGCGTGGTTCTGGTGATTTGTCCGCATTATGTGATACTTTTTTAAGTGAGAATCAGAAATAAAAAGTTCATGTAGTTTTCGTGCTTAAAAATATGATTAGTCTTACATATTTACATGTGGTTAAGTAAATTGTGGAGCTAACAAAGTTAACAATATAGTGTGTACCAATGGCCTCTTAGCTTATTGGTACCGGGTTCCTACGTAGAGTGTGTTTATTCGAACGAACTGAGTTCAAACCCCCACTTATGTAGATGAGGATTCAGGTGTGTTGAGGTGGGCTCCACATCTGTATCCGTCTTTGACTTCCTTTATGGGGCAATTGTTGCTTTTGTCAAAAATATATAATATAATGTGTCTATATATATATATATATATATATATATATATATATTTGGTTGCTTGATATCTAAACTAGTCAGTGGTTATTTAGATTTGCATGAATTTGTATAAAAATTCCATATTTTTTCATGTAGTAATGTATCAAGGTTATTAAGATTCCCATATATTGATTAAATCTAAACACTTGCAAAAGCAAAATACTAAATAACTTACTCTACTCTTTGATAGCATTTAAAATAGACCAAACATGAATAATTAGTGTTGCAAAGAGATTGTTTGAAACCTCATAAAGATCAGTTTAATTTCAACATAACCAATTTTTACTAAGAAAGTTTGGTTAATCCATTCCTTTTCACAAGGAGAGTTTGTGGTTCAAATAACACTTGTGACTTTTCATATTTATTAAAAAAAATTCAACATGTTTTTTTTCTCTTTTCACAACTTTAATTGTTATTAATAAACAAACTCCAAACTCAACAAGGATAAGAGTGCTTTCCTCTGTGGCATCTACTCACATTCTTTCATTCAATATAGAAATATAAAAATAAGTACATCATCAAAGCTCAAATCAAAACAAAGATAATGTGTAATTAAATCACAATCAAATCATCAATCCTTATAATTTAGAATCCACACAATTCTAGAATCCCAACGTCCCCACCAATGTTGGGTTCAAAATAATTGAGAAAGTTGGTGGACTGATTTCATCCATGTGGGATTGAAAGAATATGATTACCAAATGAAATTGAAATAAAAATAGATTATCAATATCTCACATCCTTCCTGCCTAACTTGGTGGCCCACGGTGGAATCACACAATTAAAAACAAGAAACATGATCCCTTGGCTACAAGATAAGAAAAGACTCTGATTTTGATGTAAAGGGTCCACCAAATCATCTTAATTAGAGAACATCACCCATCAATGAATCTAGATAGATTTATCTTGTAATTATCAAGTAGATAGGCACCTTCACCAAATTGTGTTCAATTGGCACTTCATTCCTAATGCGGACCAATTAGAGGAAAGATTCATACCTTGGTGCCGGTGACACGTTTGGGAGGTAAATTCCATGGTTTCATAGGGTTTTAGACCTTTTTCTATTTTTACTAAGATTAGAGGTATACATTGAGTTTTATTTTAATTAAAATTTTATGTTTCACTCTAAATAACTAATTGTAATCACCATAAAAGGAATCCTTTGATCAATAATATATATATATATATATATATTGAATTTTTGGATTTAATTTTTTGGAGGATTCTAGACTTTCTTTCAACAGTTCGAGTATTATTGATTAAACACTTGTGCGATTTAAGGATGAAATCTTCTTTTTTTTTTTTTTTTTTTTTTTACTTCGGTCCTACGTCAATCCCAACCAATGTTTTAGGCTACTGGGTACCAAGCTTCTTACTAATAGAAGTGGATAAACCATATTTCATTGAATTGAAATGATACATTATACATATTGAACATTCATAAAAGTAAAATCTACAGTGATATGTTTAAACTTTTCTTGCATCTTTGTCGGACATCATTCTCCGTCTATTGTATCATTGTTATTGATAGAGCACACAGGGACTTCTCAATGAACACTAGGTTTCTTTTGACTAGATTCTATGTTGTCTCCAACTTTGCTTATTTGATCGCATTGGTTGTATCAAATTAAAATAAAAAAAGAAAATCAATGTCTCGAATAAGTTTGTGTGAACATGTTGTTTACCATTAATACATCTCGATTTTTTTTTTTCAACCATAGGCTCTATAAGATGGCCATTGTGAGTAACAATTTTAGTTTCTCAAGCTTTAAGAGCACATCAGTTTAAGTAATAAATTTCATCATAAACCTTCTCAAAATGGAGCTACTAGGAAACAGAGTAGGTAAGCACATTCTATTGAATTGAAATGAATCTGTTCCAGGGATCCTTTTGTAAATGGATGATAGGGGAAAAAATATTTATTTGTATGCTAATTATTAGATATTTAATTGATATTTATATAATGACTAACTACCTTTGCAATAGACTTTGAAAACTTAATGATATGAAAAACCTCCAGGCAAACCGTAGCTTATCTTACTCTCCACATGGTTTAAGTAATCCTCAATTTTAGTCAAAGTTGTCAAACCAACCCGTTGAATTTTAATATAAGAAAACTTCGGCCTACGTGAATTACGGCTATCTGGGTCGTGTAACTGCACTCTAGGGGGTGCTCCCCTACTCCTTTTAGTTGCTCAAACTTGTCAATCTTGATAACTGTACCACAGTGTTTTTTCGTTTACTAAGATACCGAAATTAATTGTAACAACGGTTCGAATAGGACCTTTATGATAATAATAAATGAATGTGGTTTATTCACTTTTATCAAAAAAAAAAACTAACATAAGATATTTTTTAATAATAATATTAATTAACATACAAATTATTTCTAAATATTAATACTACTATAACACTATTTAAACTTAAATTTTTACTAAAATGTTAATATAAGGGGACTAAAACCAATGTTTTACAAATTCATATATTATTAATCTTAATAAAACCTTTAAATATTGGCATTTCTAGCATATATATCTAACATTATCCTTAAATTTTGTGACATTTAAACCCATAATATTCTTGTAATTAAAAAAACTACATAACCTTCATTGGAACCCACATGTTTCTTTCCAAAACAATAATATTAATATTACTAATATAATAACATTAATAATACTTTTCAAACTACATACCCTTCCATGTTCATTAGAATCCACAACAAACACATTACTCATAAAGACAATGAAAATGGATATTCAAGGGCCCACCCAAGAGTTTGGAAATTGGGCCCCATAAACCCACTTGTTGGCAATCAAGTTCCTGGAGACAAAAAGGGTACCATGCTAGCCTGTAACAGTACATAAACATAAATAATTTTATAAACCTCCAGATGTTAAAATTAACAAACCAACAGAAAAAAAGGTACCCAGAAAAACAAGCCTAACATTGAGAGATTCCTGAAAATGAGCAATTGATCCAAGTAATGGTATATTCAAATTGAAACTTCAATCTAAACTGCAAAGCATATGTACACCATTCCAAGGGAGAGAAGTCACCATCTATGCAAACCGAACACAACAGTTAGCATCTAATCCTTGTCTAGGAGACAATTAGAGTACTAGTGCATGTCAAGGATTTTGGCATCATTTACAGAAATAAGCATTGTTAGTTGATGAATTAGTGGTGTCAAAAAGCAGTTTGTGTGAAACACAACTGTGGCAGCCTCTTAATCATATTCGTCGTCTTCGAGATCAATACATTGAGTGCCAAGTCTTTCTGCATTTCCTGCAGCATTGCCTGTTGCCCTATCAAATTGCTGGTGGCCTAGATTATCATAGGGCTCTTCTATGGGGTATTGGACCCTCATTTGACTGGGGGAGTCATCTGTAATACAAAATTTTGATCGGTAAATTTGGTTGATTGAACATTGAAAGCATGTTGCTAATGTATAACACTCACCCCTATCTGGCAAATAAGCAATTTTTTCAATCGCGTCCATAAGGGCTCTCTCATGTTCCTAGAAAAAACATAGGAAACTGAAAATTACATTCTGAGCCTCAAATCTCAGAGATGTCATTAGTTAAATCTCAATTGCACAAGCATGCATGACACTTGATCATATGAAGTGTAAAGCATGCAATTACTAATGAACATGGAACTGACAAGCACATGCACCACCTACTCTGAGGATATGCTTTGCCTCTTGTAGGCGTGCTGGATCAGTCTTGTATCCTTCACATATCTTCTCCACCTGCCATATATCATTGAAAGATCACAAAATAAAAATATAGAACAACACTGCAAACTACTACAAGCCAAAGCCTGGAATTTTAGTACCTCCAAAAATTCAAATTATAAAAAAAAAGAACTCCACTTTCAGTGTTGCCACAACACATGAATAATAAAATTCATACATCTCAAATAACTTCAAACCTAAGCCAGCAGGATTTTAATGATTAAGTTTACTGAGGAAAGGTAAAACCATTCAAAATATATTTGCCAGCAGGTCAACCAAAAGTGCAATACTTACCAATAATAAGTCAGTAACCAGTCAACTTTTTATTGATTCCATCACAATGCTTAGGATTTTTGCTGTATTAAGAAACAATACAAGAATACATCTCTGAACCAAATAAAGTCAGGTTCATAACAGACCACTTACGTCAAGTAAAAGCTTATCTGTTGAACAAATCTGAATTATGTCAGATCCTGGCTTTATATTTTCAATCCCTGATTGCATTAAATCCTTTTTGGATGCTGGAACAACCGTTGATCCTTTTCTTCTCCTGATGTTAGATGCTTCCCTGTTTTGATCAAGATGAAACATGGGACGTCCAATACTCGCTTGTGGGAAGAACATCCCATCCTTGCAATTCAACTGATCATCCTTAAAATGTGCCTGGTCATATAAGTTTTTGATAAGGAACATAAGAATTTCAAAGTGCATTTTTCAAGGTTAAGTATTGGACCTCTAGCATTGAGCAATACAGCTAATAATAAATAAGTTAAAGAGGTCACTTATTTTCAAAAGAACTTTTGAAAAAAACACTGTATTCTTTAAATTTCCGTTAAATAGAAAAAGGTACAAGCAAAGATTACAAGTCCCAATGGAAGGACAGGTGAATTTGATAGAATTATAGGAGTATCAAGAGATAGGTAAATTTTGATAAAGAAAAAAAAAAAGTCAACTAGGTATTCATGTAATTTTTTTAACAAAGTAATTCAAGAACCCATTGCAAGCACCATAACATGAGCATAGGCTAAAATTATTTATCCTTGATTAGTAAAATGGCATATAGAACAATTTATCATATTCTTAGGTCATACATAAAGAAGTGTGGAGTGCCTGCTCAATTTTCTATGCATAAAACTAGCAACTTAGTAATTTAACCAAAGATAAATAGTCTGAAAGGTGATTCAAATGCTAATTTAACAGAATATAAGAAGATCCTATTAGGAGGCGTGATGAACCTTTTAGAATCAGCAATGATGTCAAGACTATCAGAAAATCAAATTTATGATAATGAATGCTTTAGACAGCTTTTTCAAATATCCCCCTTACTCCAGGAAAGATCAAGAGAATGAACTGTAGTTCCTCAGTGAAGCTTAGTGAAGTAAACATAAGTCACAGCACACCAAAGACACCAAGATAATTATAATAACATTGACATAACCATGGAGCTTTAAAATAAGAGATACAAATGATGCAATTGTTTATCATCAGTCAGATAAGTCTACATTTACCACAAGAGAAGAAGAAACAACCACCTGTGAAGGTTGAACAGATGGCAGATACTGTATAGAGGATGAAGGAATGTTTGATGACTTCAGCTTTTTTCGAGATACACAAACCATTGAATTTGGATCAATGCAGGAGGAATTCATGGTTGTTTGTTGCTGAGCACCATTGGCTTTGTGTGAATTCCTGTTTCACGGAACTATGAGGTTCACATTAGGAACTATAAAGAAACTAAAACTATGAAAAGAGCAAAGTAAAAACCTTAAGGCAATATTTTACATTTAAGGTGGAGTAAAAAAGAAACAAAAATAAGAACAGAAAAACCTTAATGACATGATTAACTGATCATGATTGATTTGCCCAAGGATCTCCCTATGTTTAGCATCAGAAATCCTCAGTTCTCTTCTTAACTCTGTTAGGAGAGTTTCCTTACCCTGAAAGGAGATACAAAACAAAACATTCTTTGTAAGAAAAAAGATGTTGGAATGAACAATAAAAGCTCATAACCAATAGTTAATCAGATGTTACCCATGATAGATCATCAGCTTGGACCCTAAACGCGCGTAATACAGCATCATATGCTCCCATCTCTATCAATTGAATTTGAGATTCCAAGTCAGCAGAATCTTCACCATAAGTCAATGGCCCAGAAGGAATCCTCATAGCTCCAGAAAGTAAGATGCACCTAAAAATCAAAGTTACCACCTGATTCGACATATTAGCATCAGCAACTATTGACAACATCGTCAAATTCAAGCATTCTTAAGCAGTTGCACATAAAAGAATTGATTCTTAAGATAATGACCCCTGCTGTTTAACGAAGATATGAACTCAAACACATGCAAGCACTAAATGTCATCTGAGGCAGCAATAATAAAGTTTTATCGAAAATGCAAGATAAAAAAAATCAACACTAATTTATTGATATCCATATCAACAAGATATATCACAAGCACCCAACGCATGCAGGCATAAAATCATCACAGGTCCTACACATTAAGAAACAACAAATAATGAGGCAAAATTATTAGCTTAATCAATGAAAACTAAGAGGTATTATTTCAAAAATAAATATAAATCAGAGATAAACAGAGCAAATTTCAGATCCACACATAGTTCTTCATGAACAACATAGGCTTTTACCCAAAGACAAGTTGATTTTTTTTTTCAAGAAAATGATAATAAAACCCCAAGCATTGCCAAAACCCCTAAAACATATAATATAAAAAAGCATCTCAAAACCTAAATTCCACCTCTGAAACACATGAAACATTATATTTTTCCCACGTTATAACTAAAAAACACAGATCGTAACCCACATTACGACTCAAAGGGATCTCAAAACCCTAAGCTTTAAACCTTCCATCCGATCACCATAAAGATTCAAAGAACAAGATGATGAACACATGAAACACGCAGCATGCTAAAAATATTAAAACATGAAAACATAAATCCATCGACAGAAACCAAGAAAAAGACATCATCTGATCCAATCTCAACATCCAGATCAAGAGAGAGAGAGAGAGAGAGAAAGAACTCGTGCTTCTGCTTCTGCTTTGATTCCGAGAGGAGATGGCCGAGAATTCGACGGGATTCTTGGCTCCTATTCTTGTTAATCCGGAATGCGGAGAGCTCTCCTCAAAAGCTCGGATTTTGCTGGCATTCCCTTGGGTCGAACGCCCGCGTATCAAAATTAGAACACGTCCATTTTGTCTACCGGCCGGTTTCCAAACTCCAAAATTAGAATATATTTAGTATATTATTTAAAATTTTAATTTATCATATATTTAAAAAAGAGTAAGCAAGGTGGGCCCGAGCTTATACTGAGATCAGGGCCACGTCATCAGTGACGATGTCGCTGTTTGACTATGAATAGCGGATCGAGTGCCCGTTACGAATCAGCAAGCTCTCGAAAATTCCACAGCCACCAACGACAGTTTACCGGAAAAAAATTCCCTCCTATTCATTGAATTCTCTCGCATTAATTAGCGTGCAAATCCCAAACCCTAGCTACCAATCCGCGAAATCTCGCTCCAATTCGCTGTTTTCCGAGGAGTTCTTAATCGTTCGTCGATTTGGATCACGTTCTCCTTCGTAGATCTGAAGCGAAGAAGGGTTTTTGGTGTTGAATTCGTTGGATTTTATTGATGTTGATCTGAGGGTTTGGGAGGAGAGGACGAGATGGGGAAAGGAGCGGGATGCGTGCCGAGCAAGAAGAGGCAGCCGGCGGGGGCGTCGGAGAACTCCTCCCGCGCCGCCGCGGCGGCCAGGGCCGCAGCTCCGGCGCCTGTAGAAGAGAAGAGCCCTTCCTCCGCCGCGTCGCAGCCGGTGGCGGCGATGGAGGAGATCAAGCTTAAGATATTTATAGTGTTCTACTCGATGTACGGGCATGTGGAGAGCTTGGCGAGAAGAATGAAGAAGGGGGTGGATGGGATTGATGGGGTGGAGGGGGTGCTTTATCGGGTGAGGGAGACGCTTCCGGTGGAGGTGCTGGAGCAGATGAAGGTGCCACCGAAGGATGAGGAGATTCCGTTCATATCGGCTGAGGAGCTGGTGGAGGCGGATGGGGTGTTGTTTGGTTTTCCGACGAGGTATGGCTGCATGGCGGCGCAGATGAAGGCCTTCTTTGATTCAACAGGGCAGTTGTGGAGGGAGCAAAAGCTCGCCGGGAAGCCGGCTGGCTTCTTCGTGAGCACTGGAACTCAGGGTGGTGGGCAGGAAACAACTGCGTGAGTATCTTCCTCTCTCTCTTTCTCTCTTGCTGTATTTGATAAGCATGACTGAATTGGTGTTTTCTTTTATAAGAACTAACTGTTGTGAGGTATGTTGGATTGGTTGTTTTAACTATGAATTTGTTTGTTCTATATGGTGGGCAGGATTTACTCTGATAGAATAGCTTAAACATGTTGTCATTCTGATAGATGATAATTCTTGATTAAAGATGAGGATCTTGATTAAGGTCTGGCGACTTGGTGGTATATTGGAGATAGATCAATATTGTGTCTTTAGTCGGCCAATTTGTTTGTAAATTTGTTTCTAGCTTGGTGCTCTGGGAAAAATGCAATTCAATTTTTATTTTTCTGATCATAAGCATCCAGATGGAAAAAGGCGGGAATTAGGACAACATTGAGGCTTTTATCTTTTTAAGAGTTGATGCATCTAAAAACATCCTAAATAATAATTTCAATTTCTCATTTATATGTGAAATATATTTTGCATATAAGAGTATTGTAATGATAGACAGTTTGGTATTGGAAATTCAAGAATACTGTGGCAATTTCTATTTCTTGATCGAACGAGGTAATCGTGTTTATTTTTGAGACCTCAATCTGGTGTCATTATCATTAAGAACCTAGAAAAGTCTGCACATTTGTCTATGTATGTGCTATATATGATCATCATTGGTTGCTGATTTTCTTCTGGAGCATGCTTATTTTCCTGGACTCATGAAGGCAAATATTTTGCATAAAAATTTAGTAATTCTACATTTTTTTACTTTCTTTAGTCTACTGTGGATTATATATTTCATCTCTTCCCTGTGACTCCTGGTGAGAATGCTGTCTACCCAAACAGGTTTTAAAAAAAGAAAAATTGTTTTACTAACATTCTTTTAGTTTTAGAATCATGTGAATTTGGTGCAACATTGGTGAATATACATATGTCTGTCCTTTATCATCTGGATCACATAACAGGTCTACAAATCTGATAGCTTAAGCAATATTGCTGAAATTCATTGTTAGATGTTAGTAATTTGCACTTTAGTAAGTAACTCCTCTCTCAGTTACAGTTGATTCTGTTTCACATCAACATATAAAAGGACACATATTTCTGTCATCTGAATTTTGAAGAATACATTGGAATGAGACCAACACACATATTAAACTGACCAGAGTTACCCACTTCTTTTTTTTAGATGGACGGCAATTACCCAGTTAGCACACCATGGTATGCTTTTTGTTCCCATTGGATACACCTTCGGGGCAGGCATGTTCAAGATGGATGACATTAGAGGTGGTTCTCCTTATGGTGCTGGAGTCTTCGCTGGTGATGGCACTAGAGAACCTAGTGAAACGGAGCTTGCGCTTGCAGAGCACCAGGGGAAGCACATGGCATTGGTTGCCAAGAGGCTTGTCGTAGCTTAATGTCTCTGTTCGTAATCAAATTCCATCCAAATTCCTCAAATTCTCAACTTTCTGCTTCCTCTTCTTATTATTTGAACCGTTGGTTTAATTTGTGAATGTTTCGAGTTCCAAATCTGAGCGTTCATCTTACGTGACATATTTGTGCAGATCAGTACAGAAGAGGATACTCATTATGTGTTGCATTGTTTCCTGTATTTCCAATTTATGCTGTAATTGTTCAGTATCGATCTTGTAAATGATGATTATCATTGAAATGTAATAAAGTTGTTTGGCCATCTCGCATCTTTGGTGGATCTATTGACCCTCTTTTGCCACTATATGCAGTGCAGTTAAAAATTCAAATCATTTTGTCACACCCTTTGATGCTGAAGTTTTATCTTTTATTTAACCTCTATTTCAAACCTCTGGTCGAGTGTTTGAAATGAAACCTCTATTCCACAATTAATCATTGTGTTTCTCACCATTTGAAATATGGAAACTTCTTTTATTGTTGCAAGTTAGGGTTGCATAGTTCTAATCTTACTTAAACTACTGTGTTTCTTGATTGGTGGAGATTAGTACCGTATTTTTTGATTGGTGGAGAGGCGATGACTGAAATAAACTTGATGTTTATAAAAATTATTAGGGATGTTTTCGGGGAAAAAAAATTAGAACCATAGGAAACCATCAAATCGGTAGGTTGAAAAATACATTAAAAAAAAAATCAAAGGACTAGTAGCCTAGCGGTATATCCCTCGGATCCCGTGAGTTGGAGCATTCTCTTGGGCAAGGTCTCGAGATTGAATCCTCAATTCTATAAATTTGCGGTATGGAAGCAGTTTCGGAAGTAGCTTTTATTCCTCGCAGACTCAGACACGGACAAAACTAGTCGTGACGCATCGGTAGAAAGTTTACTCCTTTCGAAATGTTCGCTATTACATCCTCGATCGTCTCCCAGTAATGCAGCCTTTTTAATACCTTAGTTAAAAACAAAAAAAAAAAAAAAAAAACACGTAAAAAATAGTAGTTTTTCAACCATAAAAAAATCATAGAAAATTATACAATTTGAATGGTAGTGAAAATAAATAAATAAATCATATATAATCATGAAACAAACAAGTCCTTAGGATGACTGATAAATTTGTAAAAAACCTTACCAATTTTTTTGTAACTAACATGTCAAATTTTTTACCAAGGAAGAAGATTCATATCAGTGCAAAATTATGGTGATTGTAGATGGATTGAACAATAATTTTTTCCTGTAATGTGAATGTGTGTGTGTGTTTTGGTTGGTGGTGTGTCACCACTAGATCTGGTTGATGACTTTGTTCAGGTTAAATAATAAGTTCGGTTTGACTAAACTATGTTTGAAAATTGGTTGTAATTGTTAGAATATTCGGCATGATATCATGGATGGAGGCTTGCCACTTCAAATCTATCAGGTGACTTGTATCCTTCACAGTACATGTGACTAACATCAATTTATTTTAATAAATTTCAAAGCTTAAAAAAGGCCCATCAGTGTTATAAAGCGTATCAAATTCAGAAAAGGTCAAATCATTTGAGTCTATTGTATGTGATATTTACGACTCAAATCTATGACCTCCCGATCACATATCTATAATTTTTCCGTTGCATCATTAAAAAAATATATAAATAATACTAAAAACAATTATATTTCATTAGAGTTAAGTTTCCTCTGACTAATGTATAGTTTTCTTATTGATCTAGAGTGTTTCAGATGAAGGTTAGTAAATAATTTTATAGGGGTAAGAATTTAGTTAATCCCTTTCATGACCAAAACAATGATACTAGTTATGTAAATAATTTGAGAATTTGTGGGAGTGAAATTTGGAAAAACTAGAATCACCGGTTTTGTTGTAAGTAACAAATAGATATAATATAAAAAAATTTAGAAAAACAATCACAATAAATATCAGAATAGAAGCTCTTGCAAGAAAATTCTGAATGAAACAACCCTCCTTGATAATCATCACCATCAATATCCACATATAATAAGTATAACACAGGAGAAACTATGAAGAAATGGGAACACTTTTCCTCTGTAAAGAATTGTCCAACCCTAAGATAGGGGAACAGTTTTTCAGGTCTTCAATACATGAAAATCATCGACTAATTTAACTGTTCCCATAGAATGCTTACAAAGAAAAAAAAAAATGAAACCATAGAACACTTTTCATTGTACACACCTTGACCTCTTCATGGCTTTATAGATCTTCAAAATTATGGGGAGAGCGCACACAGTCCCCCAGCCAGAAAATTGCGCAGCCATGGCTCCAAAAATACCAAAGAACCAATCCATAAACTGCAAATGCAAGAACTCATCTGAAAGAAGAGATCACAACTGCCTCACTCGGATTTCGGCAGGGTCAAGGAGATTTTGTCTGACTTTGAAGCTCCATCGATAACCATGTTCCCAAATCCTACAACCATTGCATCCTTGTCATCTCTCTCTTGTTTCTGTTTCTCTGAAGCACAACCATCAGATGGTTGGTCCTGAACCAATGGTGGCAAGGTTAACTGGTGAAGCGACGTACCTGCATTAATCCATGGGTGTTGCAATAATTGTAAAGCTGAAGGCCGTTTCTCAGGAACAAAATCAAGAATGGGGATGAGGAAGTTGGCCATGTCATTTGCATCTTGCTCACTGAAGTCATACTTCTCCATGAGCACCTTATTTATAGGCCAAAACCTCAAACGGCGGATGTGTCTGAGGTCCCCATATCGGTTGAAGAACTCGCGAGAATATCGACCTCCTAATGCAATCTGGAAATGCCATGTATCTTTAGAACATTCAAGGAAAAATTGTAAGTGGTTATAGGCTACAAGAGTACTTTGATATGCCTTACTTTTCGAGGCATCATCCCGAGAAGCTCCATCATCAATGCCAAGTGATCCTGCAAAGAAAGCAGAAAAAAATCATAGAAAAAAATCTATCAGCGAACCAAAAAATGGCTTTGCAAATGCAACCATTCACTCTTTTCATCTACTTAACTTATACAGCATGAGATAAATTAGGGCAAGCCTACAAGATTTCCAAGTGCATTCAATTCAGCCCAACATCAATATTTAGCCCAAGTCTTAATTGAATCAGAGAACACGTAAAGAACAAATTTACAACCTCTGCTGACAACAAAACAAATCAATAGATCTCTATCTTAGAAGGTCACACACACACACACACACACACACACTTCATGTAAAAATTCTACAATAGCAAGATGTCACAATTCATAAAGGCCAAATTAGGATACTTCAGTAATCCTGACTAAACTAGGTTACTTCCGGCTATGTTACTGAAACATTGATCCAAGTGTCAAGAATCCGAAGTATCTCAAAGTATCCGATACATACTTGAATTTAGTCATACATGAATACAACTCAATTGGACAAAAAGGAATTCTTTTAGTTTTTAACAATTATCAAGATTTAAAAAGATAAGAAAAAGATTAAAAAATATTATAAAACTTTCAGAAGATAAAAAGGTTAAAAAAAAAAGGCAATAAAAAAAAATTCAGATTTTAGATGTGATCCAGATTGGCAGTATTGCTAGAAGCCAAAGAAAAAAATGACAACTTTTTTATTTTTAAGAATAGATGAAAAATAGTAAATCGTGTTCCCCGTATATCATTGAGAAAATACCTACCCATAAGAGATTTTAGTGAGTTAGCATCTCCGTGGTTTTTTTCTTAACCTAAAATATCATTGGGAATAACAAAGAAAGACAAGACACTAACCTGTGTTAAATTAAGTTAACGTTTGGTCTAGTAATTAACCTGGTTTACAAAGCTAAGTTTTTCCTTGCTAGGACAGGGACTGGTATATCCTCACCTAAACAATGTTCCCCTATATCTTATACTCTCCAATTAAAGTCATATAGAGTAAGGCAGCTTAATATGAAGAATCAAAATATCAAACCTGGCTATACTCTATAATTAGTAAAAAATATATGATGAATGGTGGGATATTTACTGTGTTTAATCAATAAATATTTAACCATGAAAAAAATAATATACTGATTGTATGAATTGGCTATGTTGTAATTATTAAAAATATATGATGAATGAAATACTTGCTATTTTAAATTAATAAAAATTTAACCACGAACGAAATAATATATTTATAGTATGAATTATTAGGCTGGTTTTCAATTCATTCAATCAGTTTTGTCCTAGTAAAAGAATAAGGATCTTTCAGCACTATGCTCCCTCTTTTTCAAGGTTTTCCCAATGAAATTAGCGAAACACATTTAAACTTATCCGGGTTAAATGAGAGACTAATCCTACTACATTCAAACACTAACATCAGAACAACATATTGTAAATTTAGATAACCAAATCCCCTGAAAAAAATTGAACAAACCTTGCCTAGACAACCTCTAAACACCACTAGAGTGGTTTGGAGGTAAAGGCCACTGAAGCCAAAAGTTGAGTTATAACTGTACAACAGCCCATTTTTTTTGCACAGCTGTTTGAATGCAACATTTTAGCATATTTAACAAAGTGCTTGTGCATGTGTTGAGCTTGATCAGCAAGCTCTAACTTGATTTTTTTTTTTTTTCAAACTGAGGTTGAGCCAACTGAAAAACATTTCATGCCCAAGCTCAAGCTGGAGCCAGCTTGCTCGAGCTCTTGCTTACAGCCCTATTAATGACATCAATAAGGTATAGAGTAAGATTGTGATGAAGAAGTCATTGTGAAGATGAAGAATTAAGCAGTTCAAATAGGTCTTCCTTTTATGGGAAAATGAACATATGCAGCAAAACAATACAGCAACCAAAAACTTCATCTCAATTACATGGAAGTAGAAGAAAAACATCTAGATTTGCAGATAATACCCACTACCATGAGTAGGAAGCAAAACTAGCATACTAAGTAGCACTTTTGATTACAGTTTTATGGTTGAGCACATACCACAATGTAAAATGGAGCTTTAAAAGGTGATGCTAGTTGGGCATATGGGGATGATAAACATTTCTTAACTAACCTTAGATACTGCTTAAACCAGTTGTCTCAAAGGGCCGGTTTAGTTCAAAGCTAACCCGGGTTATACCCACAACCCCATCCAAACACTATAGCGGGGTTAATTTATTCCCAATAAAAAGCCAACTAATCATTTGACTAACTTTTGAATATAAAATACATTCCTTGACAAATGAACCAAAAGCCCTATCTATTGAAAACCACCAATTACTACAACACATCCTTTAACTCTGACAACATATGCTTGATTATGAAAATTAAATTCTAATCAAACATTTAACCAAAATGGCACCCAAAGTAGGGTTTATCAGGGAAATCACAAAATTTCCTACCCTTGGTCCCCTCAGCAGGTTAAACAGAATTTCAATTTTCAAATGCTGTTTATCTTACTCGTATTGGTGTTTCAAATATCATTTTAAGTGATTGGAGAATACAGTTGTGTACCATTCACTTTATTCACAGCATTCCAAACACCTTCGGAAGAATCGAAAAGAAACCAGCAGGTGAAACTCCACTTTGTTTTTCAGATTTTTAAAAAATATATATCCCTGCACCTATCACTCCAAATACATGTACAAGGGTAAAACCATCAATTATCCTTATCCTGACGTACCCAGATTAATTATCTATAAATTATATTCACTAATACACATCAATTACATTTTCCCTCCGAATGCAATTAATTTTTTTTCAAAAATTTAACCCCATTCTTGCCACACCACCAAAGGAGTTCTACCTTGCAACAGTCAGACCTGAGTAATAACCTACAAAATTTTCGTAAAACGGCATGGGAAAACAAAAAAACTCATGAACTCCCTTCTAATAATTGGACCAAGAGATAAAATATATTATTTGGAAGCTGTGGGACTTACTGGAAAATGATGAGGTGGTTCAACTATTAGCAACCAAACAAAAATCATATAAATATAAAAAAATGGAAGAAAAAAAATTATCTTGATCAGTACAAGGCCAATATAGAGATACTAATGAAAGCAAACTACACTATTGTTTCTAGAGAAAGATGAAGATAATTTACACAGCATCGTTAACCTCTCCTTTACATAATTCATTAAAAAAAAAGGTAATGCTGCAAATGATTATTATTATAAAGCAAACTTCACATCTAAAACTATTAGAAGCCTAAAGATATTATTTTGAGAATTTTTGTTCATATAGCATGATATAGTAGGAAAATTGTCTCAAACTCAAAGCATCTCCAAAAGACCAGACTCTTAACAATGGATGGATGGTCATCAGCATAAACTCTAAAGGGTACCATGTTACTTGCAATCATTTTTGTTGAACCATAATGAAGACAAGAGGACATAACCATGCCTAGTGTGACAAGGAGGTAAATGTCTAAAAGGCATGTATGTGCTTTAATTCAATTCATCCTATATTTTAAAGCAAAAAAAAGGGTTCCACCTTGAGGAAGGCAAGTAAAAAAAGATATCACATAAGTTTCCAAGTAAAGAAAATGTGTAGCAAGAAATACAAGAGATGGAGAAAGTACAGTATGATGAGCTAATGAGTGGCCGACACAAAAGAATTGAGAAAGTTCTACCTCATATATTTCCTTCACTATTATAATTTCTTATGAAGAATAGGTCATTCAGTTATTGCCTGTTTAATTAGCTAGCCATCAAAACATCCTCTCTGACTAGATCTTGCTAGTATATAAGAAAGAATGCCATTCAGGAGACTTACCTTTCCACCTTTTTGAATTATCTAATTTTATAAGAAATACAAATCCCAAACAAAGGAAAAAAAATCGCAATTAATAAATGTAATTTATAATTGAGTGATGAGAACTAAAAAAACAAGTAGGTGAAATAACTGACTCCTATATACCCTTGCTTTACAAGCTAATTCTTCATCTGGCATTGAATATTCAACCAGGTATCTTTCACATTTCTTTAAGATTTTCCCTTTTTCTCTTCCTTTCTAGGATGGGTCACAAACAAATGTTAACCAAAAATGGAGATCGACAGCAATGGAGTCCCAATCCTCTGGTTTTATTTGTAAAGTCTCTACAAATCAAATCCTTTCATACACATTTTGATAATGCTAAGGGAAATTGGGGTTAAGGATTAGGTCAAGGGTTAGAAACTATAAGTTGAATAGTAATTAAAAAAACTTGTGGACAAATAACAATTTGAAGTATGAGTAGATAAAGTTTTCTCTTTCCTGTTAACTTATATTGTCCTTGCACCAAAATCAGGATCACTGCTACTTTGACATAAATCATATCATGGTGATGTGCTACTAAAGAAAGAAATGCGACACAGAACCTTTGTCACCAGGTCAATAAAAAATATTAGATTTATTACCACTAACTATAGTAATTCCTATACATGTCATCCCAAACAGGTTGATAAATTTGTTTCTTGATGTTTGGTTAAGAACTTAACAATGTGAAGGCAATTGGAGTAATTATTACGACAAGGAACGGTATAATTGTTAGGGTTTTATGGTCATCATCTTCAGGGCACATAGCCACTTATCAATAAACCCTTCTATGGAAATGGAAACTAAAAGCAACAAATTCAGATTGTTTACCTCGTCGCGGTCAAAGTTGTCCCCACTATGTGGATCAAAAAGCACATCCCCAGTGGCAAGCTCAAAGCAGATACAAGCAAACGACCACATATCAGCAGGTGTGGAATATTTGGAACCAAGAAGCACCTCTGGGCACCGATATTGCCTTGTTTGGATATCACTTGTGAACTGCTTGTACGTCCAGCATGCATTTCCAAAGTCCACCAACTTGCACCGCAGATCAGCAGCTAGTACCAGCTTCCTCCTTGTTCCCTTGCTACCCCGTCGCTGCAATTGTCCTGCACCATCACATGCCCCTCCACTCACACCACCTTCATCATTTCCTGTATTTGAATCACCATTATCCTCAAGCCCATCAGCATCTGCTGCTGCTGCTGTAGCCCCTGAGCTTTCTGCTGTTGCAGCTGCCGCTCGCTTAGCCTTCCGCTTAATCTTTTTCTTTTGATTGCGTGTCAAGTCCCCATTTGTTGATGTTGGGGCCTTGGGTGGTGGATCATCAGATTTGATGGTGGGGATGATGGGAGGAGTACACAAAGACCGTGGGTCCTTGGAAGGATCAATTGTGGAACAAAGCAGGATGTTCTCAGGCTTGAGGTCAGTATGAATAATATTGAGCTCACGGTGCAGATAATCAAGCCCAATGAGAACATGGCGACATATCTCCTTCACCATAGAGATAGGGATTCCTTTATAGTCTGTGTATTTGATAAGTGTAAGAAGATTATCACCCAAAAACTCAAACACCATACAAACATGGTGTCCATTAGGGCCTGAGTGCTTAAAGTGATCCAGCAGCTTCACAACACACCGGGTATCATCTGGGTCCTTCTCAGCAATCTGTTTCAAAATCGTTATCTCATCCATAGCAGCTTCCGTGTAGTGCTGTGCACTCTTCTGCACTTTTAGCGCCACGTATCTCTATATCAAAGAAACATAAATAAGATTCCATTAATATTTCTTTTTTCAGGAAAGGAGATAATAAACGACAATAATTTGTACATTTCAAAGCAAGACAAACATGGAACTTCTGCAATTTGAGGAAAGATCAAACTTCCACAATACTCTTCAACCATCCAACTAGAGAAAACAAATGTTCCTCCTACAGGAAGGACCAATTTCCCAACATATTGTTTCAAAATGATAGGCAATATTAGATTTTGATAGCATTTCTCTATCCTTCAAGTGTAAAACAACTACGAGGTTCTATAGATTTTCATTCTTACAAATAGTTCTCTAACTCTTTTACAGAAAAAGGGGTTTAAGGGTTTCATCCATACAACATAAAAAATTAAATGTACACAATTTCTCTCAAAATTCACAAAGAAAATAACAAGTTGGACGTCATTGAATAAATCAAAGGAAAAAAAAAAACACAAATCTATATCACTCTCTGATTTTCAATCAAAAAACAGAGATTACGAAAAGGATCTTACAGAATGAACAGTGTCCCACGCGAGCCATACGGTGGAGAAGTGCCCCCATCCAAGCTTGGACTGGACGACGTAAGCGCCCTGCTTGAACGAATCCCCAACGCGGACAGCATGGTACCCACCTCGCCGATAGTCCTCCGTGCCCTCATCCTCCGACGTGAAGTTGGAGCTCTCGCTCCTCGCCTCCTCCTCCTCCTCCATCCGATCAAGATCCAAGAACTAGGGTTTCACTCCCCTTCTCTCTCGCGCGATCAGTTCTTTACAGGGACAGATTATAATCAGCGAGCCAGATGGTGTACGTTGTACCGGCGGCGCACCATAACAAACATGTGCGCTGTTCTCCATCTCAAGCCGTTCAAATCATTAAGATTCGTGCTTGGTTGATGATAAATGATTCGAGATTTCTCCCAGACCCACTGGGGTTTCCTTTGCTTGAAGTGTAAGGAGTGTTGAGCGGCTTGAGCCGGCTCTCACAAGGGAATAAAAATAATAAAAATTATGTTTTATCAAAATTTCAAACAATTTTTAAATTAAAAAAAAAATGGAATTAAACATCTATATATCTATCTATATATCTTACTAAAAGAAAAGGAGTCTAATTTTAATTTTATATAAAATCTAAAAATTCAGAAAATTAAAATGAGGTTTTGGAATTTTCTCATAATTTTAGAATTTTTATTTTTTTAAAATCTATTTATAAGTGGAAGTATTTTTAATTTTAAAAAGTATCTATCTATATATTTATGAAATTCTATCATAATTTTAATTTTTAAAAAAAAAATTAAAAATATAGATTATGATTTTGAAATTTTATCCAAACTTAATTTTTTTTTAATTTAAAAAGTCTATCTATATTCTAAGTGGGAGTATTTTTAATTTTAAAAAGTATCTATTTATCTATATATTTATGAGTCTAATTTTAATTTTATATAAAATCTAAAAAAATCAGAAAATTAGAATGAGGTTTTGGAATTTTCTATGTTTTAATTTTAAAAAATCTATTTATATTACTAAGCACGATTATTTTTAATTTTTAAAAGTATATATAATCTCTCGGAGAATCGGGGATGATACAACACTGTGCAAGTAAGGTCGCCTCTCATTTGGCCATTTGGAGAGTATTTTAAGGATTTCCAATCATATAGATGGAAAGAACATCCAAAAATAAGCTAGCATGTTGATTTTCATACAATTTCGTGAGGTGATGATCATTCATCTTAACGGTTGAAATTCCATCTTAGCGGTTGAAATTTTATAGAAATCTTAACGGTTCATAATTTCAACGGTTAAGATGAATGATCATGACCTCACCAAATTGTATGAAAATCGACTTACTAGTTCCTTCCATCTGTACTATTGGAAATCCTTAAAACACTCTCCAAATGGCCAAATGGGAACTAGCAAAAGTAAATGTAGTGTTAAGGTCGGTACATAAGAATACTATATATATATATATATATATAATGAGCAAATGACCCTCATGATGTTGGGATTATTTTATTTATTTTTTATTTTAAATATATTTCTATATGTAATAATTTAAATACTATAAAAAATATATTTTCTTAAATTAAATTTTGAAATAAAACAATTTTTCAAAAGGAGTAATGATTTTAAGTATATTATTTTGTATGAACTAAAAAATTAGCTGTTTAAAATTTTAAATATTAAAAGAAATAATTTAGAATGAAGGTTTCAGATTATTTTTTTTTTACCTATATGATATTTTATAAAAAACTTAAAATATATGTCAATAGTTATGAGAAATATTAATTAAATTTTAGATATAAAAAATAATTAAAATAAATCTTCTAAAGAGTTACTTATAAAACAATTATAAAACAATAAAGCAACTTGGTGAAGAACTCTTACATTGAGAAAGAATAATGATCAATAATCGGGTAAAAAGATGATAACAAATAATTTTGATATAAAAATTACCTCGTGAGAATGGGATGAGGACCGTAGAGAAGATATATCAGTTAGTTTAAATGAGTTACTATGAACTACTAATTTAAATGTGGTTCAAAATTGCTATTAATAATTTTTAAATAAAAAAATCTAAGATCATGAGAAAACTCAAAAGTACCAATCTTATTGTGTGTTTTTTTAATATTTTTAAAATCAAAATTATCAACAACCAACTTACTCCCGAATAGTAATATAGATAGAAAATATGTGAAAGTTTATTGGATTGGGTAAAGGAAGAAGATATGAGATGAATGAGAGGAATAAATAGGGATAAGGTTATTTGAAAATTTGTAACCACCATGTGGTTATTAAAAAATTTAAATTTAAATGTGAGAAAATCCAAGATATGGTTCCCAGTTTTCTCGCCATGAATATGTTTAGTAACATAGATAGATGCTGAACATTCATTTGATAAATAAATTAGATAAGATGAAATGGGAGGATGATACTTCTAGTCTGGATATATTTTAAAGGAAGGGCTTTTAATTAGAGTTATTTGAAAATAAAAAAATTGACCAAAATGATCCGAGGTTGAAAGCCCAATTTAGATTCCTAAATGGGCATCTACTTTGTAATTAATTTTTCTAAAAAGATTAATGATTTTAAGTATTATTTTTTATGAACTAAAAAATTAGTTGTTTAAAGATTTAAAGTAGTTAAAAAATTTAAATTCCAAAAGATATAATTTAGAATGGAATTTTTGGATTGTTTTTTTACCTACATGATATTTTCTAAATGCTTAAAATATATGCCAAAAGTTATAATATATTTATATAATTTTATTTTTTAAAGAATTTTTAAAAGAATATTGATATGGTTTGAGGGCTTAATATAGTAAAAATTTATATTTTGTTTTATGTGAAATTAAATGTTTCTTATTCTCACTTAAATCTAAAAGTAAAGAAAATTAAAACCTATTTTTTCCACTGACGTCTAATTTGTGCACTGGTTGCTTTTGCATCCAAAAATTTAAACCGCATAGTGAATCGAATCATAAAATTTTAAAAAAATAAAAAATTACACTTTCTATAGTTCTGTATCCAGGATCGGCAGCATGGATCCGCTAACTGATTTTCATTGATTACGACTTCAAGTCACAGTTCTATCTTAACTTGGCCAGAGATGAGATCTTATTTTAGCTCCTTCTCACCTTGGAAGAATCTTTGAAGTTTTAGCATACTTTTTTTGTTTTTATCTATCCCTCTCTCTTTTCTTTTGAACTTAGTTTATCCGATCCGAGATCCCTGTTGAGCGAGGGGAATGCGATACACACTTTATCCTAAGAAACCAAATTAAAATCAAAACATATGAAAATAACTTCATTCTTACCAATGCCTTTATCTGATGGAGAAAGAAGTTTTATATAATAACACAGAAGAAAGAGCACGATACATTAGATTTGTAAATTTTAAAAACCAAAATCTAACAAATTTCAATAACTCCAACCATTTAAAAAATTCTACCAAAAGAAGAAAGTTAAAACACCTTTTCCATCGGCGACTAATTTATTACCTTTGAAACATTGCATCCAAAAATTCAAGCACAATAGTTCTAATAATAAAATTAAAAAATAATAATAAATTAATAAAAATCACTACTTTATCCCCTAAAAGAAATCAAAATCTAACATGTAGAAAATACCCACTGCATGGCTGTTTTTGTGCAATCACTCCACGACCAAATAGGGAGAAGTTACCGTTGATGTGAGATTGAAGGAGGAAGCGATATCCGTAATAACAAGCCACCACGAACCTAACAACCTTCAGAAACCGCGCGATGCGTGTATGCGATGCGTGTGTTGAACCTATATTTTTTAAAAATACAAAAATGCGAGAAAATCCGAATTCCCCGATCCAATTTTCTCGTGTTTTGAATTTTTGAAAATTAAGAAAACCTTATAATCGTTCCTTTCTCTTTAGTAATATAGATAGATAATAAAATTAAAAAAATAATAATAAATTAATAAAAAAATCACTACTTTATCCCTAAGAAACCAAATCAAAATCCTAACATATGAAAATACACACTTTTTTTTTTTCCGATGCATGACTATTTTTAATTGCACTCAATGGCTCACTCGACCAAATAAGGGGAGAAGTTCTCATTGATGTGAGATTGAAGAGGAGCGATATCCCGTAATAACAACCACCACGAACCCTAACAACCTTCAGGAAACCACGCGATCGTGTATGCGATCGTGTGTTGGATTTTTATATTTTAAAAAAATACAAAAATTTGAGAAAATCCGAATTCCCCAATCCAATTTTCTCGTGTTTTTGAATTTTTTGAAAATTAAGAAAACCTTGTAACCGTTCCTTTCTCTTTAGTAATATAGATAGATATATATATATAATAAAAAGCGAGTATAATTTCAATTTTTAGAAAATTTAGAAAAACAAAAAAAATTAGGTTGGGATTTTTGAATTTTATTATAATTTTAGATTTTTTAACTTTAAAAAATATATCTATATTATTAAGCGGTAGTATTTTTAATTTTTAAAAATATATATCTATGTATTTATGGAAGTCTATCATAATTTTAATTTTAATTTTTTTAAAAAAAAATAGGATTTCGAATTTTTATCAATTTTTTTTATTTAATTTAAAAAGTCTATCTATCTATATTACTAAAGAGAAAGGAACGGTTACAAGGTTTTCTTAATTTTCAAAAAATTCAAAAACACGAGAAAATTGGATTGGGGAATTCGGATTTTCTCAGATTTTTGTATTTTTTAAAATATAAAAATCCAACACACGATCGCATACACGATCGCGTGGTTTCCTGAAGGTTGTTAGGGTTCGTGGTGGTTGTTATTACGGGATATCGCTCCTCTTCAATCTCACATCAATGAGAACTTCTCCCCTTATTTGGTCGTGAGCAGCGAGTGCACAAAATAGTCACAGACGGAAAAAAAAAAAGTGGGTATTTTCATATATTAGGATTTTGATTTGGTTTCTTAGGGATAAAGTAGTGATTTTTTATTAATTTATTATTATTTTTTTTAATTTTATTATCTATCTATATTACTAAAGAGAAAGGAACGGTTACAAGGTTTTCTTAATTTTCAAAAAATTCAAAAACACGAGAAAATTGGATTGGGGAATTCGGATTTTCTCAGATTTTTGTATTTTTAAAAAAATATAAAAATCCAACACACGATCGCATACACGATCGCGTGGTTTCTTGAAGGTTGTTAGGGTTCGTGGTGGTTGTTATTACGGGATATCGCTCCTCTTCAATCTCACATCAACGAGAACTTCTCCCCTATTTGGTCGTGAGCAGGATTGCACAAAACAGTCACAGACGGAAAAAAAAAAAGTGGGTATTTTCATATGTTAGGATTTTGATTTGGTTTCTTAGGGATAAAGTAGTGATTTTTTATTAATTTATTATTATTTTTTTTAATTTTATTATTCAGACTGTTGTGCTTGAATTTTTGGATGCAGAAGCAGCCAGTGCACAAATTAGTCGTCGGTGGAAAAAGCAGGTTTTAACTTTCTTTCTTTTGGTAGAATTTTTTTAAATGGTTGGAGTTATTGAAATTTGTTAGATTTTTGGTTTTTTAAAATTTACAAATCTAATGTATCGTGCTCTTTCTTCAGGTTATTATACGCAAACTTCTTTCTCCATCCGATAAAGGGCATTGGTAAGAATGAAGTTATTTTCATATGTTTTGATTTTAATTTGGTTTCTTAGGATAAAGTGCACTGCATTCCCCCTGTCTAACAGGGGATCTCGGATCGGATAAACTAAGTTCGAAAAGAAAAAGAGAGAGGGATAGATAAAAACAAAAAAAAGTATGCTAAAACTTCAAAGATTCTTCCGAAGGTGAGAAGGAGCTAAAATAAGATCTCATCTCGGTCAAGTTAAGATAGAACCAGGACTTGAAGTCAGAATCAATGAAAATCAGTTAGCGGATCCATGCTGCCGATCCTGGATACAGAACTATAGAAAGTGTAATTTTTTATTTTTTTAAAATTTTATGATTCAGACTACTGTGTTTAAATTTTTGGATGCAAAAGCAACCAGTGCACAAATTAGACGTCAGTGGAAAAAATAGGTTTTAATTTTCTTTACTTTTAGATTTAAGTGAGAATAAGAAACATTTAATTTCACATAAAACAAAATATAAATTTTTACTATATTAAGCCCTCAAACCATATCAATATTCTTTTAAAAATTCTTTAAAAAATAAAATTATATAAATATATTATAACTTTTGGCATATATTTTAAGCATTTAGAAAATATCATGTAGGTAAAAAAACAATCCAAAAATTCCATTCTAAATTATATCTTTTGGAATTTAAATTTTTTAACTACTTTAAATCTTTAAACAACTAATTTTTTAGTTCATAAAAAATAATACTTAAAATCATTAATCTTTTTAGAAAAATTAATTACAAAGTAGATGCCCATTTAGGAATCTAAATTGGGCTTTCAACCTCGGATCATTTTGGTCAATTTTTTATTTTCAAAATAACTCTAATTAAAAAGCCCTTCCTTTAAAAATATATCCGCACTAGAAGTATCATCCTCCCATTTCATCTTATCTAATTTATTTATCAAATGAATGTTCAAAGATTCTATCTATGTTACTAAACATATTCATGGCGAGAAAACTGGGAACCATATCTTGGATTTTCTCACATTTAAATTTAATTTTTTTAATAACCACATGGTGGTTACAAATTTTCAAATAACCTTATCCCTATTTATTCCTCTCATTCATCTCATATCTTCTTCCTTTACCCAATCCAATAAACTTTCACATATTTTCTATCTATATTACTATTCGGGAGTAAGTTGGTTGTTGATAATTTTGATTTTAAAAATATTAAAAAAACACACAATAAGATTGGGACTTTTGAGTTTTCTCATGATCTTAGATTTTTTTTTATTTAAAAATTATTAATAGCAATTTTGAACCGCATTTAAATTAGTAGTTCATACGAGTAACTCCTTTAAACTAACTGATATATCTTCTCTACGGTCCTCATCCCATTCTCACGAGGTAATTTTTATATCAAAATTATTTGTTATCATCTTTTTACCCGATTATTGATCATTATTCTTTCTCAATGTAAGAGTTCTTCACCAAGTTGCTTTATTGTTTTATAATTGTTTTATAAGTAACTCTTTTAGAAGATTTATTTTAATTATTTTTTATATCTAAAATTTAATTAATATTTCTCATAACTATTGACATATATTTTAAGTTTTTTATAAAATATCATATAGGTAAAAAAAAAATAATCTGAAACCTTCATTCTAAATTATTTCTTTTAATATTTAAAATTTTAAACAGCTAATTTTTTAGTTCATACAAAATAATATACTTAAAATCATTACTCCTTTTTGAAAAATTGTTTTATTTCAAAATTTAATTTAAGAAAATATATTTTTTTATAGTATTTAAATTATTACATATAGAAATATATTTAAAATAAAAAAAATAAATAAAATAATCCGAACATTGTGAGGGTCATTTGCTTGTATATATTCTAAGCAAGAGTATTTTTTTAATTTTAAAAAGTATCTATTTATCTATATATATTTATGATAGTCTATTGGTTACATATAATTTAAATTTAAAAATAAAAAATAAAAAACTAGACTGGAATTTTGAAATTTTCTCAGAAACTTGGATATTTTAATTTTAAAAGTCTATCTAATAATTAGATGTTTTTTTTTTAAAAAAAAACTCAGCATTGTGAAGGGTTATTTATTAAAAGAAACCTTTATACCTCTTGATAAGCTATTAATTCCTCATTTTTTAATGTTCATAGATGTATACACCTTTTTTTTTTTTTACGAAGGCAACAAACGCGCCTATAAGGAAAGCCAAAGATGTGGCCCAGGCGCAAAGCACACTCATGCGCCTGAGTCCCCACTTTTATAAGAGATGGGGCTCGATCATGAGTTCTTCTCGGGAGAGTAGAACCTTTAAGCAAAATAATTCAGTACCAATATGCCTCTTATGTTGTTGGTATTTGTGCAATTTACTTGACTCAATGGTTTATATATTATTTTTGAGATAATTATGTTGTGATTATATATAGAAAAATCATATGTAATAATAATAGTTAATGAGACCACGAATTGATGCAAATAAAGTCCAGTAAAACTTAACTAGTTGAGATGATGTTGGTACAGCAATGATAGATCTCATACTAATGTCATAATTTATTTTAATCTTGTAAGTTAAGTTTATATATATATATATATATATATATATATATATATATAGATGGCAGTTATTTCTGGTAACTATCAGTTAGCAATATTTTAATTTTTCTTTTCTTTAGTTAAATTTCTCTTTGTTTGTCCATATTTCGTTATTATTTATGTCACGCCCGAACCTAGATGGGACGTCGGCAAACCGGCCACGTACGTGTGGGGATGGGCCCCATGTTCACACCTTCTACAAATGCCTGAATAATATAAATTTTATTGAAATAATAATAAAAGTCAAATTCTAAGTACATCATTTGAAGGCCACATAACACACGGAAAGGTCCTACAAAATACTTTGAACTTATTCCACATATTCAAGTTCAAGTTCAAAATATCAAACGAAAAACACTAATAACTGAGGTATGGTTCCGGCGCTCTATCTACCCACAACTACCTACTTCTTGGGATCTGAAAAAAAAAAGTCTAGAGATTAATGAGCTTGGGAGCTCAGTAAGCATCCACTAAAAATAATGAAACACAGTATTTTATATCATAAATAAAGTTGATTCATAGTAGAATAAAATAGTAAAAGAAACAATTTAGAAATAATTCAATAAATTCATAAGAAATACAATCCCCAAAAGTATCATAAAAACATATTATCAGAAAGTTTGTTTTATAACAAAATACTAGAGTCTCCCAAACATTCTATGATCACTAATAACCCCGGTGGTAAGGCTGTTATTATATTCGACAGCACGGGGAAATGGAAGGCTGCTATTGTGACCGACAGCACGGTAAAACAGAAGGTTGCTATTATAACCGACAGCACTTGTTGAACTAGTTCACAAACAAAATGTGTCGACACGGTCAATGTATAACCCCCATTGACATGGGTCAAAACATAAACCGTTTAGAGACGTACACGAAAATCAAAATAATTTTTGCGAAATAATAAACCATAGCAAATATAACATCTATGTCAGAAGGTGTTTCAGGCGAACAGATGTCAATAGTTCTAAATCCAAACATACATGCATGGTTCAGTTTCGTACATAAAATAGATCGATTACGGTTTCTTTGAAATATCAAATACAATCAATAAATAATTTAAATCATAATGAAAGTAATTTCTGTAAATAGGTAAGATAAAGAATACTTTGCCTAATTTAGGTGAAATACTTACTTGACTAAGTTCCAAAACAAATTTTCTAGTTTCCACGAAAATTTCAAGCTTCCTCAAAAGGTCCTAAAAGAATAGAGAATCAATCCTATAAGATTCGGACACTCTAACTAAAATTTCTAAAATATGAGAATTCCTACAGCCCAACCCAAAGAACGAGAGTTCAAAAGACTAAAACCGAGTAAATAAATAAAAAATACTTTAAAATACAAAAATCACTTAATAAATGATTAATTAGTTAAAACAAACAAATAAATAAACAACCAAAAACAAATAATTGAGTAGAAAAAAAAATAGATATTTTTAAATTTTTAAATAAGTAAATATCTAAGTAAATAACTAATTAAAATAATTATCATAACTCAAAATAGCCCCAACTTATAAAACACTATAATTCAAATTAAAAGTATCTAAATCAATTTAAATACAAAACCATTATAAATTCAAAAACTATAGGTATAAATCTATATCCAATTAAATCAATGAAATTAAAAAAAATGGATCAATAAATCAATATTTAATTTAAACATCTTTACAAACATTTGATTTCAAAACACAGATGATAGTAACTCAAACAAAAACATTATCTCATTCATAAAACAAAAGCATTTAGGGGGCGTTTGGTTCGAGATATGAGATATGACCACGGTAATGTGATATGCCTGGGAATGGAGTCGGGAATGCTATATGCCTGGGAATGTTTTGGTAATGTGATATGACCATGTTTGGTTCATGTTTAGTTGGTCAAGGTAATCAACTTAGTAATGTTCCAAATTTCCCAAAATACCCTTCTATATAAAATTTTGAGTAAATTTAAATTAAAATTAAAATAAAGTTTTAATTAAAAATAATTAAATTTTAATAACAAAAATTAATTATGGCACATTTTTCTGAAATAAACTTGCATCTAAAATTTTGATCAAGTATCAAATAATAATAATAATAATAATAATAATAATAATAATAATAATAATAATAACAACAACAACAACAACAACAACAACAACAATAATAATAATAATAATAATAATAATAATAATAACAACAATAATAATAATAATAATATGGTAAAAGAATGGAGGGCAAAATGGGATCCACATTACCATCAACTTGGTAATGTGGATAGACACCTATTTTGGTGGTAATCCATATTACCACCAATGTGGTAATGTGAAGTTGGTAATGTGGATTACCAACTTATTCCCATTATCATCTTTGCCAAACATGGTAATGTTTCACATTACCTCCTCATTCCTGGGAATGTGAAAACATTACCCCCAACCAAACGCCCCCTTAGAGCAGTGGAAACACCAAATCCCTTCTTTTCTGATAAATTGAAAAAATATGACAATTTAAAATACAATGAAATCAAAACCAGAAGTATGAACTAATTGAAATCAATCATAAATCAAAACCTAATAAATATATCAATATATAAAAGAAAATATAAAAGAAAAGCAACACCAATATACAGATCCATTAAACCTTAATCAAATTCAATATAAATCCCTACTATGAAATGAGAGAAACCTTAGATCTACCCTTCTAACCCTGATTCCAATAAAAATTTCATCTAGAACCAACTAGTATACATGGGAATCAATCGAGGGCTCACCTTGATGGCCTTCCGCTCAGGGTCTGGGCAACAGAGGGAGAGATCCACTAGAGAGAAAGAGGGAGAGAGAGAAGGAGAAAAAGAGAGCACGACCATCGATGAAACAAAAATAAAACTGAGGAGGCTAGGGTTTTCATTCTATTTAAATAATATTATAAGGTCAATTTGCATAAAACCCCATCTAAGAATATATAATTATATTAAGGCTTTAAGTGGAGAGTTTTATTTAAAAATAAATAAATAAATAATTTATATATATATATATATATATATATATATATATATATATATATAAATAATATCGGTGTCTTACAATTTAGCAACACTCCCAAAATATTTTAGCATACATGAAGACTAGTCCGTATGTTTGGAGCACGACGACACCCCCCTCAAGGGTAAACAAAACCTTTAAATGGAGATGGACCTCGCAATCTTTGACGAAATGCTTTTAAGATAAATGATGTGTTTTTTTAAAAATTATTAGTGATATTTTTTTTTATACTATCTTGGTTTAATATAGCACCCATGGCAAGTGCCCAAGGTTAGAGGTGTCCCAAAGTTTGGTGAAGTGAAGCCTGAAATTCTCAAGGGGGACCATGTAGCCAATCTACAAAGGTGACGAGGCTTTTGAAGACAATAACCCCTCAAAAGAAGTGATATAGCGAGTTGATCATACAACCAGAGGATCCTTAACTTCTTTCTTTCCTACCCTACTTCTACAGAACATGGTTGTATATTATGTACTTAAACTTCCATATTTAATGAAATTACATGTGGTTTTATCCACATTATTATTATTATTATTTTGGAAAGGTGGATAATGTTAGAAATCAAATAATAATCTCACATCGACTATTGAAGAAAAAATGTGGGGATGCGGGGTGATTCTGGCTGGACAAGTAGGGTCTAGCCAGAAAGATTTAACATATAAATTATGATTTATTAAAAAATTAAAGGAGTGTTATATGGGATCTCTTGTTACATGGGCATTATAAAGAGAATACAAATTAGATAAAAGATTGTGTTGCTTTCAGTGGTACCGTTAGGTCAAGAGGTCTTTGGTAATCTCGGGCCAAAATAAATAAAATAAATAAAAACTATGTTTGTCTTAAAAACGGAAGAAGAGAAAAAGAGGATTAAAGGAAGCCAAACATCATCAATCCTTGAAACAAGGAGAGATAATGAGTAGCCTCTGATGTGTGGAAGAACTACAAGTCTCCTCCATGGCCACTCTCCTCTCTCTCCATGCTCCTAGACCCAATCCCCACCACCTCATCAGAGCTTCTTCTTCTTCATCTCCCACCACTACCACTACCACCACCACCACCTCCACCACAACTCAAGATTCTCCTCAGTCTCTTGAAGAAAGGTTTGGCCGGAAAGGCGTAAAGTTCACAGAGTCCGGCGGCGTGCCGACTGTTGAGCTGAGTGTGAGGAATGGCAGCTCTGTTTCTCTCAGAATACCAGATGGTCTTGTGACTTCATACAAGCCAAAGGTTTACTGGAAAGAAGATGGCTTTGAGGAGGTGCTTCACACTATTCCCAGTGGTTTGGATTCTGGTTGCCCACTGAAAGGTGGACTCAGTTTGGTTCTCAATGATGTCTCCAAAGATGGTTCTCTTTGGCAAGCTTCACAGTGGACTGTCAAGGATTCAGAGTCTGACTCCATTGATGCAGTGCAGGTATCCTTTCTCTCAATCTTCAGTTTCAATTATGTTTTCAATCTTCAGCTTTAACCATTCATGTTGAATGCCAATTCTCTTTGATTTGTTTTCAATCTTCAGTTTTAATTGTTTCTCTATATACTATGCATGTTGGATGCCAATTCTCCTTGATTGTGTTCTTAAGCCTTGTACTATGTGTGTTGGATGTCAATTCTCTTGGATTGTGCTCTCAACCTTGAGTTGTAATTGTTTTTCTATTGACTATGGATGTTGGATGTTTGAAGGTTGAACTAAGCTGCAGCAATGGAGATGGATCTCTTGAAATAACTTATGTCATCTCCCTCTATCTTCTCTGCATGGCAACAGCAGTGATTGTGAAGAACAAGGGAAATGATACTGTAAAGCTAACAAGTGCAATGTTAAGCCATCTCAAGTTCAAAAGTCGTCGAGGTGCCGCAATTCAGGGACTCCGGGGTTGCTCTTATTGCAGCCATCCTCCTCTTTCATCTGCCTTCGGTATATTGTCTCCTGCCGAAGCTATGGAGCAAGAACCTCCTGGATGGCCATTTTTCAATAACAATGGGAATGAAGAGAAGGAAGGGTCTTGGATTGTTGAAGATAATTTGTACACTATTTTGAGAGGCAAGCTTAGTAGAGTCTACACTGCACCTCCAATGGACAGAATGAAGAGAATTTACAACACTCCACCTTCAAAGTTTGAGACAATTGATCAGGTACTTGTTTGAACATTAATTTGTGTTTTTCATGGAAGAAATTTTATCAGTGATCAAAATTTGATATTTAATTTCACAGTGAAGTGGGCTTGGATTTAGACTGATTAGAATTGGATATGAAGATTTCTACATATGCAGTCCAGGTTCTTTCTCGGAAAAATACGGGAAAGATTACTTCATTTGCACTGGCGCTGCTCCATGCTTGTTCCAGTGGTCTTGAATCCTGGTGAAGAATGGAGAGGAGCTCAAGTTATCGAGCATGATAATTTGTGAAAGATTAATTTTAAGAAATTTATATGTATATGCCTTTCAAATATCTGAAATCACTTTCTTTTCTTATTTCGTATTCTATAGAAATCACATTTGTTGAAACATTTCAATTGCTTCAGAAACCTTGATACAAAAGAATGTTGAATCTTTTATCTATTTTTTCTTTAACTGCAGTTAAAATATACAGTTAAAATCTGTATGAAAAAATCTGTATGAAAGATCATCAAAGATATCTGTCACAAAATATCCAAGAACTTCAATCCGGTCCATAGATGTCTTCTTATCTAAAAAGATAAGGCAATGTCTCATTCTACCACAAACTTCTAGTTATCCATAATGCCTGAAACTGTGTTTTCAGATAGGACTTCTCCATGGCCAACACTTCTCACTTCTTCTCAAGCTTCACTCTTCTCCAACCTTCAACTCCATCTAAGAATCTCAATTTTCCCCAAACTCAACTTCCCTTCAATTCTCAGCATCATGAAAACAAAATCAGAACCAGTAATAGATCATTGGTAGCATTAGCTGCAAGCATACCCAACACCATACCTTTGAATGTGGATTACTATGAGAGACAATTCAATGGCCATGGAGTCAGCTTTGAGAGCATCAACAACAGTTGTGTCATCAAGATGGAATTGGACAATGGAAGCAAGGCCACCTTGATGCTTCCAAGTGGTCTAATCACATCCTACAAACCATTTATGTGGCATGGCGGCACTGTTGAAGTGCTTCACACTTCCGTATCGGAGGCAAAAACCGGCGAAATTGTTATCCAAGGAGGAGTGTCTATGGACTTCAAGTGTGCGGGCGATGCCGGACTCCGGTTCTCTCCGAGCATCTGGTCTCTTCATGATGTTAGAGGGAGCTCTGACAAGTACATTCAGGTATATTTTTCTCAATTCTGCAGCAAAAGTTGACAACATTCTCGACAAACCCAATTCAAGAAAAGAACTTGACTGATATATCTGCAAAATCAACTGCAGGTGGAGCTGAAATCCATTGATACAAAAGAAATGGTTGATTTCAAGTACCTGGTGACTCTTCGTGAAGATCTCCTTTGCTCAGAGCTCACAATCACAAACTCAAGATCATCGTCTCTCCAAATGGTTGGTTCCCTGATGAGCCATCTTACAGTGAGCTCACCAGAGGCAACTTTTGCTGTTGGATTACAAGGCTCAAGTTATTTCTGCAAGCAACCATTAATGTCAAACTTCAGCATCATTCCTCCAGATGAAAATGAGGAAAATTCAATGAATTCTAGCAATTCATGGGCTCAGAAAGCATTAAAAGGGATTTTCCCTGATTGGAAGAGTAGTGAAAACCAGGATGAAACTGAAGATACTGAGAAAGAAGAAGATGATGACTGTGCATCAATGGCTGAGAAATTCAGCAGAATTTACACAACTGCTCCAAGGCAATTCACAGTGCTTGACAGGGTAATTCAATAATCTTTGAAATCAAAAATAAAATTCAGATTATTTTAGACTTGAAATTTGATGAGTTTATGTGATGAAACAGGGAAGGAGGAACTCAGTTATCATGCAGAGAACTGGATTTGATGAACTTTATATTTACAGTCCAGGATCACAGCATGAGATGTATGGAAAGTATTCTTATGTGTGCATTGGCCCATCTGCAACTTTGAGACCTGTAAATTTAGAACCTGGAAGTGTTTGGAGAGGAGCTCAGTACTTGTGCAATCCAAACCTTTGAATTGGAAGAATTTTGCTGCTAAAAAATGAAAACTTTTGTTGATAAATAATACAGAAATGTAATCTTTTTAATTGCAATTTCTTATTGGAATCATACAATTGGAAATTACACTGGAATTAATGTTTGGAAGTTTATTTTAATTCATGAAATGCATAAGAAAACATAAATGTATTATTGACATACTTGTTCATCACTGAAGAATGTAAACATTTTATATGGATTTTGAACTCATACTTCTCAATTCATAAGACTGATTTTTTTTTTAATAATTAGTTTAAAAATCACCACACAGCAACAAAAAACTCTCAATTAAATATAATTAGGGGTGAATATGATTTTGTTAATCTAATAATGTTTTTTTTTTGTTGAAAAAAATAAACAGAGCCCAGTTCATGCGGAGCAGTATAACCTACGATGCTCCTCGGGACAACAGAAACCGCTCCTCCGCCTATAAATTACTGTAAAAAACCTCGTCTTTGTGTTTCATAAGGCCGCCGCATCGCACTGGTTAGGGTTTTCTAATGAGAACCATAAACCCTAATTTTCTCGCCAGATCTACAGCTCTACTCGGTCCATTGTGCCTTTCTCTCCTTATTTTGCATGTTGTTCTTTATTTTCTTCGATTTCTGCTAGCTTTGATCTTTCTTTTATGGCCTAATATTGCAATTTTTTGCTGCCGTTTGTACTTTGATGCAGTAGAGAATCTATCGTTAGGCTAGATATATGTTCTGCCTTTAGCTCTAAGAATCCTCTTTTTCAGCATAGGATTTCTTGGTGACAAGGTAGATATATGTGTTTTTATTAATTTCTATGATTTTTTGAAAAAGCTTGAAGCTTTTCTGTGGATGGGTATGGTGTTGGATGATGAAAAAAATCAGACGGATTCCCAATGATTTATTTCTATAAAGATGATCCACAACCAGCTACTTCTGACACATCATACCCCAAATACATCTAAAATATCAATTTTTTCCAATGTTTATAGACTTCAAATAAGCTTTTCAATTTTCTTTTTTGGCATTGTGGAAGTTTTAAAATTCAATTTTTTGGGGGTGTTTCAGTAGCCGATGATGTGAAAACAAATATTTGCTACTCTTGATGGATTATCCATTTGATGAATATTAACCACCAAGATCTCTGAGGCTTTGTTTTCCATTCCAATCCTCTTATTAGTTTGTTAAAATTTAATTTTGTGTTTTTGTTAGTGTTCTTATTCTTCTTGTTTGGATCTTAATTTGAAGATGTGGATTTGTGCATGTTCTGTGAGTTTCTTTGTTTTGCAAGAATTCGCAATGCATTCCATGGGATTTAAAGGACTTGAGATTCTATAAAACCTATTTTGTCTGTAAACAGATTCTCATGGGCAATGACAAGTTTTAGCTGAGCAGAGGAACTATTAGCAATGTTTGTTTTTTTCCTTTCCTAATTCAATCTTGAGCTGTTGTTTGCTCTCCAACTTTATGGGCATTGAATTCAGGCTTCCTTAAAGAAATTCTGTAACCAATAGCATGTTGATGGATTGGAGCAAGGTATTTTCTATGAGAATTGTGCTACCAAAAGAAGGTTGCTTGGGTGTAAAAGTGAAGATTGAGCATCATTTATAGTCTCTTAACTATTCTTTTGGAAATTTGTTCTATGGTTGATGGAAAACTATTATAAATCCAGTCTCAGAAAGTTGCTTGGCTTGTTCTTAGGATCAACTCTCAGAGTGTTTGTTTTTTTAAAATTTTCTATGCAGGTTGTGTGCAGTTTTATTTTTATTTGTGAGAATGGGGGTGGATTTCACAATTTGATCAGCCACCAGTATTCTGCTGTTTAACAAGGCTCAAGGCTCAAGGCTCTAGTTTCTAACAAACTCAAGTTACAACAGTGTTTTTTGGCTTGGTGTCTCAAGTCTTGTGATTTAAGTTGGAAATCTTTGTAAAATTGAGATTGCTTGTAATTTTTTGTTGTAAATTGCATTCAGCAAGATAAAGATTCTTGTATAGCTTAGAAACAATTAATACAAGTTTTGCCTTCCACAAATCTAAACTTGTAAGTTCAAATTTGATTGGAGATGGTCTTTTGTGTTTTTTTGGTGATTTTGTTTAAATTTGTCAAGGATTGTTGGAAATGTATAAATTTGTATAAATTAGATAAATTTGATTTTGTATAAATTTGATTTTGTTCTGTGATGATATATATACAACTTATCTGAAAAATCAAGGGTTAACTGTGCTTTTATTCTCAAATTTTAAAATACAATAATTTAGATAAATAATATATTATTTAATATTTACACATTTTGATGGGCTCTTTTAGCCAACAGAACAAATTAGATTATTTGATTTTCTGTAACTTTCACAAGCTTGTCCATGTTTATCAAAAAGAAAAAAATTATTTGATTTTCAGTATTCGTTTAGACGATGAAAGTATCATGAAATTCACTTTAAAATCCATTAATTATTTAGGATTCTTGTAATTTTTTAAGATGAAACTATATTGAAATACTTCTTTATGTGTTAAAATTAATATTTTTTAAAGTTTCAGAGGCAAAACAAATAATAACTTTCTTATTGATTTTAAGGTAAGGCTGTGTTTGATTGGGCTTTTTTTTTTCCATGGAATAAGATGAAAAATATAATAAATAAGATGAAATAAGTTAGTTATCTTATTTTGAACCTATCCAAGAGTTTTTAAATTTCCCTACTTATTTTATCTAGAATTAATCCCAAAATCAGAGAATTTACTAAGATTAATAATATTTAGTTAAAAAGCAATTTTAAAGAAATGCCTTTTTTTCATTATAACGAATTAATGATCACCGTGCAAATATATTGTACATATTATTCTCAACATATTTTTTTCTCTCTCTCTATATATATATATTACTTTTTGAAAATTATCAGGGAGTTTTTATTAATCAAACTTTTCATTTTAGGTTTAGGAATCACAGGTATATAGTTTAGGGACTAAAATGCAGTTATACCGCGAGTTGCGAGCTAACATGGAAAACGTCCATTGTCGTCCTCTTCGCGCCATGTTCGTTCTCAGTTCTCACTCCTTCACCAACGCCATTTGAGTTTCATCTGACAAACCTCTCAAGGTACTTCTCAATGCTAAGCATCCATTGATTCCAGAGTTATCTCCATTGCGGAGCTTTGTTCATGTCTTTGGGAGCTGCTGTTAGCGTTGGGATGATCACGGTACTGAACTCTTGTTCAATCGGAATCCATCTCTTTGTTTGTGATTCTCTTGATGAATTCTTTGCTTTTGAAAATGACCACAAGAGATTCTTTTTTATGTTCTCAAGTGGGGGTTTCGCCGAATGTGTTTGTTCTTGGCTCCTTTCGGTTGAGTTGTGGTTGGTTAACTGATGGTCCTCTGGGAGTGAGAATTCGGTGGAAAAGTTTGAGTTTTGGATGCCATTCTGAAGGATTTTTGTTGTCCTTCTCGGCTGTTGATGATAATTTATAGATATTGAAGGTTTTATTTTATGTGTCTTTGAATGTCGTTAAACTGTTTGATGATATGCCTCAATCAAGAAGCATTGCTTCATGGAATAGTTTGATTGCCGGTTGTCTTCGTAGGAAAGAAAATAATAGGGTATTGGATTTGTTTTCAAGTGTCGTGAGAGAGCACCGAGATCCTGGTGTGGTTGCTTTTGCCGGTGCTTTGAGGGCATGTGGTGCAAGTAGCAAGAACTGGCATATTGTTCAACAGATTCATGGTAGGATTGTCCGGCATGGGTTTTGCGGTGATCCTGTGGCAGGCAACCCTTTGATTGATTTATACTCAAAAAGTGGGTATATGGAGTCAGCTTGGTCAGTGTTTGCAGAATTGAGTTCGAGGGATAGTGTTTCGTGGGTTGCCATGGTGTCTGGTTTTTCTCAAAATGGTCTTGGAGAAGAAGCTCTCCGTCTTTATCACTGGATGCATCAATCTAGAGTTGCTCCTACTCCATATGTGCTGTCAAGTGTTTTAAGTGCTTGCACAAAATCTGAGTTTTTTGAGCATGGTAAGCAGGTTCATGCACAAGTCATTAAGCAGGGATTCTGCTCTGAAACATTTGTCGGAAACGCTCTTGTCACCTTGTACTCCCAATGCCGGTATTTAAATCTGGCTGAACAAATTTTCAGTGAAATGTCTCATCGTGATAGAGTAACATACAATGCACTTATATCAGGCCAGGTACAGCGTGGAAGTAGCGAAAATGCCCTGCTAACCTTCAAAAAAATGCAGTTTTCAGGATTTGAACCTGATCCTGTGACTATCTCGAGTCTCCTGACTGCTTGTGCATCCATTGGAGTTATTCAAAAGGGAGAACAGCTCCATTCATTTGCATTAAAGTCTGGTTTATCCTCAGATTACATCATTGAGGGCTCCATACTTGATCTATATGTGAAATGTGCTAATATTGAAGCTGCACATGAGTTTTTCAATATGACTGATAGGACGAATGTTGTACTATGGAATGTAATGCTTGTGGCATATGGTCAGATGGGTAACCTTCAACAGTCTTTTGATCTCTTCTACCAAATGCATTTTGTGGGTATGCAACCTAACCAGTACACATATCCAAGTATATTGAGAACCTGTACGTATGTTGGAGCACTTGATCTTGGGGAGCAGATTCATACATTGATTATAAAGACGGGATTTGAGTTGAATGTCTATGTTAGTAGCGTCCTGATTGATATGTACTCTAAATGTGGAAGGCTAACTAGTGCTAGGGAAATTCTTGATAGATTATCAGAGGAAGATGTAGTCTCATGGACTGCCATGATTGCTGGATATGCTCAACATGAATTTTTTGTAGAAGCTCTCAGAACTTTTCAGGAAATGCACATGTGTGGGATCCGATCTGATAACATAGGACTAGCTAGTGCTGTTAGTGCATGCGCTGGAATAAAAGCAATTGAGCAGGGACTTCAAATCCATGCCCAGGCTTGTGTTTTTGGTTATTCAAAAGATCTTTCAATTGGAAATTCACTAGTCAACCTTTATGCTAAGTGTGGTAGGATAATGGAGGCATACTCTGCATTTCAGATTATCGAACTAAAAGATGAGATATCATGGAATGGATTGATTTCAGGATTTGCGCAGAGTGGACACTGTGAAGAAGCCCTAAAAGTCTTTGTGCAAATGAGTCGAGCAGGTGTTAAAGCTAACTTATTCACATTTGGGTCCGCAATCAGTTCATCTGCTAACATTGCAGGCATAAAACAAGGGAAGCAAATCCATGCAAAATTGATAAAGTTTGGGTATGACTCTGAGATAGAGGGCGGCAATGCCATAGTTTCACTATATGCCAAGTGTGGGAGCATCGATGATGCAAAGATAGCATTCTCTGGGATGTATGCGAGAAATGAGATATCATGGAATGCCATGATCACATGCTATTCTCAACATGGTCAGGGGCGAGAAGCATTGAAACTCTTTGAGCAAATGAAAGATGATGGTTTTAAACCAAACCATGTGACATTTTTAGGTGTTTTGGCTGCATGTAGTCATGTGGGATTAATAGATGATGGTCTTAATTACTTCAATTCCATGAGTGAAGTGCATGGTATTGTTCCAAGACCAGAACACTATGCATGTGTCGTCGATATTCTAGGACGAGCTGGACAACTAGATCATGCTAGAGGTTTCATCGAGGAGATGCCCATAAACCCAGATGCCATGGTTTGGAGGACCCTTCTAAGCGCTTGTACAGTTCACAAGAATGTGGAAATTGGAGAGTTTGCAGCTCACCATCTTCTTGAACAGGAGCCACATGACTCAGCAAATTATGTTCTTTTATCAAATGTGTATGCAGTTGCCAGGAAATGGGGTCTCAGGGATCATGTGAGACAGATTATGAGAGATAGAGGGGTGAAAAAGGAGCCAGGGCGTAGCTGGATTGAGGTAAAGAATGTGGTCCATGCATTCTTTGTCGGTGATCAATTGCACCCACTAGCCGATGCAATCTACAAATTCTTGGAGGATTTGAATAAACGAGCTGTTGCAATAGGCTACAAACAAGAAAAATATTTCCTTTTAAATGACATGGAGCAAGAACAGAAGGACCACACTGCATATGTTCATAGTGAGAAGCTTGCTGTGGCATTTGGACATATGAGTTTGTCTCCTGAGGCTCCTTTACGTGTGATTAAGAATCTCCGAGTCTGCAATGACTGCCACACTTGGATGAAGTTTATCTCTGATGTCACCGGGCGGGTTATCATATTGCGAGATGCCTACCGTTTTCATCATTTTGAAGAAGGTGCTTGCTCATGTACAGACTATTGGTGATGTGTTGCCATTTGATTGAAGTCATTGAACAAGTAATTTACATGTTTAATACATCTGAACTGTTAGTGCGCAAATTCATTGATGGTACAGAATTACATAGCAATCTACTGTCTGGATTTGCTTGTTTATTTTTCAGTACATTCAGATCAATAGTGTTTGTTTTTCTGCTGATGTTGGAATGAGTTATATTAAGTTTCATGCTGTTAGTAATCTCTTTCAGAGTGCTACTTGCCAGATTTCCATGTAGATATTGTTCCTTAGCAATTTATGGACCACAAATAAAAGACTGATGTCCTAAAGCAATAGTTCATTTGGTAGAAATGCAGTGGGAAATTAGACAACCTCATTCGAAGCATTTTGCTGCTATCAACTCTGCTTCTGTCAGCACATGTTCATCATTATGCTACACACCTGAGACAAATGAAAACGACACAAGAATATGAATTTTGCCAAATTTAACATATAATAGAGTTTGCATGGCAACAAAATGCATTTCTCAGAACAGTTGGACTGATGCTAACCTTTGTCTACAATTTTCTTTGGTGACCACTTTAAGACATGATGCTGAAATTGTTAGGGATATAGTTGATATGCCCTAGACCCAATCTCTTATATAATAATTTGAACATATTTCAAACAATGCAATTTGATTAACATATGACATTGTCTTTCTTTTGTTATCATATTAAGTGTTTAATATGATAAAGTCCTTGATTAAATTTAGAGACTTGTCATTATGATAGAGATCATAATAATGATAGTCAAGTTTTAAACTATTTAATCTAAAGAAGGTTCTTGATCATAGGATCATTAAGATTAGGACATTAGTGATCCGGTTAGATCAATATATATGTGATAGTCTTTATAAGATAAAGATTAATTGATCTCATTAACTAAATCATATATATAGATGATGCATATGAAGATATGATCATTTAACTGACTCAATTGAGAATTCCCAATGGTTAATATTACCATAAACTGTCAATAGGATATTCTCTTGAAGAATGAGATATAGTAGTTCCTTTGACCTGAGGTCGTTATAGTAATTAACAAGTTATTTATCATACTTTGATTCTGGACATCTATTGCCCTAGGACGATAGTTGAAAGGATATTGGGTATGATTAAATAATTGTAGAATTAATGATTGATCAAGATGGAATCTGTCAACTCTTGGTAATGAGTTTGAACTCTATGTTGTCATTATTTATAAACGACTAAATTAAGACCTTGGCTAGGGCAATTGAATGAAGAAGAAAAGAGTTTCTTAAGTCATTCGTTGGTCGGTTATAATTGACATGAAACATAGTTGGCAAGCTATTGGGATTCGACAGTCCAACCATATTCTAGGGTTGACCCGGAGCTTTATAGACAGAAGGAAAATATTACATTATTTTTCAACTGGTTCTTGAGAGTAATTGTATACTTCATGCTATCCGGTCGTTAAGGAGTTTTGCTAGACGCCAACCTTGATTAGTAAATTAGTATGACTAATTTGCTACCGGCTTAGTATTGAACCTATGGGGTCACATACTAACGAGTATTCTAATCTTTGCTAAAAGATTAATTATTTTATTGTTTGATGATTAAATTAAATTATTTGATTAATCAAATAAATAAAATAATTAGTTCAAATGGAATATTATTATATCCTTTACTAGTATAGAGAATATAATTAATATTAAATGACAAATTGAATGATGATTGCATGTGATGGTTTAGGGAAGCCAAAGGTCTTAAGGTGGTTTTGGTTTGGGAAACCCAAAAAACACATGCAAATGGTTTATGGTTTTGGTTTTGGGAAAACCAAAAGCCACATGCAAATACTTGTGATTTTGGTTATGGAAAAACCAAAAAGAGTTTTGGAAACCCAAAAGGTTTTGAGAAACCTAAAGACTTATGCAAATACTTATAATAGATAAGCTTGCATAGCTTGTAGAGAGTTCTTTGAAAAAAAAAAGAGAGATGCAATCCATCAAGTGAGTTTTGAGAGTCAAAATATTTGGTTCAATTTTTTCATCGATTCCATTTATCAAAGGGTTGATAGCAAAAGTTGGTCTCGGTGTGGATGAGCATAAAGCCTTCGCATTATCGAAAAGGTTTAGAGAGAAAAGGAATTAGCTTCCAATGTATGTTTTAGATCCGATTTTTAACAAATTAAATAAATTTTAAATGCAAATAGATCTTCCATTGGATTATTTTGCCTTCCGCTACGTGTTCTGAACACCGAATAATCCTACAGAAATGCGTGGAAGTCATTGGTTTGGTTTGAGGTAAATGATCTTCTTATCTTTTCATTGTTGTTAAACTCTAAGACCGTCATCTTAACTTTGTCTTTCTCCCTTATTATAAATTTATATAGGCATTTCTGGTGAGAAGCAGCTGAATGAGGAGTATCAGGCCTCTCTTAACTTTCCTGAAATTTTTCATTTTTTTTTCCATTCTAGAACACCTGTTCTTCTGAAAATTCATGGTAGCCTTCCTAAATTTCCATATCTGAAAATTTGAGTTCCTTATCCACATGTTCATGTTTGTTTCCTTTCATTCAACTAATATATATATATATATATATATATATATATATATATATATATCAGCAGTTATATGATGCGGCCGGCCGGAAATTTATAATTTCCGGTCGCCTGCTCATTCTGGGTCCTGTAGAATGTTTGAACAATTTCTAACCGTACGGATGGAAAGATCATCGAAAAATAAGTTAGCCTGTCAATTTTCATACAATTTGAAAACTTGTAGGGTCTTCATCTTAAGGGATCAAAACTTATAGGAATCTGAACGGTCCAGAATTTCAACCGTTAAGTGGGAGGACCAAACGGTTACCAAATTATATGAAAATTGACATGCTAACTTATTTTGAGCAGATCTTTCCATCCATGCTTTCAAAAATACCTGCGTCCAAAAGTAACCGAAATGAACAGTATTCCGGCCGGCCGTACAGTATCACTTCCCTATATATATATATATAAAACTCATGTTTGTGGATGTTATATTTATTTTTTTAAAATAGATAAATCACATTTATTTATAATAATAGATAAATTTTGTGATACAATCACTCCTATGCAGCTGTGCGTGCACAAACAAAGCAAAAAAAAAGGTATGTATGTATTGTATGTTCCTCTCTCGTGATCATGGTTCCTCCTCGTGGGCCTCATCGCTCATAGCCCCTTATGCCGAGTTCAGCAGGAAGTGTAAGCTCTTTTTAACCAGGTTTTGTGCCTCTTGATGCTATTCGTTTTGATCGGTGGTTGTATAACTTGTTCCAAAATTTTAAATTGGTGAATCATTCACCATGGACTTTGAGTTGTCTAAGTCTTCCATGAGTCCACATTCTTGAAAGTTCAGAGAAAAATTTATAATTTGATTATTCCATGGAAATTATGACCTTATTTCATTGTTCATTTCTTTATGAAAAAAAAAGATCAGATAAATATGGTCTATATTCATTTCATTTTTCTCCTTTTTAATCTCATAAATAAATAAATAAATTAATCCCATATAAAACAAATTTACTTAATACTAAAACTATATATTGAAAAAATATTTTAACATGTAAATAAAATAAAAATTTTATGGAAAAATGCCACATACATGTTACTAAAATTCTTTTTTAAGAAAAAAAAAACAATTTAATCAAATAAACCACACACAATAAATTCAGGAAAACACGAAAGCATAAAAAGAAGCGAAAGAGAGAGGGATCGAAATTCAAACGTAACCGCCATTCAACCTGATGATCTGGCCATTAACCCACTCCGCTGCATCGCTCGCCAAGAACCCCACAATCGGCGCGACATCCCTGGGCTCTCCCAGCCTCTCCATCGGGCACTGCGCCACCACCGCCTTGACCTTCTCCTCCGTCTTCCCCGCATAAAACATCGCCGTCGCGATCGGCCCCGGCGCCACCCCGTTCGCCGTGATCCCCGTCCCCCGGAGCTCCTTCGCCAGGATCTTCGTCATCACCTCGATCGCCGCCTTGCTCGCCGCGTACGTGCTGTACCCCGTCCTCAGCGACCCCACCGTCGACGACGACATCGTGATGATCCGCCCCCCGCCGCCGCGCACCAGCCGCTTCGCCGCCTCTTTGCAGCACAAGAACGTCCCCTTCGTGTTCGTGTTGAAGATCCGCTCCCAGCTCTCGATCGTCGTCTCCGCCACCGATGGGTACTTGGGGTCCTGGACTCCGGCGGCCGTCACGAGGATGTGGAGATTCGGGCCGAAGACCCGACTCGCCTCGTTGAACAGAGCGCCGACTTGGTTCGGGTCCGATACATCCGACTCGACCGCGACGGCCCGCGGTTCGGCTTCGCCCTTGTTGATGGCCGAGACCACTTGATCAGCTGGTGTCTTGTCACCGACGTAGCCTATCACCACCTTTGCTCCGAGCGATGCCAGGTGGCGGCATATCTCGCCGCCGATTCCACCTGATCCACCGGTCACGATTGCCACCCGCCCTTCCAGTGGCCTTGGAGTGACCCCCTGCGCGACGCCGCCGTTGAGCCCTTCGAAGCTTTGTGGTGATGGGACCATGATGGGAGGTAAGTTCACCGTACTACTTCGCTAGCTATTTTGACTGACGCACTCGTTGTTCTCGGCGATGAGTTTATAGTGGTGCAAGTGGTTGCAGACTTGCAGTTACCGGAGGTGAACGTTTGGAATTCGTTACCCTACATGAACCGGGAGAAGAGGCTGAAGAGCCGAAGAGGTACGCACCCTTTTTCAGTCGTTTTTTTAATTTCTTGGGGTGAGTGGAATCACGTGATTGAAGAGTTTATTACTTAAATTCATCGTGGAAAACGCATATAGCGACTGGAGGCACGAAGCTGCATTTACTTTTTAAAATATAAAATATTTATATAAAATACCCCCTATAAAATTTATATTTGTATATATAAAAATTATATTACATTTATATCCCTGATAATATTTGTATATGTACTTTTATTTTAAAAATCATGAAAAAAACTTAGGCATTTGTGATATTAATAATAGAATTAGACATAATGCAAATTGTTTTTTTTTTTTCTTTTGATGAAGGGCGACAAGCGCCCCCACGAGGGAAGTCAAGGATATGACAGATGTGACAATTTAATCCTAACTGCGGATAATCCGCAAGAGAACATCATTACGCCTAACTTTTACTTTGCAAGAGTGGGGGTTTGATCTTGGATAATCCGTAAGAGAATCCCACCTCTTAATAAGGGATTTAGATACCAATATGCCTTATATTGTTATTGAATGCAGTAAATTATTTTTTTATTATAATTAAAATGAGAATTATTAATAGAAGAGAAGAAATGTGACCGTAAATATGAAAGACCGATAATTTTTTTTGCTATTTATGTGCATGTAATGTTTGGGGCAGTAACCCATTTACTTGCATGGAATTATTGGGTAGTTTTCTTTCAGATTTTACAATATGTTAGCAACTCATTGTACAAATGAAAGTGTTAAAAAAAAAAGTTTCTTAAGATCTTATAGGTAAATTACCCATTTTTCTATTCGGCTTGTTGTGAAAAAAATAAGGTTTAATCCCCCAAATAGTCACTCTATTATGGTCAACTCGTCCATTTAGTCCCTCTATTATTAATCATGCCTTTTTGGTCCCTGTATTTCTTAATTGAGACTAATCAAGTCCCTCCGTCTAACTGCCGTCTAGTTTACCGTTTTTTATGCTGATGTGGCTTAAAAAAATAATAAATTACTATTTATATATTATATAAAAACGCTCTCCGCCTCTCCGTTCCCCGCTCACACTTCCGCCGCCTCTCCGCCATGGCGTCCGCCTTCAAGCCGGAGGATGCTAGGGTTCCACGTACCGGCCCAAATTCCCATCACTGTCAGATCTAAGGTTCCCCTCTCTTTCTAGTATCCTTTTTCGATCTTTTGATCGTTTTAGTTCTAATTTTTCTCGGATTTTTGCGATTTTCTAGTTTAAGATCGCGTTGTGCCAGCTATCGGTCATTGCTGACAAGGAGAGGAACATCGCTCATGCCCGCCGTGCAATCGAGGAGGCTGCATCGAAGGGCGCCCAGCTCGTCCTCTTGCCTGTTAGTTTTTCCCTTTTTTTTATATCGTGATTTATCCTTTTGATTGAATATAAGAAATTGTGAATTCTAAATTGGATAAAAAAAGGTAGAATTTTTAGAATGATTTGTGTATTTTAATGTTTAGGAGATATGGAATAGTCCGTATTCAAACAACTGTTTTCCTGTTTATGCTGAGGATATTGAGGCTGGTGGTGATGCGGCGCCATCCTTCTCGATGCTTTCAGAGGTTGCTCGGAACCTTGAGTAGCTTGTGGTGGCGGCGCAAGCGGCACAAGAGGAAGCCTACGAGGGCGAAGAAGAAGAAGGCAGTGAGAGGAGCGATGCGCACAATGGCGACGTAGGCGACAAACTCTCTTGCGCTTGAGTATGGGCCCCACTTGTTCTCTGATAAAGAAGGCTTAAGATGAGAAGGATGAGATGGTGGCGGTGGTGATGGTGGTGGTGGTGGTGGTGGTCTCATGGTGATGGGAATCAGTGTACTGTGAGTGATGATGAGATGGAGATGTTTGACCTGCTTTTTTGGAATAATTTATTATTTTTTTAAGCCACGTCAGTATAAAAAACAGTAAACTAGACGACAGTTGGGCGGAGGGACTTGATTAGTCTCAATTTAGAAATACAAGGACCAAAAAGGCATGATTAATAATAGAGGGATTAAATGGGCGAGTCGACCATAATAGAGGAACTATTGGGGGATTAAACCTTCTAACATGTAAGATTACTTATTTGAAGTTGTATTTTTAAGTGCTAATGACATGACATGCAGATCACAACACAACATGGCACAACACTTTGTAATATCGGGCCGACATGACCTACTAAAATATGGGGCCCGACCTGACATGAGACATGGCTCAATCTGTGTCATGCTGGGTCGGCCCAGCTCACCAAATTTAGAAAAATAAAATCAAAATCAAAATATTTAGAAGATAAAAAATCCTCAGAAAATCCAAAAAAATCTTTAAAAATTCTAAAAATAAAAAAATGCCTAAAAATCCAAAAAATCTTAGGATTTAAATATAATAATTTTATAACTGGTATATTGGCCCACTTGTCACACGGGACCAGCCCAATATGTGGCCCATTGTCAGACCATGATAAGGCACGATTAGGGGTGGCAAAAATCCGGGTCCGAACAAAACCTGGTCCGGACAACTACCCCTATAAGTAGCTTCATTAGATGCCCGGACCGGCCCGGTTTTAAATTCGGACAAGTGTAACTTGTCCATACCCGGTTTATTTCAAAATCGGGTTGTCCGAATGTCCGGATTTTATTTGAGTCATGTAATATGCATTTAAAATTTTAAAGTTCATTCAAATATTAACTATACAAGAATAATTTAATCCATTTCAAATGCAAAAAACAATGTTCAATAATCCAAAATCCAAATTAAATCATACAATAGTCCAAGTTTTAATAAGTATTAACAATGTTCAATAATCCAAAATCCAAATTAAATCATACAATAGTCCAAATTTTAATAAGTATTAAATAAAAATCCGGGTCCGGACAAAATCGGGTCCGAATTTCCTTGTCTCGATCCGGCCCGGATTTAAATCCGGACAACCAGACCATGTCCGGACCCGGTTCGAATTAGTATAACTTCTATCCAGACCCTTTTTACTCCGGGCAGGACAAAACCGGGCAAGCGGGCCCGGATAGAGTATTGCCACCCCTAGGCACGATGCATTCGTGCCAGACTGCTGACCGGTTGACACCTCTTGTTGTGATCTCTTTGTCCATCCTGAGAGGATTCTTGAAATGTATGGGTTGTCAATGCCAGTTGTTCCATTCCTCCCCTCGTGGCTTCCATCTCCCTTAATTAGTGCATGTTAGTGCATGTTATTGATTCTGCAATTAATTAGGATTATATATAAGAGATACATGATGTATTGCAACCTCTCTGCCCATATTATGTGTCTATAGTTCTTTTGTTTAGAATATGTTTGTTGCTTGCACATAAATGAAGAAGTGTGGTATAATTTCATTGATTTGTTTGCTCAGAAGTAATTCACAAGGATAAGTGTCTGAGCTGCTGTTTTTTTTTTTTCTTTCTTTCCTGAGTTACACAGTGGAAAAACACTGAAATTGAGCTTATGATGGGAAGTGATAATTTTTCCTATAAATCTCAATTTTCAGAATTTATATGCAAATAAAATTTTTATGAAGGTGTGTGCGATTTCAAAATTTTACAAAAAATTTAAGAAGCTGAAAAAATAAAATCCTAATAATTTAAAAAAAAACTTACATGGATTGGGCTTCAACTGGATAATAGCTGAACCCCAAGTACTTAACATATAGCTCTTGTTGGGCCCTTGCATTAAGGAGCCCATATGTATAAATCAAGCTTGGTAGAAGTGAGTGTGATTACCCGCCCATTGGCTAATGGCTATTAGCTATTGAGGTGTGTGGTGTGTTTATTTTCTATCTAAATTATTATATATGCTATTTATTACTTTATCTAATTAGCTTTTGGTAGGATCATATAAAAAAAAAAACATATTGGAAATTTCACTAAACTATCATATGGTTTGTTTTTTTTTTATCAATTCAGGATTTGAAGTTTGAGTTGTGACACTTTAGTACCATATAGTCTAAATTGTTTGCAAAAATTATCAAAATGCTTAACCCCTTTAATATTTGTTGACATGACATAAAAATAGATCTAAATTTATCTTTTTACCCTTAGTAAAAATCACACCATCTGAAGTTCAGTATGCTTCCTTTTAATCCTTGTGTAAAAGATAAGATGGTAAAAGATTCTCGTTGGGTTATAGAGAAAGCATGCTGACAGATGATGTGGTTTTAACATAAAAGTAAAAACATAAATTCAAGACCATTTTATGCCATGTCAGCAAATATTAACAGTGTTAAGTGTTTTAGCACATTTTTGTAAACAGTTTAGACTTCATGGTACTAAAGTGTCACAACTCAAACCATAAGCCATGAATTGATAAAGAAACAAACCACATGGTAGTTTAACTATTTTTCACAATTAAAAATATTTCACAATTAAAAATATATATTTTTTAATTGTGAAAAAATAATCCTGACCTCCAAACCATCTAATAAATGATGTTTAGCTCTATGATACAAAATTGATTTTTTAAATGGGAAATAATTGGATTTAATTACGTGATACTGATATCTATCGATTATCTATTATCTATTATACTCCTATAAGCGGATTGTTGGTCCAATATTTCAAAGTGTGTGGATCAAAATATCCCTTGTAAATTGGGTATACTTATACTATGTCCCATAAAACAACATATGTTTAATCATTTACTATAAATTATAATAATTGCAAATTTAGTAATATATATATATGGGGCTGATACTATGCGGGCGGCCTTATCACTGTGCCAGTACGGTGGCCTCATTTTGGCCCACTTACACAGTGTTCTGAGGAAATCCAATTCTATGGATGGAAAGAACATCGAAAAATAAGCTAGCATATCAATTTTCATACAATTTGGGAACTTGTAGGGTCTTCATCTTAAACGGTGAAATTTTGAACCGGTAAGATTTCTATAAATTTTCACCCGTTAAGATGAAGACCCTGCAAGTTCCCAAATTGTATGAAAATTAACATGCTAGCTTATTTTTCGATGTTCTTTCTCTCCATACAGTTGGAAATCTTTAAAATACTGTGCTAGTGGCCAAATGGAAGGCGACCTTACTTACACAGTAATCCGACCAGCCTTATATTATCACTCTCGTATATATATATATAATAAACTAAAAATATCAAAATGATAAAAAATTTATAAATTATTATTTTTTACATAAGTTAGGTTGAGATTATAGAATTTTTTCAGATTTTTTATTTTTTAAATTTTAAAAAGTCAATTTATATTAGAAAATATAATTTTAGAAAATATCTATCTATATTACTAATTAGAGCATATCAGTTATATATAATTTTAATTTAAAATTTTTTTAAAAAATATATTGAGATTTTAAATTTTTCTTTAATTTTATATTTTTTTATTTTAAAAGTCTATCTTATAAGCGGGAGTATTTTAATTTTAAAAATATCTATCCATATTAAGCAGGAGAGTATATGGATAATTTTAATTTGAAAAAAAAAATTAAAAAAAGTAGGCAAAAACCTTAGGGAGGATCACGTCTGGAATCCACAAAGAAGGCCTGCGATTTTAAAATTTTCTTATAATTTAGATTTTTCTAAAATTTTAGAAAGTCTATCTCCTAAGCGATAGTATTTTAATTTTTAAAAAATATCTATTTATATTAAGGGGGAGAGTATATCTATAATTTTAATTTAAAAAATTCCAAAAATATAGATTGGGACTTTTAAATTTCTCAGAATTTAAGATTTTTTCACTTTTAAAAATTTTATTTAGTTAATTCACTATTCATCCCTTGAATAGTGAAGTATTTGCCCATGGGTCCTTGGATAGGGAGTTGTGGGGGCTTAATGTAAATAGTGGGTTGGGTGTGTAGTGTGTAAAGTTGAAATAGTGGCAAATAGTGTGAGGGACTAATAGATAATTACCTCTATTTTATTTAGTGAGAGTAATAGAGCATAATTGTGGGAGTCAACGAAGGTTTCACGAGAGTGGTGGATTCAGCACATGTCATAAGGGTAGCTGTTGAGTCCCATCTCAATGAGACATGTGAGGGGTTTGAAAACTTTGTGATCGAACTTAAGTAGGGTAATAATCTTGGAAGGTTACCGTGTTATGTCTTTTTTTCACTTTGGTGACCAAGTTTCAATTTGTTTCTTTTTGGGTACCATAAATCAATTTTGTTTCAATGGAAGAGTATCCATACGATTTCGGCCGATTTAATCCCACGTGGCTCACCGGAACTGCCACGTTGGATGCCTAGCCAGCTTAAAAAGCCACCTCTTCGGTCCCTATTCTCCTCATCTTCCTTCTTCCTTCTTCACCCTAGCGAGCACGCGCGACAGAGAGGGTTTAGGGTTTTTCCGTCTTCTATGTCCTCTCCATTCTCTTTATCCGAGGGTTTTTCCATCAGAGGGCCATGAAGGTTACAGACCGTCGGCGAGAAACCAAAAAACCTGCCAACCGGCGGCGATGGCCAAAGCAAGTATAGAGCTTACAAAGCTTGGCGCATCATGTAGGGCAATTGGGAGATAAGAGCGGCAATCAATGAAGAACGAGCGTATTGTAAGTGTTGGTTTCAACCCCCAATTTAGCTAAGATTAAAGTATCCAAATCATCCCTGTCCCCACCTCCAGGCAACTTGTGACTTTAATTATTTTAATTCCCCCTAATCCAAATCAATCATGCCTTATTATTATACGTCCATTGCATTGCATGAATACTTTGTCAACAAATGTCCCAAAATAGTGTAAAGAATTGTGGTCATTTTAATCAATTCGTTAGTGTGGTTCAATATAAACTTGCTAAGTTTTGATTGTGTTTTGCAGGCAGTTAGTTTCTTTTTGTTTTTAACCTTGAAATGTGATTAGATGATTCTATTGGAATCTTTTCTAACAGTGCATTAAGAACGTTTGTATTTTATTTAGTGATATTGTGATTGAAGGAAAAGAGAAAAATTGGCCAAATTTGCATGTTTTTTTTACACTTATAGTAACTTGTGTTTGTAAGAGCAATTAGATGGTCCTATTGGAATCATTTTTATTATTGTTGTGCGCATGTTGTATCAAAAATATATTTTGATGGTGTTTTATATTTCAGTGAATTTGATGTGTTTCATTAAATAAATTCCTCTTTGTTTGTAACTTGAAAATTTGATTAATCAAGTGGCAAAAAAAGTTGTGATGCAAACTTTTGGAATTGAGCAAAAGTTTGGAAAATTTTAAACACCTAAACTAGCTATCTATCAAAACCTAAACTAACAATGCATATATATAGTTACATTGAATCAACATGAATCAATATTAATTGGGTGGTATAAGTTTAATATATCATCAACAGATACGTAACACCCCGAAATTTTTACAAATAAAAAAATTAATTACTGGAGATAATTACTGAGATTAATTAGCACATAAAAGAGATTAATTACTTTAAAAACCCAAATTAAGGAAGATTGGGAAATGAATTGATTAAAAATCCAACCTTACAACTATTGGGCCCAGAGAAGGCTATATTGGGCCGGGTCACCTTCACTTAAATAGTTGGAGGTGGACTGAAGAGAGAGATCCCGGATTATTAATTAGAAGAATTAGTAAGTGTTAATTAATTTCAATTATCTAGATGGAGAAACGGGACAAAATGTAAGTCCCGATAAGGCACAACTTGCAGAGTCAAAAGCCGAAAAATAGGGATCTCGGTCTGGTGCGTAATTGCGACCTGTGAAGGTAAACAGTAGGGTCCGTGACCTACTGAAAAGACATAAAGAGGAAGTAATTAAATAAAAAAATAAAATAATAAAGTCATTATGCTGATCCTTGATAAGTGGATCTGGTCGGGACTTTGGTTCGTCGCCCGTGTTTATACAGTGAGGAAGACACATCATAATTCAATTAAAATAATATTACTTTAGTAAAGTGATGCTACCTTACTCTATAAGAGAAAGGGAGAGAGAAAGAGAGAGGTTCTCATCTCTCTCTCCCTCACGACCTCTCCTCAATCTCCTTGTTCGCGACCGGCGGGGTTGCCTGCGCCCGACAGCAGCTGGAGCTCGCGAGTGCCAGAGACCGCCGCAGCCTCTTCTCCACTTGTGCGCACCACCAACCGCCCCAACTCAGGCCGCGACCTCGGCCAGTGCTACCCCAGCTGCCCCACGCGCCAGGCAGGAGCAGCGTCGACTCCGCCGCCTCCCGTCAGCCTCGACGACGCCAGCAGTGCGTCAGCGCGGCCACCTGACATCAGCCTAAGCGCAGGTGCGCCTATCTCTTCTCCACGCGCTTGTAGGCCCAGATCTGGCCAGTTCTATTTACGTTGTTGTCTCTCTGTCCGGCCAGCTCCTCCGACGAGTGTCTCCTCCTTCGTGTCCAGCAGCAAGCCGACGGGAAAAGCTCACGCCGAGCATTTGGAATTTCATGTAAAACTCCTGTTAGCCCTAATTGAGGAAACTTTGAATTAATTGTTTTGAGTTTATGCATGAATTGAACTTAAATCCTCCAATGGTAGATGGATGAGATTAGGAGGCGATTGTGTGTAGAGGCTGTGAAATGATCTGAATTCCTTGTTGTGAGGTTTTATGTATGACATGTTTAGTTATGGAAGAATGTTTGTATATTTTCGGGGCCCTCCAAATAGAGGAAGTGTTGCCGAATTTTTGTAGAAAAACTTAAGTAAATTAGAGCCGATTAAAGCTTCATGATCATGCTTAACTCTTAATCATGTTTAGATGAGCATGTTAGAAGTTGTGTGATAGTCACAGATAATTAGAGTTTAATTCTATAAATTGAGGGCAAGTTCGTATTATAATTCTGTAGAAACACGAAGTTCATGCTAGGAAAAAATCATGCTCTATTTAATTTATGGAATCATCGTGCTCTAATGAGTTTAGATTTAGAATGTCTTAAGAATACGATTTTCGTATTCCTGAAAAGTTCATATTTTATTTTAAGGACAAGGAAAAGGCAAAGGCAAGGCCGCTGCTGTTGAAGGACCTAGCTAGCCTTAGGAACTACTCAGACTAAGGTGAGGGAACACAACTGTAAATTTATCGTATTTCTTCTGTATTTTTATCATATTGATTTCTTGAGAATTCATGTTATGAGTTGATTAGTTTTCATAAATACTATAAATTTTCAAGCATGAAATTAGTGATCATGTTTTAGTATTTTGAAAACTCATTATGAAAAGCATGTGAAAAGCACATACATATTACAGAAATTGAAATGATATAAATATTAGTGCACTGCACCGTACTCACATACATGCTTGCTCCAGAGGTGGCTCTACGATAGAGCCAGAGAGTACGATACTAGGTAGGAAAGGGGTGGTTTTTTATATAACTCTGTTTTTATTAGTCCAACTATATGTTTTCAAACCCTCCTGATTTCAAGAAATAAAACCCTCTTTCCGTACCCATCGGGTGCTTAGTTTATGTATATATATTTATAGCTCTATGGTCGTTGAGTTGGTCCGACCGGAGAGCTATCGAGTGTTGAGTTGGTCCACTCGGTACCACTCTGGTTCCGCAGTATGGTAGTAGAGGTGTAATTGACACTAATATGATTGATGAGGAGTATTTGATTCCACAGATTGTCAACCTTCCGGTTGTTGAGTTTGTCCAACCGTGAAGGCTACTGGCTTGAGTTGGTCAGCCAGGACATATGTGAAAATCATCTCCCATACTGATGATAAATGATTAAAGAAATGCATATGTGCATATCATTTTGATTTATTTGGATATTGGCTCGAATCATGTCTATGATCAGCATGTTATTTTCATGTTTTAATATCGTTCAGTATATATATCTCACATTTCATTATTTTATTATCTACTGTTGAAGGCATACAGGTATGTTATACATGACAGTGGTGTTAGTACCTCACTGAGCTCCTGTAGCTCACCCTTGTGTTATATGATCTTTTGCAGGTAGTAAGCAGGGTCATGGTTCTGCTTAGAATAGAAGATAGGGTCTTGACTACCTTAGTTGACTCTGACCACCTGGCCCATATCTTGTATTGCATTTAGTGTTTATGATTTGGGGAGTATTGTTAACTCCTATGCAGACTTGTGTTGTATCTTAAGACTTTATGGCTTGTATTGATATCGTATTTGACTCTATGTTTTCATAATATTAGTGTTGATTATGAGTAAATACTTATTTTATACAGCCTTAGGCTGGGGTTCGTTTCCTGACCTGGCTGGTGTGACACTTGGGTCCTGAAAAGGATAAGGGTGTTACAAGATATGAATTCACAAATGTGTGTTGTTTGCTGCCTCCTCATATGTAATATTTATTTAATAAAGGAACCATGTAATTCTTATGCTCCATATGAGTCCACAAATTATTTTGGTTTGCTGCCAATGTTTATGTATAATTTTTTGTCATGTGTCTGTCTGTCATGTGTGTTCATTTTTTATCACCATTTCCCCATTTTTGTTTCATTTCTCACCTCTGAATATTTCACAATTCAAATGTATTATGGCCATGATGATGTAGACAAGTGGAGTGAGTATAGATTGGCAGGATTTGTGGACTCATGTGCTGCTGATAATATATCAATGTTAGAACTTAAAGGCATGGCTACTGAGTTAGATTTGAACACAGAGGGTTGTAGTTTTTGGTGGAAGGATACTAAGAGTGAAATGGTAGGATTGACCAAAATAAAAAATGATTTAGATGCAATTGCAATGGCTCTGGCTGTGGATCATAGTAGGGTTACAAATGTGTATGTCAAGATAGCACTGGCTAGAGTGGATGTTGGTATTAGAGATGATGTCTCAATTAATGTTGGTTGTGTTGGTGGGAAAGTAGCTCAAGAAGAGGTTAATGTAATTGATTTTGCAGAAATAGAAGAGGATGTAAACCAGGAATATGTTGAAGAAAATGAAGTAGAAGAAGGTGTTGCTACTTTAGAAGCACTCTAGTTGGGGAATCAAGCAAAGCAAAAGGGGTACATGAAGATAGTGAGTTGAATGATTATGAATACAACCTTCATAGTGATGGGGAGGAGAATGAGGTTGGTGTGGATGCCAATGCTGATGAAATTAGTGTAGAAGAAAATGTTGATGAAGATGAGGTTCAAGAAAATGATGATGAAGATGAGGTTCAATCTGAATATGGTGCATATGAGGAATTTTCAGTCATGTTCATCAACAGATGAGGATGAACTAGTTCAGAACAAGGCTATGATGCTGAGTTTATTGAAGAGATTGATATGATAGAGCCTCATTTTAAGGTTGGTATGAAATTTAGAAGCTTCTAGCAGTTCAGAAAGGCTGTCAAAAATTATGGCATTAAGAATAGGTGTGAGATGAAATTTAAGCCTAACAACAAGAGGAGATGCAAGGTATTTTACAAGAAAGGTTGCCCTTTCTATCAGTGGGCCTCACTAATGGTGACTGATAAGAATACAATTCAAATAAAAGTTGGAATCTTGAGGCATGAGTGTACCAGAGATCATAATATAAGGCATGTGAATGCTTAGTGGATAGCAGAACACTATATAGAACAATTTAGATCAGACCCTTCTTGGAAGCTTGCTGGCATCATCCAAACTGTACAGACCAATCAAGAGGTTGCTATAACTATACTAAAAGCTTGGAGAGCCAGAAGCATTGCAATCAGGTAGCTTTGTGATTTATTTTTGTAAATATTTTGATACTAGAAATTAATTTCATGGCTTTGTCTGACTGTGTTACTATCCTTTCTCTTGTGTTGTTTTTTGTTTTCTTTCTTTTGTTGCTTGCTTTGCTCCTATGCAACTGAACCATGAAACTAGGATGCTTGATGGTGACCATTATACCCAGATGACTAGGTTATATGATTATCGACTCAAGCTAATTAGAACACACCCTAGATCAACAATTAAATTTAGATGCAACCAAGGGGTATTCGAGACCATGTATGTGTGCTTGTCACCACTTAGCGCAGGGTTCCTAGCAGGCTATAGGCAAATTATTTCGGTAGATGGCTGCTTCCTCGAGGGTCTTTATGGTGGCCAATTTCTCACAGCTGTTGGGATAGATGCCAATGACTGCATCTATCCAATAGTTTGGGCTGTGGTGAACAAGGAAAACTGTGAGAACTTGCTCTAGTTTTTGGAGTTGCTTGTAGAAGACCTTCAAATTGTGGACAACTTTGAATGGATATTCATGAGTGATAGACAAAAGGTAAACTGAACTTCTTACAAGAATACTCAACGACAGTCCCAATGAAAACCACATTGATAAAGAAAAGACTTTTTTGAACAAAGGAAAATGATAAGGGTAAAATCGGCAAGGACATGTGGAAATGCCGCAGCCCGACACGTGGGATATTCTGCACCCTCGGATTGCTAACGCAGATCCGAACCCATTCTCCCCCAAAGAATTAACAGAAGAGATACCCGAAAAGCACTCCGAAGGCAATGATGGAACAGTCGCAATCATGGAAGCTACGTCGGATTTACGCCACGTAAGGCAATGATGGAACAGTCGCAATCATTACCCCTACCGGCGTTTGCGTAAAAGGAGCCTTGAGAAACTGAAAAGGTACGGCGCATTTAATGCGCCTCGAATCAACAATTAGACTCCTCACCTGTTCGCTCAGAACATTGTCCGATTCCGAACTGAAGCATCTGTATCTCTAATCCAAAGCACTCCTCGGAAAATATCAAGCTACCGTCAGTATGCTTAGCTCACGCAAGCATACTAGGGGGGGGGGACTGATGATAAGGGTAAAATCGGCAAGGACACGTGGAAATGCCGCAACCCGACACGTGGGATATTCTGCACCCTCGGATTGCTAACGCAGATCCGAACCCATTCTCCCCCAAAGAATTAACCGAAGAGATACCCGAAAAGCACTCCGAAGGATAATCCGAAGAGCCTTCCCGAAGAATCTCCCGAAGAGTCTACCGGGCAGATTCTGAGCGAAGAGGAGCTTCCAAACAGTCTCCCGAACGGTCTCCAAAGCGAATCTTCCGAAGAGAATTCCGAAGAGCCTGCCGAACTGACTTCCGAATAAGACTCCTCTTCCTCCCTCCCCGAGGAGCCATGAACCCTTCTAGAAGAAGCAACAAGCCGAACCGCAAAACCGAAGAGGTTGTAGTCAAGGCCTATAAATAGCTAAGGCCTTACACTTGTAAAGGGCATTGAACCCTTTGTACGCACACTCCCTTTCTCGTTCCCTTCCTTGTAAAATCGCTCAATAGTGGAATTCTCTCTCCAAAGCTTGGAGACCCGTGGTTTTTTCCCGATCAAGGGGTTTTCCACGTTAAAGCCCTGGTGCTTGTCTTCTTGATTCTTTCTTTCTCGATCTTCTTGGATCTTCTCCCCAGAAAAACCCTATAAATTTAAGTGTTGGCTAGATTCTTGGGATCTTCCCGAAAATTTCGTTAACAGAAAATATAAAGACCCTATATATTATCCTCATTTGTAAATAATATCAACCGCTGACTGCTTATCCAACTCGCTATACCAGCCCAACTCCCAAAACAAGACATGCTCAATAATATAATTAAAAAAATGACATAATATCAAAGTCAAAGTAACACAAATCCCAATGTTGCCTGAAAGTACAAAACTTGAGGCAACTAAAGAGTACAAATCTTGAGGTGGTTTCCTAAGCGTATCTGGCATCGCTTCAAAAGCCAATCACATATATGAAGAAGTTGGATAAAACTAGTCTAAAGGTGTTATTCGACATTCAAATCATAATAGCTGAAAGAGAAAGTAAAAAATGATAGAAAACATCAAAGTTCATTTTGAGAAATAACATTATGGAGCTCCATAAACCTTTTAGAAGGCTAGGGGCACGCCATGATGCATATGTCATCTTAGATCAAAAGGAAAAAAAAAAAGATACGACATATATAAAAGGAAAAAATATTTTGGTACAACCATTCGGCTAAGTTAGCTATAAATTTTTTTTACTTGGGTTCTCAAACACTCATATGATGAGATCACCAAGGAAATTTGAAATCTTAGACCTATATCCTCCATAAATGATTTAAGGTATAATATGGCTCTTGAAATTTCACATGTTTCCGACAATGGAACCAAGATTTCTAAAAAAAGTATTCACTTGGGTTCTTAGACAATCATATGATGAGATCACCAAGATATATGAAATGTCTAACTTGGGTTCTCAGACACTTGTATGATGAGCTCACTAAGATATATGAAATGTCAAACTTGGGTTCTCAAACACTCATATGATGAAATCACTAAGGAAATATGAAGTGTCAAACTTGCATCCTCCTCTAATGAGGTCAGGTAAAATATGACATTTGAAGTTTCACGCATTCCGACAATGGAATTGAAATTTCTATAAATAAATAAATAAATAAATATACATAAAAAATTTATTGTCTCTTTCCTTGGATTCTCAGACGCTCATATAATGAGATTACCAAGAAATATGAAACTTCAAACTTGTATCCTCCATTAATGAGGTCAGGTAAAATATGACTCTTCTAAAAATAATGAAATAAAAAATTATTCACTTGGGTTCTCATACACTCATATGATGAGATCATCAAGGAAATGTGAAGTGTCAAAACTTGTATTCTCCATAGGTCAGGTGAAAATATGACACTGGAAGTTTCGCATATTTCAACAACGGAACCTAGAGAGCAAGAACATGAATGAACTCTGTTGAACTTCAACTGTGAATTTGCATTGTTTTCAAAAATCAAGAATCAAGAACATGCCCAGTTTCAGATCTTTTATTACAACTTCCTTGTTTTCGAAGTTTCATATCTTTTATTACAACATCCTCATGTGGTTAAACAATTCATTATTTATACCTTGTCTTTCTGTAATTGAGAGCAACAATAGCTCAAATTGAGAGCAACAAAAACTCAATTTCATGATTCATCACTTAACTTTTTCTAATTAGAGCTCAAATTATGGTTTCAAACACCAATTCATAGCACCCCCTTCAATTAAAAGACAAGGATATAAAAAAAAACAAGGATCACAAAGAGAACTCTTCTCACTTCTAGCACAACCTTTGAGAATTAGAAATAAAGAAGTTATATATGGGTCTATTCTCATCACCCATCTCTTCTCCTTCTTCCAAGCTCTCAACAAAGTTTAGAAGTTAGCGAACTGCCACACTTCTCCTCAAGGGTTCTAGTTGGATGCAATGGAAAGAGCTCAAGAGTTTCGTGAGAGGACGAAGAAGATGGAGAAGAACCCTACGACGCGTAATTTCTGGCGGCCCGCTCTGTTGCGCGCGCTCGCTAGGGTGAAGAAGGAAGAAGAAGGAAAATGAGGAGAATAGGGACAGAAGGGGTGACTTTTTAAGCTGACTAGGCATCCAACGTGGCAGTTCCGGCAAGCCACGTGGGATTAAATTGGCTGGAATCGTATGAGTACCCTCCCGTTAGAACAAAATCGATTTATGGTACCCAAAAAGAAATAAATTGAAATTTGGTCACCAAAGTGAAAAACGGGCATAACATGACCTTCCAAGATTATTATCTAACTAAAGTAAGTGAAAAACATAAGATTTTTTTTTATTTTTTTCAATTGATTTTAAAATTTATGGATTGTTGAAATTTATTTAAGATTGATTAATTTGCTTATAATTTGATAATTAAACATTATGGATTATATATAGTAGTGAAAACATCACAATGATTATTATTATTATTTTTTTCAAAATCCTGAGCTATGGGAAGTGTCGCTTACTAGTTTGAGTATTATTTTTCATTCTAACTTTTTCTAAATGTAAAATAATAATTTAATTTAATTTAATAATCTGATAAGTAAAATAAAAATAAAAGAGGCGTTATGGGGAATTATTGAAATTATGATAAGTGATTTAGGTATTTTTTAGGGGGTGATAAGTAAAAAACTCAAAAAAATTATCGTGTCATCTGGAAACGTTAGATGGTTTGAAATTTAAATCTGGGCAGCAGCATTGGACGGCCACGGTATGCACGATGGAATCGGACGCTCCAAATTCCATTTCTCCGGATCAGAACCAAATCGCGGCGGCATCTCTCTGGCACACTGACTAAGGCAATATCCACCACAAGTAAGCCTCGAGATAAAGGAAATAACGATCCAGAGGCGTATCTACGGCGGTGAAGCTCTCAACGGAATCCCTTGAGACCAAGACGTTATAAATACCTTGTCTTTGTGTCGCTGGTCTAATCGTCGTCTCTGCTTCAAATTCGCGAGACCGCGTTCTCTCAACGCACGCATAGATCTCCAGCTACTCTCGCGAAACCCTAACCCTAGCTCTCGTTGGCGAGGAGATGAGGAGGCGAAGGGCGCTCGCGAACTCGAGGAAGAGGAAATCGCCGCCGCCGGAGGAGGAGGCTGAGAGCGGTGCCGTGGAGGCGAGGCAGCCGGAGGAGGAGCCGCAGAGCGAAGCCGTTGAGACGAGCCAGCCGGAGGAGATTGGTAATGGCGGCGCGCCCAATCCGCCGCGCAGAAGGAGGGCGCCCAAAGCAGCGAAGCCCGAGACTGAGCCTGAGTTCTTCCCCGAGAAGCGGAACTTGGTTTGATTCTATTGCCTTCCTCTTTTTTCTTATTGATTTGTTGGGGTTTGTGGATTTCATGTAGACTAATAGGACGTTTCAATTTTTTTATTGTTCCATTTCTGGTCTCTGGATGTTGTTCTTCTTCCTTTTTTTTGTGAAGATTTTGGGATTTTTCGTTGATGTACTTTTATTCACCTCGTTTGTTATTTGTTTTCTTTTCAGTATCCCTTTTCTGTTCTTTAAATTGTTTTATTTCTTCCCTTGGTTCTCAATTTTGGAATTGAAAGACTGCCTTCGAAGGAGCTTTTTCAGGACCCCTTTCATGTAGAGATGGCTGTTAGAGCTCATATAGCATCCTCCATAATCATGCTTGAAAATCTCATTTCATTCAATCTTTAGTAAAACAGTGAAGGATATCCCATTTATAATGCCAAAACGGGTGGAGGGAAAGAGTCGAGAGTGCTCCAGGATTTCAGTTTGTTGAGCCAGGAGCCTCCTTAAAGAGAAAAACCCTCCCTGCGGAGAGGTCTCCACCTGAACCAATACCTGAATAACTAAAAATAAGGAGTAAATATCCAACTATTCAAAGCCAATATCCCACCTTCTAGTTTGAGTGAAAATATTGGCTTTAATCAGCCTAGTCCGGATAAGATAAGAGAATAAAGCTGAAACCGATCCCTTTGCTTAGTTTATTTTGTTTTCGATAGACAGTTAAATTTTCTTGGTGTGTAAAGCATAGACAGATTTTTATTTTTTTAATTGTTTAAAACCTTTTGTATGACTAACTATTCGGATGAACATTAGCACTTTTTCCTCTGTCCGGAATGCTGTGGAAAAGATCTTTCTCAGCAAACAAAATATATTGAGGAGGGGAACTAATTCTTCATACTTCAAATCTCCTCTTCTGATTCTTTCTTTTAATCTCGCCTTGGTTTTGAATTTAGAAGCTTAAATTTTTCTTTATCTAGACACTTTCATATTTTGCCGTCTTTATAGCTAATTTCTTAGTTGGCAGTTCAGTAATTGATTAAATCTGACACCTTTGATTTGTAGGAGGATTTGTGGCAAGCTGCATTCCCTGTTGGAACTGAGGTGAGTTTGAATGTTGTGTTTTGGTATCAAAATTTTGCTATTTTACTCTTGAAATTATTATGATTGTCTTGTGCTTTGTAGTGGGAGAACATGGATAAGCTTAGTGAGATCAAGTGGAACTTTTCAAATTTAGAGGTTTGTTTAGTCTTTACATTTAGAACTATGCATTTGTCGTGAATTGTTGATTTGATTACTCAGATTTTTGATGTCTGACATTTTTAAATTTGTTCACAGAATGCCTTTGAAGAGGGGGGAGTGCTTCACGGCAAGACTGTCTACATGTTTGGCTGCACTGAGCGTATGTTGAACTTTTTGTGATTTCTCGCTAGCTCCTTTCATCTCTTTCTTCAGTTGATAAAGTTTTTTATAATGCAACATATGTTTTCTTTCTTTCTTTTCTTTTTCGTTTTTTGCAACTTGTGTTTTCTAAGTGCATTCTCAAATTTTCAAAGATCCTTCTTGTGTCAATAAATTTATCAGTTCATGGTTCATTTACTAGTTTTTGTGGTTTGCAGCTCAACTTCTAGTGGTGAATGGTGAGCAAAAGGTCACCCTTATTCCTATTGTGGTTGTGGTAAGTTCATTTACTGAACCTTTTTCTTTAATTATTTTTAGATATGTGGTTTCTTGCCGGTGAAAATAATTGAACCTGAAAGATGGTATATTTTCTTATCTTTTGGAAACACTTACGTTTTAAGTTATGTAATTTCTTTTCTCTTATGTTCTTTGCTTGACAACTTGTGTCTGTTGCATGCTTCTAAAATCTATGGTGCAAAATGCAGGTCATGAAAAAAGCTGGTTATCATTCCTTTGTTCCAACTCTAGAAACTTTTAGTGTACTATCTAAACCAGAAACTCACTTTTAGTATATTATCCTGAACCAGAAACTCCAGGAACTATTCCACAATTTGATTAATACCAATGTTAAAATTAAATTAATCTAGATATTGAAATTAAAATTTGTGCAGTTTTTATGGCTCATGTTATCTTTTGATTCTAGAAGTTCTTCATCATTATACTTCAGTAAAAAGTATTGGGGGATACAAAAAAATTACAAAGAAATTTTTAAATGGCTGGAATTGAATTATGTAAGTACTGAATTACATGAACTTGCCAACGTAATCACTTAAATGGCAAATTGCGTAAGCTTTGGGCAGGATTTCTGTTATAGTTCTTTGTTTTTAAGGTTAGTGATCTGATCTGTTCCAGGACATTAGGAGATAACTCTGCATTTTGCATTTTGTGGAAAATTTGAATGTTGGTTAACGTTATTTACAAGAACTTGTTCCAATCAATTAAATAGTTAACAATATTGATATCAATATTGTATTGGAAGACAAAACAGTCTGTTGGAGAACTTAAGCTTAAAATAAGGATGTGTAATGTGTTTACCTTTCAGAATTCAACAACTTTGTGAGAAGTGGCTGAAGTTGATTGGTAGTTACTGTTTACATTTGCATAATCTTTTTACCTTTATGATTGATGGCATTTATAACTTTAGTGACTTTGGGGTTAGCTGATTTCATGTTATTGCGAATGTGATTGTTCCTATTCAGAATGTTATGGAATATGGATATTGGACTCAAATGACTTTATTTGGCAAATCCTATTATTATAGAATTTTAAGTTGTATAATTTCTTTAATGAGCTGTCTTTGCATATCAAGGAGTACACGTTTACAAAGTTATGCATCCTGAAAGAGTTCGCCTTTTTTAAGTATTTTAAATTACATGGTGGAATGCAGTGCTCAGCTTCAACTTAAATTCAGTAAATTATTTAGTTTAGGGCTTGGTTCAGATGCTATCCATATTTGTTAATTAGAAGGAACCCCCAACAATATGGAGAAAACCTCAGATAGTATGACTGTTCAGCATAATTTCTTCCTTTGAGGAATATACCGTGTAATATTGGAAATATTTGGTCATTGAGTTGGCTATGCTCAACCTGCTTCTGTTCTATGACAAACTAAGCAACCAAAGTAGGCAAGTACCTGGGTAAATTTTTTATGTAGGTAAAGATGTAATGAACATGAAAACTATTTCTAATGGCTGTGAGGAATGAATGCTTGGGCAGTTTCTGTGGTTTTTATCTGATGAATAAATAAAAATGTGGGAAATGAATTGTTGGGCTGTTTCTGTGGTGTTTATATATATATATATATATGTCATGTTTTTGTTGCTATATTCTTTGTAGATTACATTGCTCCTAAGTAATACGAATGTTTTCTTGTTGTTCCTAACTAATCAAGGGCTTTAGTTTTGGTTCTTTCCATGTGATTTGTTCTGTTGAATTGAGAGCTCTATTTATCAAAGTGTTTGTTTTATCCACTGAGTTTTCATGTATCATTCAGTGGTTATTAAGTTGTGATAATTGATTAGTGTCTTGCTCCTCTTTTTTCTGCTTGCTTGAGCAGGTAGACTCTCCTATTCCTCCGTCTGATAAAATAGGCATAAAATCTGTTCAAAGGGAAACTGAGGAAATAATTCCTATGAAGGCCATGAAAATGGCATGGGTTCCATACATTCCTCTGGAAGACAGGTACATTCATTGAATGTTTTTTGTAAATTTTTTTCCTGTTCCAAATTACTATCTATAGTTTTTTCAAAGATGGTCTGTTTGATTTATTGTTTCGTGTTTTATAGACTGAGTCAAGTGGATAGGTTGAAGACCCAAATTTTTACCTTGGGGTGTACCCAAAGAAGGTATCTGCCGTGAGCTTTTCGCCGTTCTGAGTCTTTTTCTTTGTGTGTCTTAGGCTTGATTTATGTGATGTATTTTTATTTACCTAACTTTTTACTGGCTTTTTGCCATGATCTTGGTTCTTTCGCTAGTTTGTATTAAGTGACTTAAATAGTAAAGTGTACTTTTAATGGATGAAGACATGGTAATTGCTATTCATTTCTTTACTATCTAGCCCAAGAAATGTTGTATAGCTGTGTTGTGAACAACAAATTAAGAAATATTTGGTGGTTAAAATGTCAATTAAATTAACTCATAAATGTGCTTACCCATATTTATTTATTTGTTTGCATCTAAAGCCAGTCAATTTAGCATATATCTAATCAACAGTTAAGCAAATTTTTTTGAAGATACTCATCTTTTTATATATTTCTAACAATACTGTAGAAAAGCTCTTAAAATCTTGTACTAAATGAGAATATTTTTTTTGTTGATAAATATGGATAATCCATTTTTTATTTGGTAGAGGCATGCTTCCATCCCTCGACCTCTCATTTTGAGAGTGAGTGTGGTTGCTAACTTTTCTTGCTAAAGTTGCTATCAAGAACTAAATATGGAAAAATGGATAACAATTGATTGCCATATATCTATAAACATTTCTACTAGCCAATATGAAGTGATAATTTTGTACTTCAAAAACATTCAGGTTCCACGGCAAATTCATACCTTTCATTGAAATTTTTAAGAATCAGATTGTAAAATTCTTTCGTTGTTTCTGCCTTTGATTCTTCATTTCAAGATTCTTCTATGAAAGACGAGGTTTTAATAAACTGCTTCTTATGATTTTTTTCCTGTTTTTAACTAAAAGTTATGTTGGGTGATATTTGTCATCTAATCAATGTGATTTTTTTTATTTTTTATTCTTTTTCAAATTTCACCTTAAAATATGTTGAGTCTTACCACCTTCATCCCCGCAATCTAAATTCTTAGTATTTTTGCATGTCAGCATTATGTGTTTGATTATTTTTTCTCCATGCAGATCTGCTTTGAAGCTTCTGAAAATTGAGCGAGTTAAGAAATATGACTATTGCCTTCCATGTGAGTTTGTACATATCTGTATAATTGCTTTATTTATAAGACCATCAATCCTTGGTTGTACATGTACATGCATACTTTTTAATCTATAGTTTTGAATGGTCATATTTTTATTCCATTGCATTATCTGCAATAATTTCATATGCAATTTTGGCATGCATATGTGTAATCAGCCCAAACTTGGTGACGTTAAAGTTACTTCAAAAAATTGCTTTTAATTTTTTTCCTAATTGGTGCTTACGGTGTATGCATATGTGAGGGTAGCTGTTTCACGAAGTTTGCACTTGCGAACCTTCAGTGCATGCTTTCTTTAAGAAAATGTTGATCTCCCTTGACCTTCTAACTGGACCAAGTGTAGGTCCGTCGACAGTTCTTTCAGGTCCTTGCGCAATTGTTGCATTGGACCTGGGATTGAAGTGGCAGAAGTGGATTGCAGCCACTTTGATTGCTCCTTTTACTAAAACTCAATTTGGAAGTCTGTGATGAGTTCTAAAATGGGAAGATTTTAGGGTGCAACCTTAGAATTTTTTGCTTCCAAGTCATGCATGGAGTGAGGGTTTGGCTAGTAATGCTCCAAAATACAATTCTTCAATTCGAAACTCATTTTTCAGCATAGATTATTTTTTGGAAATATTTCTATGTTCAAACTATTTCGAATTAGGCTTTGGGTTGGTATAGCCCACTGTCACTTATTTAAATTAATTATCATATATTAAGATAGACCTAAGTGGTCCGACCCCTTCCCCAGACCCTGCACATAGCGAGAGCTTTGTAGCACTGGGCCGCCTTTTTTTTTTAATTATATCTTAAAATATTGCAACCAACACTCAAAAGTTGTACTGCCTCAAAAGATACTCATCTCAAAATTGTCCACCACTTTCATCTTACCAAAGAAGCCCCAAGCACATGTTACTGATGAGGCTATGATTTAATTGTTTGGTAATAACACATTAAAAATTTTAGTTTGGGCAATTGTAATTAGTTGAAAGCAAAGGTAGATGCGGATGTCATGATTTTCTGGTTTGTTGTTTGTTTAGCATCTTCTATAGCCTTTATTAAAAAAATATATGGCAAGATATGTTTGGGCAGTATGGTTAAATAGTTGGATGGAAACTTTGAATAGTACAATAATGGGACAATTTGATAAGTAGTTGTTTAATCCCATCTTAGAATCTTATTCAGATTTGATGGAACTGAAATTAACCAAAAAACATAAATTTTGACGATGTTCATTTTTATTGAAATAGGATAAATTTGTCGTTTTGCTATGCTAAAACTATTGTCTTTTAACTGAGTATCTTATTTGTCATAAATGCTTTTGTAGATTGTAGTTATTTTGGCATTTTCAAACCTGCCAAGATAAATTCTGATGATGTTCATTTTTGTTGAAATTAGATAAATTTGTCGTTTTGCTAATACTATTTTCTGTTAACTTACGTTGTGTTTGGTTGGGGGTTATCCCCAAGTGGGGATAGGAATAAGTTTTGAAAATTTTGAATTTTTTTGGAGGGAGTTTTTAAACTAAAGGTATTAATGATAAGATAGTGATGTGTCGTTTATGTATTGGTGGGTTATATTTTTAAATCTTAATTAAAGATTTTGGTGGGAAAATTTTTTTCATGGGAAATTGTGTTGGGGATAACCCTTGGGGTTATCCCCCAACCAAATAACCCAAGTCTTATTTGGTATGAATGCTTTTTTAGATTGTAATTATTTTTGCATTTTCAAACTTTCCAAATTACATTCTCATGATGTTCATTTTTGTTGAAATAAGATAAATTTGTGGTTTTGCTAAAACTGTTGTCACTTAACTGAGTGTCCTATTTCGCATTCATGCCTTTTAGATTGTATTTAATTTGCCATTGTACAACTTGCTCCTTGCTGTGCACTTGGCTTTTTTCTTGATTTAGTGAGTTTTGCTCATGCTTGAAGCTTTTTAATGTCTTATCTTTTCTTGTACTGGTTCTTCATCTAATGGGGGGTTTTTCAATTCCTGGTAGATTTTCAGCCTCTGCAGGCTGATGAAGATGAAGAGGATACAGTGGTCAATATCATGTTTCCTCTTGAACCTCCGGTAAGATAATTATTTGTTGAGCATGAAGCTTCAATTACTTGGTTGCATATTTCTTCCTTACCGTCTGATTACGGTCTTTGAATGTCAACTAAATGGAATTTATTTGTCTGATTTATCATGCCAACAGTTGTAGAAAACCAATTCTCATTTGATTTGTATTGCATGTTCTCATTTGTAGAACATCCTTGTTATTCTGTAAGTTGAACTAAATACCAATAAAGAGTGGTTTCTGTTTGGTTTTAGAATGAATATTTCATGCTAAGGTTTCTGTGGAATTAAGGTCCGAGTATTTTCTTTGAGCTGATAATCTTGATATTTTGATTTTTCATGATCTCTTGGTTTTTTTTGTTTTTCAGGTTGTATGTGATTTTGATTGGGAGTTGGATGAGTGTGAGGTATATATTTTTAGTCTTCTGTTTACAACTTCAAATTCTTCTTGGCTTGTTTGTTTGGCTTTATGGATCTCCAAAATAAGATGCTCTGGTGAACATTAGAGCTGTTGTCATCAGAGATTGTATAACTTAGTGTATTTGCTTGTTCTTGAATGCTGATGGTGGCCTTGAGCAACCTCAGAGTGTTAATTTGTAGCCATTCTTTCTTCAGGAGTTCACCAATGAGCTTATTCAGAATGAGGCATTACCTGAAGACAAGAAGGATGAATTCATGGTAATTAAGTGTCACTAGGCTTTTCTCTTGTGCTTCTTTTTGTAGTTTAATTATCTTTGTGGCCAAACCTTTTGATTTATTACTTATGTTATGACCAGTAGGGCTTATTTTGTCTCTTTTTGCTTTAACAGGCATACGTGAAAGAGCAGGTCAAGGAAAGAAAGAAAGCACAACGTGAGGTGATATGATCAACAAAAGTATCTTATAATTTTACATTCGGGGTTGATGGTTGGGATTTCCTAAATTTAGGTTTTGTTCGCTGTAGGCAAGGCAAGCCCGGCAAAAAGCTATTGATGACATGGATGAGAGGACAAAGTCCGCGTTTGAGAACATGAAGTTCTATAAGTTTTACCCAGTGCAAACACCAGATACACCAGATATAAGCGAAGTGAAGGTACATCCTTTTTGTGTGCTGCATACTGTCCTTTAGTTTCCTCTGTGACATATGCTCTTCTATTATTTGGTGAGTGATATTTTCCATTTTGTTCTTTCCATCTTGCATCTGTTTAGGAGAATCTCAAATACCTTGATATGCTATCTGGGAACCTAAGACGTGGTTTGAGTCCTGTTCAGTTCATTATTTTTAATTACTGGACTGGCTATAAATGCCTGCAGAAGATCATATTTTCATTTCCCTCATCAATCATTTCCCAAGTGCTGCAAGCTCCATTTTGGAAAACATTTGTGAAGGCTTCACTGCTGTCCACCCAATATTTAGCACCTTATCTATGTCAATTCTCCATTGCTGAAATGCTAGTTATACAGCAGTTTATAGGCGTTTATCATGCATGCTTTAAATTTCATCATGATCCCGACCTAAGCTTTTGTTTGATGCTCTAGCAGAAGGTAATGCATGTGGTTTAATACCCATCTGTATTCACAATCATATAAATAAATGATGCTTTCTTATTATTTTTAAATGAAGCAAAATGAAAAGTAAGCTTTTATTAAGGTGAAAACTTTCCTGTTGAGGTTTATTTTTCTCTTGTGGGACACCAATGCGGGTTCCATTGCATTCTTATCATGTTTATAGGTATGCCCTTCTTGTTTCCCAATTGAGTTTTGCACTTTTGAGTTTCATGCAGGTACCATACATAAACCGCTATTATGGGAAGGCACATTTTGTCATGTAAAAGATAGCTGAGTTTGACAACTACCAGGGGTTGTGTTGTTTTCACCGAAGACTATAAAACCAATTTCATTTCTTCGTCAAGACAGTAGCATAGATTTTGAAGACATCGTGGAGGTCATCTCACCTCCCTCTGGATCAAGACTTCTCAGAGTTGTAATTTCAATTGCTTAGCAGTGCCCTTTATTCCTGAACAGGTCATCAGGTTAGGCTAGCCTAAAATCTTTTTTAATGTACTGCTTTCCTTTAGGGATATTTCCATTAAAGCGGCATGGGGAGTGGATGGTATTGGATACAAAGGCTTTTGTAGCAAACTAAATAATTTGAGCAATTTTCCAAAAGATGTTTGTAAAATATCCAAATTTTGAAGTCGGCAGAATTATCAGTGGTAAAAGCCATTGTGTATGTGATTGTTGTTCTCATTTGTGCTTTTTTCTTCAGTTTTGTCGATGTTTAATTTTGATAAACTTGCTGGATGTGCCAAATTTCTTGATTCTCCCTGTATTGAATCAATTCTAGATGTATTATTGGTTCTGTGACAGACTGACAGGTATCTTCCTCTGTTGAATGGTTTGTATTCTGAAATTATGATTATGTATCCAGTTTTGGAACAAATGAAAAAACTGTTTGATCCAACTGTAGGATCTGCTTGACTTGATGAAAACAAGTGTATATGTGTGGCAGGTATATATATAAATGACTTGATTATATGTGTGGCAGGTTTGGATTCTGAAATTAAGATGGTGTCCAGTTTTGGAACAAATGAAAAAACTGTTTGGCCCAACTGTTGGATGTGTTTGACTTGATTATTTTGCAATTTTTGGTTTTCCTTTATCTTGTGCTTTTTACGCTAGTAAATAAGGAAATAAGTTCATCTCAGTGAAAAACAACAATTTCTTTTACACTGAATTACAAATTTAGTTAAAAAAAAAAAATCTAACAAATGAATAATTAATTATTACCAAATGATAAGACAACAAAATCTATGTATTTATTTTTTTTGAATAAGGGGATAAACCCCACCCAACCCAGATAGGACACGGGAGGAAGGACCATCACGGCCACCAAAGGTTAAAGCGGCACCCACGTGGCTACCACAAATCCTGCAAGATGCATTTTGTCACCACAAAGGATTCGAACTGGGATTCTACTACCCTGATCTGATGACCTGGCTGCTAGACCTCCTACTTTGGCAAATCTATGTATTTATTGAAATTATAATTGTGTTCTTAGTTTTTAAATTATCATGCAAATCCATATGATCACTTGATTATATTAAGAGCCATAAAAAATCCAGTAGATAGAAATCAAAATAGTGGAAAAGACAGTAGAAAAGCAAAAATTCAAACAAATTAAGCATGGAGAGATATTCTTAGGTGACACTGAGAATCAACCGAAAGGAAGTTGTGGCTGTGAATCCCCCCACAACTCCTACACTCTTCAAACTCAATCAAATGTTGAGTACAACACTCACCCTGCCATCCAAAAGTCTCAAATGCTCTTGCACACACATACATCTTGACAATCACAGAACAAGCTTAAGCTTTTGCCATGGCCAGACTCGCAGCCCATGGGGGTTTCAGAATGTCCACCAATGGAGATATGGCCTCTTTTGGTTGTGAATCAAGAGATCCATTGATGCTCAGAGTTTCTGGGTGGAGGAGGCTGCAAGAGAAGACTGCGAAAGGGGCCAGGTTTAGGCTCCCTGGGGATGTGAAAGTTTACTCAGTGGGGAAGAAGTCTAGGAACTTGAGAGCTGAGGATCTTCTGGATGATGATGATGATGATGAAGAGGAGGATGTAGTCTTGGAGGAGGAGGAGGAGTATGAAAGGGATGAGTTGTCCTGTTTTAGAGGATTGGTGTTGGATATCTCTTATAGGTCAGTGTTTGTTTAATTCTTTCTTGCCTTTTTTTGGATTGGATTTCTTCTAATTAGGGTTTCATTTACTATGTGATTTGGTTCTTCATTCCATTCACATCGCTGGTGGATCATGTTTTATTGTTTTAATTGGTACCGCTTTTCTCATGTTTGGTGGATGCCTTGTCTGATACTTGGGATCAATCAAGTACTGATTTTTATTGCTTTTCAAACACTTGATATCTGTTTAAAGCTCCTTGCTTGATGGGTTTCTCCAAAAATAGAAAAAAAAAACATAGTCAATTGAATTGAATATGCTAGATTTGCAATAGGAGGGATCATATGCATGTTGGTATACAGTATTGCAGTTAATACTTAATTCATTTTGCAATCATCTCATCAATAAATAAATTACATTTTGCTCTAGTAACAAATCACTGGAATGTGTAAGTATGTGCTGCATGCCCATCCTGTGCTTATTCATGCGGATATAAATGTATTGGTTTTCATATATGATGCTTATTATGTGTTTAAATGATCACATTATGTTTCACATAAATCTATTCCCTGTATTACTTTGCTAGGCCTGTAAATGTTGTTGGTTGGAAACGTGCAATCTGCCTGGAATTTATGGAGAAGGTTTGTTTTTATTTTTTATTTTTTATTTTTGCTAGTTTTAATTGTTTGTATATCAACAGTCATGGAATTAGTGAATAGGGCTCCTTTCGAAATATACCATGACCCTTGGAAATGACGCAAACTGCTTGTAGAGGCTGTATGTATCAGTTTCAAATGCTTCTGTTTTTGTGAACAGGCCGAGGTTCTGGAGTATTATGACCAGACTGTCTCTTCCCCTCGAGGATCCTTTTTTGTTCCAGCAGTATTGAGGGTATACTATTGTTCATTTTTTGTAAAATAATTAGCAGAATGAGCAGTTTACTTTTACTCTGTAATATCATGTTAACCATTTTCAACTTGTTCCTGCTGATATGAATTTTATCCCTCTTTGTAGGAAGCTAAAATAATTAATTGGGGTTCTTGTAAATGAATTTTGCAAGCTTGGCTACTGATGAGTGATTTACAAATGTAACAGTTCACATTGCACAATGCACTGGGTAAAAATTACTGCAATGTTTTCCTTCCTTAGGTCCCACATCTGTTGCAAGTTGTCAAGAGGAGGAGAGTAAAGCACAACCTCAGTCGGAAGAGTGTATTTTATAGGGATAACTATACTTGTCAGTAAGTGTTCTTTGGCAATGCCCATGCATTTAGAATTTGATGACACCCCTTTTGATATATATATGCATCAGAAATTTGGGTTTCCTCTTTACTGTTTTATGTTCACACCATATTTATCAATAGAGTGTTCTTAAGGTTCTCATATCTTGTGCTAAGTGATTGTTCAAGACATTTGGCAATCTTGACTCTAGTAATTGTAGTACCTCATTCACTTGATATGCAATTCTCAGGACAGGGAATATCATAATTCGTATGCTGTCTATATGTGTGGTCATCCATATAATTCGGACAATGAGAAAATAATGAATAACCAATTAATGCTAATGATTCTTGATACATATGGATGGGGCATCTAACTTTTGTTTTGTAAAGATAATTACGAAAACTATCAACCTGTTAGACATCTCTCACTATGATATAATCATGTTTGTCTTTTTTCCTTATGTTTATGTTATATCTCAACTTATTTCCATTAAGATGACTTGTTTGACTTGTAGTTATCTGATTAACTCATAATGATAGCAAACATGTTCACTAGCAACAGACTGGATGGGCTTAGTTTGAGTGAGTTGGTCCTAGTTCTGTCTTTGTTTGTATAGGTTTATTGACCATTGGAGACCAGCTCATTTAGGTTTGAATGAGAAAATGATTTATAAAACAACCACAAAAACTTTCCCTGAGTTGTGATGAATAATCTTGCTATAACAAATTTGGGTTGTTAGATTAAGGTCTTACTGTAGGAAAATTTTCATTTCTTAGCCATCCTCAGATTTAGATCTAATTTTACAGAATCACCATTTTATATTCTTATTACAAGCAATCCTTAGGGGCAGCCTCGAATTAGCCTACATTTGTTTGTTTTGGCTTGTTTAAATAATTGCATTTTGCATCCTAGCTTTAACCTCAGTTCTACTGTTAGTGAAACAAACTTGAATGAGTTAGAACTGTCCATTAACCTGAGAGGTGTATTTTCAGAAGATTTCCAATTTTATAATAATTGAAAGTTGTTTGATAATCCAAACTTTTAAAACCCCGTCATTTTAAACTCCTTTCATTTGACATTTGTTATCACATTTGTTGGTTAACTTAACTGGGTGCCAAATTCTTATTTTATCCTCCAATCTAGTATGACTGAGAAGAAAGGTCTACAATAACTTTTCTTCCCTTCACCCTTCACATTAAGCTGATCCTAGTCTCAGGACATGCTCATTGTTTTTTCTGTCTTCTTTTGATTACTTACATAAATTCTCCACATTATCATTTCGAAACTTGTTACTGAACCCACTGAAAAAGAAACTGAACTTTAAATTATTTTGTCTAAATTCATGTACAACTCAAGATAAACCTAGTTTATCATATCTACGTTTAATTTGAATGTTGTTATTTAAGAATATATAGCGCTTCTGTGATGATCTTTGAGGAATTTAAAATGTTTAATGTTGTATCGAATGATCTAATTGTAAATTATACCAATCTTTGATTTACTGGTAAATGATCTTACTTTTACCAGGTACTGTTCTTCTCAGGAGAACTTAACTATTGATCATGTTTTGCCTATTTCACGGGGCGGTGAATGGAAATGGGAGAATTTGGTATGCAGCTGAGTATATTACCGTTATTCTTTTCTTCATGTATTATTGATGTTTTAATCTTTTTTCACATGATTTTCTTACTTCATGGAGATTTAATTAGATAGTTAATGGCAGCAAATTATTTCTAGTTCACTCTTTCATCAATTTACTGACAATTAATTCACCCATCGGGGGTGCTAATATTCAGGATAACACTTAAATTCTCATGGTTGCAACTGCTGTTTAATTTCCATGTAATATTCATAGAATCAAATCTGTTGCTAAGGCCCTTCAAATATTTGAAATTATGCAAGTTGTTAGAAAAAGCATCACCAGTCGATATGTGTTTATCGAAATCATGATAATCACAAAGTATTCTAAAGACAGCTTAAGTTAATTGATGTCTTGCAAAATTTTATTTTGATTCACATCACATGTGAATTAAGTACATCATAAAAAAAATTCTATAAACCAAGCAAAAAACATATTTTCTTTCAAAACTGCTTATATTTTCCTTTCAACATGTAATGTTTGTATGCCTCTAACCCCAAGTGATTTTGTTTGAAAAATAGTTGCATAGATTTGCCATATTGCTATAAATCGACAACAAGCCCAAAGTCCAACATGAATTGCCTGTGAAGTGTTAAAACATTTTTTTTTCGATGGTCGGTTATGCTCTGACTTTTCCTCTCTAGGTCACGGCTTGTGCGAAATGCAACTCAAGGAAAGGTCAGAAAACTCTTGAAGAAGTAAAAATGACCCTGATAAAGACGCCGAAGGTCCTTCATTATCTTTTATTTGCTTCCATTTTTCAGCTAGGAATTCAACCTTTCTCAATCATCACTCATCGTTCCTGTCTCTGGTTTCCTTGTGCAGGTTCCAAAGGACTATGACATACTTGCCATTCCTTTGACGACAGCAGCAATGAAGATGCTGAGGACCCGACAAGGGGTGCCCGAAGAATGGCTGCAGTATTTATCAAAGGCAAGCCCCTAGTCATGACATACCCATATTTCAATCACCAAGTATTGTGTCCATAGCTAATTCCATCATCACTAAGAATTGTTCACTTGAGCATCCGAGTAGTTCAGTAAAATTCATGGTCCTAAGATTCAATCTCTATCCTTGTACAACTGCGGGAATTACTGAATCCAATGTACATTGCATATTGAATTTATTTGGATCACAATATCAAAAATCTCGCGAAGATGTTTCATAAACTGCTGTACAAAGCCTAATTTATGTATGAATTTGTTTCTGCAGCTATGGTTCTCTTCTTGTGTGTTTTTTTTTATAAGGTGAATAAATCATATTCATTAATAAGTCTTGAAAAGATGTAGTTATAAACACCATTATGGTATTACATGAGTTATATAACATATTTCCTAGGAGGGTTTTATGTAGTGATCATCATGTTGGTTCGCCCTCGTTGGTTTGCCCTTTTGTAAGGTTGAGTTCAGATCGGGGTCTTGTCGTTCTAGAAGCCTATGTTCGGCGGGCACTGTTGTTATTCCCCTTTTTTTTGTGAACTTCAGATTTCGTTTGGCGATTTATGGTTCTTTTATTTTGTTATCACTTATCACTGAACAAAGTTATCTATCAAATGTCAAAGTTTGGTTTGTTTTTATTTGGCAGCTATCCACCTAATCTTGTCTCTCTCACTGGAAGAAAATGCAGCAAAATATGAAACTCAATTAAAAATCACAAAATTACCACAGAACACTAATTAGTGTTTCTGCATAAAGTATGTCTCATTTTATGTTCATCATAATTTTAGATGCTAAACATTTTACTGAACATAAAATGTCAAAAGCATTCCCTATATTTCTCTAAACACCTTACTAAATGGATATATATATATATTTTTTTAAAAATAAAATATAAAGAATAGTCAATGTTTTGCTTAAGATGTCTTCAACCACCAAATGCACTAATTTACATTTAAGGTTGTTGAAAACTTGAAAAGTGGTTTTTGAAATGCCCGCTCCAAACCATCTTATCATCATTTTATATATTTTAGATAAAACAATTAAGTTTTTTTTATAAGGTTATAAACCATATTTATTAAAATTAAGAAAAGTTTGGTGTTTATAGTGACAATTTACTTGAGATCCAACTTTAGTCCGATCGGGTGCATTTTAGGTCGGAATTGGGATTAGATGGTTGTTGTTGGTCCTCATTTTGCATGAACTTTAGCCCTGATGAATTCCATTACCAACAATTTTGTCTTTTTTTTACTGTATGAGCTATATTAAACTATGAAAGTATAAGAAAGTCGATATGACATATAAGTTTTATGTAAACAAATTAATCACAATAAGTTAATATACCATAAAAAAATTAAGAAATAAATACAAAACTAAAATCAAACACCAAAGGACCATTGGTCTAACAAAGATCTGCCTCAGACGGACAATTCATTGATCAACACGTTGCTCGAGTCACCCCATAAACGATGTAGCCGTAATTCACTCAGAAGACAAAACTCTCTGTTTTGCCCCAAATCTATACGCTCGCATGATGGGTCAAAGATTCTGATCACTTAAGAACACACCCCTTGACATCCCCTCTGAGAGGAGATTTTTATGGCCTATGTCATAAAATTAAAATCACAACAAACTTATGTGACATACTTATTTCCTATATTTGTAGATATAGACAAAGAAAAGAAAGGTGAGTAGTAGTAGACTAGTAGTGATAGTAGGAAGGAGGCATTCTCATAAATATGTCAGTCACATGCACTATGAACATGAACCAAGTTGGAGTGTGTGAGTGTGGACACATCCTTAACTTTTTCCATTGAAACCATCCAAAAATCCATCTCTTTCTTTGCTCCCACCTCTCTTCCTCAAATAATGTGCCTCTCTCCCATTTCAAATTCACACACCCCAACCTACACCCACTTTCAAAAAAATTTAATATCAATAAATATATTCAATTATTATTTTATATAAATATAAAATATTATATCATTATTTTATCTCTTAATTTTATTAAAAAGTAAGTGGTTTTATAACTTCTATATATTTAGAATCTCACTTTCATGTAATATTAATTTAATTCATATTATTATTATCTAATAATATATAGCAACTTATTAAAGACATTGTTGTTTTTTCCTAGGGAAAAAATGAGAGAAATTATTGAACTTCACTTTTTAATTAAAAAAAAACAGAGATAGAGAGAGAGAAAACAAAGAAAGTGAGGTTGGTTCCCTGCCGACAAAATGAACAAGCTCATAAAAAGCACTGATGCACTTCTATTTCTCTCTCTCTCTCTTTTTTGTTCTAGTTTTCTTGGCACTTGGTTTTTGCAACCAAGCAAAGCAATGGATGTCTATCACAATGCCCCTGTTTCTAGTGCTCTTCCTCTCAACTCCATGGTCATCCTTCTCTTATTTTCTTCATAATTTTGTTTATATGTTTCTTTTTTTTGTTTGTGTTTGTTTTTGTGTGTGTGTTGAAATTATATATACAAATGTTTTTCATGCAGGAAGAAGATGAGGATGTGAGTTTAGAATGGCTATCAATCTTTGTGGAGGACTGCCTTTCAAGCACCACAACATACAACACTCTCCAAACACTCCCAACTCCCAACTCCACCATCACAAACCAAACAATCAACCCTTCTCCTAAAGACCTCCACCCACCTTCAAAGCCAAGAACCAAAAGAAGGAAAACCACCCAAAACCCCAAACCATCCTCTGATCTTCCCCACAACATCCTTTATGACCTTCCTTTACTTCCTCAAACACAATGGCTGGCAGACAGTGAGCTCATCTTCCCCAAAAAGGAGCCTTTGATTCTACAAGTAGAGGAGAAGGTGGTGGTGGTGGTGGAGAAAGATGGAAAAAATCAACAACAGGAGCAGCAGCAGCAACAACAACAGCAACAGCAACAGCTGCAGCAACAGCCAAGGAGGTGCAGTCACTGCCTCTCACATAGGACCCCACAATGGAGGGCAGGGCCATTGGGTCCCAAAACACTCTGCAATGCATGTGGAGTGAGGTTCAAGTCTGGTAGGTTGCTTCCTGAATATAGGCCTGCAAAGAGCCCCACTTTTGTGAGCTACAAGCACTCCAACTCTCACAAGAAGGTCATGGAGATGAGGATGTCAATATTGCCCACCAATTCCAATTGAGTCTCTCTTGTATAAATTCATGCTATATAGTTTCTCAGGGAGTGATTTTATTTTCAGCTCACATTGTAGTTTTAGACTTCTTGTTCCTTTTACCTTTTTCTTTGTATCTAAAATATGTATGTGGGACTATTTGTGTGAGTTCATTCTTTCTCCATCAACACCACTGACAGTTCCACATTGGTTGATTAATTTCCATTGTAAATGCTATTCACTTTTGGACTTGTGCCATGGTTTCTATCATTTGGATTGCTTTGTATGGAGATAAGGTGCAGGGACCCATTCTCCACATGCTCTGTTTCTCATTCATTCAATGGACAGACAGAATCTTGCACTGCTTGGTTATCTCATCATCCCAGTTTACCTCAAAAATGTGCATGGGTGTGTGATTGGTTTGCATTTCATCAAACAAACATTTCTCTTTGTCTTCATCATCATCTCTTTTCAAAATTAGAGTTGGAGATTAACATTTGATTTGCTTTAAAAATAAAAAAAAACAGATTGAAGGTGAAGGTGAAGGGTGAAGAGTTAGCAGAAAGATGAATATACTTTATGAAAAAGGATCAATGGGCCAGTTCCACTATTATATTCACATGGTGGACCCTAGAACAGGACATGACTTGTTCAATGTCTCATTCCATACCATCCACTTGTTAGAGTCTAAACCAATCCTTTATATACTTAGGTTTTCAATTGTTCATATCTAATAATCAACGATGAAGTAGTCTATTGATATCTTGATTCTCGCAAAAATTCCAACGACCAATAGTTGTGGTGGGTGGTCCCAGCGTCCATCATGTCTGCTCCGTCGAGGTTTGTGTACGACTTTGGTTTCTTACTTCTTAGCCGCTTACCGCTCGTATTACCAAAAAAAAAATTCACATGAAATATCAATTACATTTTTGCTTGTTAAAAAGAATACTTATGCCTAAAAATGTTCTACAATTTCCCCATTTTTTTATTTTAAAATTTATAATTACCAACTTAGAAATTTATGTAGTATCTATGCATGTCCGACCCTTCCTGCGACCTTCAGCATAATACAATACGTAGCGTCAGGAAGACTTACGCCTCTATGCATGCCAGACATAAAATCTTTTGTGATATTTAAACTAAGGGATAGAAAGAGAATTCCAACAACAATGATCATGTATATATAAAATCTTTTAATTCCCTTAATTTTAACAGCCAATAAACTCTCAAACATTATTAACACGCACAACCAATGGAGTCCTGACATGATGGTAGCCATCACACCAAACAATCTCCCCAAAATCAAACCTCCCTTGAGATTGCTTTACTGCTTTTACTGTCACATAGTAAGAAACCTTCTCCTTTTCATTTGAGAAAACAATGTACCTTGGCCAAACAAATGCAACCACTCCTTGTGGACTCTCAACACTTGCAAAATAAGCAGCACCAACCCTACCAACATTCCATAATGTCCTCTTCACTGTGATGCTGCTAGACTGAAGATCAGATAACACTATTGCAGGATAATTCAAATCCAAGTCTGAATGGTTGTTACCCCTGCATTCTATTTTAATGTCAGGAGATGGAATCACAATCAGCTTCAATTGTTCCTTAGTGTAGCCCAAGCTACAGAGATAGTAAATGTAGTCTTGAGTGTTCATGTCATACACAAGCCCAGGGTCCATTGCCTTCAAAGGATTTACATAGCCTGCTCCAAGGTCAAATGCATCGGCAGCTTTCAGACTTCCTCCTGCTAAGATTTTATCTGCTGTTGTATCTCCCGTGTATGCTGCATGCAGTAAATTAAATTATTATACATCGATCAATCCCCTTCAAATTTTCAATAAATAAAAAGGATAAATTTCTTTTTGATCTATCAATTTAATTTGTGTTGATGAAACATGATGAATGAGTATTGGATAAGTTATCGCCAGATAATCCATTTGCCAAACACATCCTTGTTCGTCATTCAATATTTATCTTGTAATTCATGAATCTTAGGAGCTGTTTGAACTTTTGAGTGTTTGATTTGCTGTGAAAGGGCAAATTACATGTAAATCAACTTACATTTGGCCCACTTTTGCTGCATTTCAACTTACAAGTAGTAAGATGAACTCGTATTATTATTATTTTTTAAAATATATATAAAGGTGTATCGATATTACCTGTTGTCATAAGTGCCGATTTGATCATTGCCGGGGACCAAGTAGGGTGAGCTGATTTAAGAAGGGCCACAATACCAGAAATATGAGGGCATGACATTGAAGTTCCTGAATCAAAGTTCCATTTCACAGAGCGTCTATCAATTTGTATCAAAGTAGGTGGAGTTTTGGGAGGCCAAGCTGCTAAGATGTTTACTCCTGGTGCAGTAATGTCAGGCTACAAACAAAAAGAGACATTAACTTCATTCATCCTTAAATTACATGAATCATTAACAACAAAAAAAAAAATTTACGATGTTTTAATTTTACACCGATAAAATCTAGATTAATTGTTGCTTCTCTCTGTATATATATATACATTTGAAGGAGTATATATACATGGAAAACCAGTTTTTATTTGGTAGAGATATGGTTTGATCTCTTGACCTCTTGTTAGATATGCTATATTATATATAACATCTCAAAAGAGTTTTATATTCTCAATAATTTTAAACTTAAAATACCTTGAGGATGTTTGGCGATAGAGAATTAGGTCCTCTAGAAGAGAAGAACGCAACTGAAGGTGCTGGTGTACGACCAATGCTAGTTTTGCTCCGAGAGATTTGTACCACTGGAATCCTTCAAGGTACACGGATAAAAATGAGTGATTAACAATCGATGTAAACTTTCACAAGAAAAGTTGATAATTCATTAAAAGTTGAGGGTTTAAACCATGCCAACAACGTGTTTCTAGTGGTTTATCCATATTTATCAAAAAAAAAAAACAATCAATATATATTGACAAAGGTACAGTGAAAGGTTTGTACTCACTCAAGAGAAGATTGAAGTTGGTAAAGAATTTGAGTGCCTTGATGGAGATCAACATGAACAGTGGGAATGAAATCATCTTGAGCTGTTAGCTTAACTTTGGCATCAACAAAGATGACACCTGATCCATTGGCCACATAGGTTGCTATGGCTGCACCAAAACTTGAAACTGGCCCTACTGTAGAGAAGCACAAGATTATCTTCTTGGTTGCACTATTCCCATTCCATTTGTCTGTTGAGCATGACCTTCATATGTCCAATAAAATTTTTAAATTATATATAATTTCACCAAAATATTTTCTTTTCCTTTTTTTTCATTTTTTTTCAAAGACGACAAGTGTCTCCATAAGGGAAGTTAGGGACAGGCGAGTACAGGCATGGAGCTAGCTCTCCAAACCTAAGTCCTCATCTTGCGAGTGTAGGGGCTCAATCCCAGGATCGTCCCAAAAGAACACACTCTACGCAAGGAACCCGGTACTAATAGGTCAAGAGGCTATTGGTCTTTTCCTTTCTTTTTAAGAAAAAAAACTTAAATTGCATTAGAAAGGAGGACATGATCATTTACCCGTCAGTGAATATTGTGCTGCTATCAATCAACGGCATTCGCATATTTTCAGTTATAAAACCTTCTCCCTGTGCAAATAATTATCAAAATAATAAATATAATATATTTATCATTATAGAAAACAATAATGTTTGGTTGGATGTAAGTCCAAATACATGGATTTCCAGTTACAATATTTGTAAATATCTGGTTTTCAAAAAATAATACATGCAAATCTGATATTTGGTTAGATATATATAACTAAGAATCCAAATTATAAAATTTTGTATTTGATTAGAAAAATTTGAAAAACTACAAAGTAAATCTAAATCCTCTGTATAATATATTTTCAAATATATTAAATTTTGAAATCCTTCAAACATTAATGTAACCCAAAATCCCCCAACTAAACACTAGGTTATTTTATTTACTAGTATTTTTATTAGAAAATAAATCTTCATATTTTAATCTATAAAACATAATAAAAACAAGTCATAAAACTCTAAAAATCAACTCATGCATGCATGCATGTAAATTTATATGAATGAATTGAAAGCACGTACCACAAAGGTAGCATTGTTGGGCATCTTGATCTCCGTCGGGAACCTCCTATCAATCGTCCCGGCGGCGACGCAGAGAGACCACGGCGCCACGTTCTGCACCAGCGACGAGTCCGGTCCGTCATTCCCTGCGGAGAAGACCACCACCACCCCCATCTGCGCCGCATGGAACGACCCTATTTCCGTCCCGGACGCGAAGAACGGCACCAACGGCGGCGATGCTCCGATCGATGCCGATATCACATGGACTCCGTCATTCAAAGCATCATCAAACGCCGCCATTATATCAGCTTCACTGCACCTCCCTTGCAGATCCTTGAACCAGCATATCTTGTACATTGCCAACCGAGCTCTCGGAGCGCCGCCGTGAGCAGTGCCGGCAGCGAGGCCAAAGAAGCTGGCATTTTTCACCGCCGAGCCAACCGCTGTTGATGACGTGTGGCTGCCATGGCCAAGGCCGTCTCGGGGTGATCGGTATTCAGTTCCGCTGCCGGGGTCAAGAGGGCCGTAGTCGCGCTCAAATCCGGAGAGATAGTAGCGAGCTCCGATGAGCTTCCGGTTGCACGCAGTCGCCGGATTGAATTTTTCGCCTTCGACACATTGCCCTTTCCATGCCATTGGGATTGGGGGAGTGCCAGGCTCTTCATGGAAGCTCTCAGATTCAGGCCATACTCCTAATCATGCAAATCAATGGAACAGTACTACTTAGTTTACTGAATGTATTGAAGACATTATTAGTTTGTTAATGTAGTTATATTAAGCCAATTGAGCTGCTATTACATTACAGTCTTCAATAGAATGTGTGTTTGTGTATATACCTGTATCAAATACACCAACAATTATATCATGACCATACTTGAATTGAAATGGTGTGGTTAATCCTTGACCAGAGCCATAGGTGAGACCCATGAAGTCCCAGCTTCTAGTTGTGTGTAGTTGCAGCATTCTGCTTCTAAACACTGATACAACTCCTTCCATATCTGCAAATTTTGGACTTTTTAATTTCTCATAGTTTGATTTGTGGTGTTAGAGTATTGTTTTTTTTTTTTTTTTAACAAAGGCGACAAGCGCCCCCAAAGGAAGTCAAGGATGGACAGCAGGTGCGGATCCCAACGCAACTGCGCCCACACCTTGCAAGAGAAGGGGTTCTATTCCGGGATCCATTCATGAAGATCGAGGCCCACCTCTTAGCAAGGGAACCCGGTATCAAGAGGCCATCATGGTGGTGGCTTGTGTTAGAGTATACTGTTAGTATATATATATGGGCACTTACTTGACAAGGTGGTGGCTTGTGTGGAGTTAAGCATGGCAGCAAAACCAGAGAAACTGTGCTTGTAGTTGTAGATAATGGCTGCTTTGGCTTCATCTTCTCTGCAAATGAACTAGAATTGTTGTTATGGAGAGGTGAGATGGAATTAATGGCAGGTGAAAAATGAAGTTTTGATTGATTACTTGGTGAAGACTTTGGAGAGGAGTTGGATGTGAGACTTTGTGGTGAGGAGAGGATCATGGCCATGGTTGTGTCCCAAATAGACTATGTGAAGCTGCAATAGAAGTGAAAGAAAACATGACATATATATATATATATATATATATATATATATATATATATATATATATTAGTTCATGCATGAACTGTTAAGGTAGTGGGATAAACTAATTAAAAAGATAATTAGTTACATTTGATGTGGAGATTGATGGCAGAAAGCATAGAGAGAGTAAGAAGAAGAGGCTCCAGAGATATTGGAAACAAGTGGTCATTGTTGAAATGGATGGATATTCACCAAATGGAGAGAGAGTGAAGATTATATAGGTGTGGAAAAGGTTAAGGTTTATGATTTCTAGTGGTTGAGTATGGATGGCATATGTGTTGGCTACTTTGTTTACAAGCCTTGCAAAGTTTACTGCTCATCTGACAACCCAACAAGGCTGAATAATGATGTTCTTAGTGTACAAGATCTCAAATCTCTAAGCTAAAATGATGCAATTAATTTGTAGTATTTATCTATACAACATGAAATTCATTATATTAGATTCATGTAAAAACATACTTTTTACTGCAATTAGGAGCAGAAATGATCACCAAGACGTGAACTAGAATTTCTTAATTTCATTGAACTTTGTAAGAGTTCATGAAAGGCTCTCAATTAAGGCGATCATCTCTTCAAAAGGTTTGATACATAGGATATAACTAGTATTCTCAATGGGAGTAGTACTTCGTTTGTAGATAAATTTTTTCATAATGATTCTCAGTTTAGTTCATTCACATCAAGTGAAAGAATTGACTTACAAAGTGATATATTCACCTACAAAATCTATTAGCTACCAATCTAGCTTTCTTTTGGTTATTAAAAATTCGGTATAAAGCGTCGCATATAATTATTTAGCATCTCTTTCTTTGGATTAGCTTTGCTTCCAAGTTTGGATTGAGAGAAGTGATATAGAGCACTAGTGACTTTCAGAAACTTCTTTTTCATTTTACTTATATATACATAAAATGTATCTTGATACCAATAAAGTGGAAGTTGAAGCTGGATGAAGTTTGGGAAAATATGAATTTAATTAATTTGGCTTCAAATTAACTTAATTAGCAATCAAGAGCCTATGAAACTTATTACACACTCTATCATCATGTCCCTTTGAGGTTTTAATATAGATACTATTCATGCTTTGCTAACATTCCATAGAAATTCATCATATCCCTTGAGCTTTTGGCATGGATATGATATTATATATGATGTACCTTTCATATTAGTCCACTGACATATTGAATTGACCTTTTAGCTTTAAGGGGAAAGGCTTTCAATTGGTACACATGTATGAATGATAAATCTCTCCAACAAAGGCATGCATTTGTGTGGTTTAGTGTTTTCAACAATTGTAGAGCAAAGTATATCATGAGTATATGCAATGCACAATATGTAGAGATTCATACTAGTCTAATATATAAAGAATGGCCTCTCCCCCGCCAAAGTTGATAGCTATGAAATCTATCATCAAAAAAGGAGCCTGACATTCATGTGAGAGGAGACATCACCTCAATCTTACCCCGGGGACGGACTTTGAGGACACACAAGAGGGAGGTCTGACTCTAGAGCAGGGATTGGTGCTAGGTGCATCATAGGATCATAGTGATCCTTTGATGTCCTACTTATGCTTTTAGCCGCTATTTTGAACTTTTATATGGTGAATGAATGAATGTGATTTATTCTCTTTATCAACAAAATAATAATGATAAAGTAATATTATTAATATGTGATATATATCTTGACTTACATGACCAAATCAACCGGAGTGATTAAACAAATACTCAAATTAATAGACAATTAGTATGCAACTTTGTTAATTTTTAGAGAAAAAAGTTTGAATGAAATGATAGCCGGTCTTTTTCTTGATTTTAAGTTAAAATAAAATGTAGAACTATTTTTTCCTTTTCCAATTGTGTATGTATAAGTATATATTCGAAGTAGTAATAAATTTTTTAATTTTTTTATTTATTTTTGTGTCTATTATATATCCACTAAAAGAGGCCCCATGCTAACAACTTGATATTTTTATTTAATATTTTTTCCATAGGGAATCACTAGGCTGCTATAAATTGATATTTAACCATCATTGATAATGATTCTAAATAAAATATTTTTCTCTCTGACTAAGTGATTGATCTTAAGCTCATGGTAGTCTCCTTGTCTATAATGCTTGAAAATATAGGCATTTGAGATCATCCTAGTCTATAACAATTGAAGTCTTTGCCTAATTTATGTTAGGTGGATATTTCACCATGGTGGGATGGTTAAACAATAGAGACTTGATAATGCCTTCAGTAAGAAATAAATTATCTAGAAACTCATTAAAGCTTGGTGTTAATTTCTATCTCTACTATTTCTAAGATTATGCAAAAGACAATCCTTCTGATACTCTTTTGTAATTCTCTATCTTATACTTGCATCCTCTGTTTAAGTGTATCTTCTATGTAAAATAAGTTAAATAATAATAATCATGTCCATTGAAAGTCAAACTTTTTGTTTGGTTGACCAGAAAAAACAAAATATATACTGGACAACCTCCACAGGTGCAAGTGGCGAGGGGCAAGTACTTACTTATGTGACATGGAAGTAGAGTCGGTGAACCACCTCCTCTTTGTCTGCCCTAATTATACCACTCGTATATGACAACACTTCTAAAGAATATTCAACAATCAACATACATGGTGAGCTGCCCGGGCTTCAAGATATTTGGACCATGAGGGCACTCCTACAAGGGTGGACTAAACCCTTAGTAGGGGATGGGACCTAGTAGTTCTCGCTGTCACTTGGTGTATTTGGGAAGAAAAAAACATGAGATATTTTTAAGATAAATATCGAGTTTTCTTAAAAATTACTTATGATATTTCTTCCCTTGTGCTATCTTGGTTTAATGCATTGTCCATGGCAAAGTGACCACGGCTAGAGGCGACCCAAAACCTTGTCAAGGGAAGCCTGAAGTTCTCAAGGGAGCATTGCGCTAGGATTTTCATTATGTATTTTCTACTTTCTAACATGGTTATATAATAGGGTAGATTTTAAAAAAAATCCACGTGATTTCATAGATTTGTAAAATAGGGAAAGTGCTTTATTTTTTTTTCTTATAAAAACTTGTGGTTCTCTAGTTAACAAAAAAAGGAAAAAACTATTAACTCCCGTTAACAGCGTTAATCCCTGCTTAGATGGCAAGGGCATTTTTGTCAAATTTTTTTGTTGTGATCTCTCAAATAGATGGAGATTTGAAAGAAATCCAATTTAAGGCAATTTTCATGTAATTTTTATACAAAATTTGATAAAAATGTCCCTGCCAACTAAACAAAAGTTAACATCGTTAGCGGGAGTTAACGGTTTTTCCCTTTTTTGTTAACTGGAGAAACTAGTTTTTATAAGAAAAAAAATATAACATTTTCCCTTTTTTGCAAATTTGTGAAACCACATGGACTTTTTTTAAAATTTACTCAAATAATACCCTATATAATATGTACTCAAACTACATATTTAAATAAAATTACATATGGTTTATCCACTTATTTAAAAAAGATTAAATAATAATAATAATAAGCTGTTCAACACATGCTCACAGATATTAGCTTAAGGATTGTTAGAATTTCTAGTTAGCTCTAATATTTTTCATGTATTTCATTACTTTATTCAATATATTAATGGTTTACCAACCCAATATATATATATATATATATATATATATATATATATATATATGGAAGTGGAATAAGGTTTTCTCTTATATATGATGTGACATCAATGATCAAAATCAATCCATTCTTGACTAACCTGCAAGAGATCTTATCTTTATGAACTTAAAGAAAGACCATAGAAACTCATGGCAAAACTAGGGTCCAAAGTGTGATGACAAGTAAGCATGCTAGCATTTATCTTTAGTGTGACCATGAGAATGCAAACGAGTTAAGAAGACCTTCCAATCTCTTTCAGAGAAAGGTGCCCTTATTCTAAAGCTTGACCGTTTACCATCATCCACATAATTAAGGACATAAAGTACTTTTTATTCCTTAACTTTAACTTTAGAACTATATATCAAAAATTAATGTAGTTTTGGTTCTTTGAGGACTCTTAATTTTATGCTTTGGTATCATTCAATGAACAAATGGTGCTTAAAAAAAATTCCTTAATTACAAGTTGAACAAGAATGTAACTTTGTTTAAGAAACAATATCTTTGAATCTCTATGATGTTTGTTGTGAGAGGGACTTCTAGACAAGGTTGTTGGATAGATATATATAAGAAAAGCACCTAAGAAAAGTTGTTTCATTTATATAAATTTGTGACAACATATATTGAATAATTTGTGTTTGGTTTAATACTATTGACCAATATTTTTATTTTATGTCTTTGAGATGAGAAAATTCAAAGAGAAACATATTATTTTTTTAATTATGGGCTAATTTTCTGCAATGAAGTCATTTTGAGTGGTCCATGTGCTAGTGACATGATTTAATTTACATGTTCAATTGCTATCAAACTGAAACAATTAATGAAAGTCATTTAATTCTTTCTAGATGAGAGCTGTCAATTAAGACTTTTCTCTTCTTTTCTTTTGTTTTCCACCCATTATCCATCCATACAAAAAAGAGGGTTGCCATTTCATATCCCATCAATTGATGGCTAATGGATTTATAAATATGAGGACATCACAAATAAATAAATAACATTTTTTATTTTTTTTTAATTTTAATGGACCTTTGACCTATAAAACCGAGGAAGGAAATTTAATTTGATTTACTCTATTTATATATAAAAAATCAGATTTAAATCATGAAGCATGTTGTTGGATAGATATAGTGATGGAAGATGAATTTAGTAGATATGAAGTCTCGAGACACGTTATGATATCACTCTATTTATTGAACATTAAATTGTGAATTGAAATTTTGATACTTTATACTAAACAATAAAATTTTGTGATGCCTTTAAAGAGAAATGTAGAAAGGGAGAGTAAATGCTTGAGAGTGGGTTAGACTTTTCTTGTGAATTGTTATGTTTTATTTGGAATACTTATAAATGGTATACCTCTTTGAATGAGGCACAACTCATTAAAAAAATTCATGTCCTTTCCAATGAGTAAACCATCCACACCCATTTGGATGAGTTGTGTCCATGGGGATGAGTTATATCCTATGCTCTCCGAGTTTTTTCAATGTGTCACTCACTCTTCTCTGCACCCTTTCATAATTTTTTTTATAAAATTATTTTACAATAAAAATATCCTAACACAGGTAACCCTAAAACATTCACATCACATCTAGTTCACTCTCATCACAAATTGGTCACTTGGGTGATGAGAGCAAGATATGGAAATATGAATGATAAGTGTTGAATGAGCATCGTTTATATATATAATTCATGCATATTACGATAAGTTTTGGAGGAGTATTGGTAAAACTTGTACTCAAAATGGCTTTGTTTTACGTAAGCAGGCGGGAAAATAGAGGTTCCAGAGAGAGCGTTTTCAAGAGAATGTGGGCCAAAGCGGGGAGAAGCGAGGGGCAAGAGAACCATCCATACGGAGTCCCATACGGACCCGTATGGACTGGAAGAATCATCTGGACCCACTGAGCGGACTGATAAGACTCCGTATACGGACCCCAGAGAAATATATGACCCCGTATGGGAGTCCGTATATTGGGTCATATAGGTCGTATACGGGGTCGTATGCTATGTATACTGGGTCGTAAATCATAAATCTGCAACTGCGTTTTTAGTCGAACCGAGGGCAAAATCGGAAAATAAACCCAAAACCCTAGGGGTAGATATAAATACAAAGCTTAGTGAGCGTTTTGGGTCATCTTGGAGTATCTTAGAGCAAAAGAATCAAGGTTTGGGGGAGGTTTTCATCATCTTCTTCACCATTAAGGAGGAGGAGATTGGAGGAGTTCCCCCCTATCAAAAGGCTCAAGAAGGAGAAGAAGGGGCAATAGAGAAGCAAGGAATCCATCAACAATCGCCATTAGGGGTTTTTCTCTCATGAACTTTATGATTTCCTTCTCTTTTAGCATGGATTGTTACTCTCCATTGATGGAGAGCTAAATTCTTGATACTTGGGTGTTGATGAACCCTTGGATGATGTTTAATTGATATTGTTTTCTATGTTAATTGCTTGGTTGAATGCATTGTGATCTATTGAATGTTATGTATGGTGGTATTAATTAACCCCTCTACGTTGCGAGAGCCTGTAGAGGTTTCTATAGTCCATATGGGGGAAGATGAGGCGCCTCCCCATGTGTAGACAAACTTCAATAGAAAGGGCTATGAGTGCGCAGGGCCCAGTGTACTAAGGCGAGCAACTCCTTTAGATGTCTTATTCCCTTAGCTCTTCCAAGAGATAGGTTCCCTAGAGCATAACTAGTAAGGGCACTAGGTTGAGTAATCACCCTCGAGCGAGGGGATGAAATCACATTAGGAACGCTTGGCCAATGATTCACCAAGAATTAGCATAGATATCATTATCCATCTCTAAGAACATCCAAGGGGGATTCAATAACCCAAGTATCCCCTTCATCGATTGATTGTCTTTAAGGTCAAGTTTACTTGTTAATTTGCATTATTAATTTTAGAATTAGGTTTAGTCACCACCAACCAATCTTGATCGACTAGATAATAGACGAATAGTCACTACTAGTACTTCCTTTCTCCCTGAGGATCGACAACCCAACATTAGTCCACTTTATTACTTGATTCGACCCGTTCACTTGTGGATTTAGCGCATCAATGAATTAAATGAATAATCATTTACTAGGAAAGTTGGTAACTTATTTCCATTAGGAGTTTGAACCATACCTACCGTGTGCTTCTAATGGTTTGTCGATATTTATCAAATAATAATAATAATAATAATAATAATAATAATAATAATAATAAATAATAATCTCATAATAAAACAACATCCCTTGTGAGTCAATGACTCAAATCAATACAACACAAATTAATAATGGAAGTCCTACACACAATTCCTAAAGAGCGAAGAAAACTTACTATTTAGTCCAGATGAAAGAAGGCTATGACCCAAACTAGGTGTTGGGAAATTTAGCCTTGCTGTCGAGTCGCTTTTGCCGAGCTGCTCCCTGCCGAGCTCCTCTTCGCTTCGGCAATATAGAATCCGAGGAGCTCACCTCTTCGGTAGACTGCGACTTCGGTTTTCAGTCACCAGACTGAATGCACTACTCCAGAATAACAGCACTCGTTATTCCTTGGGCCTTCCCAGCACAACGGAAATGGATCGTTGGAGGCTGCTAACTAAACAACCAAGCAACCTGCAAATAGGAGCAAGAACAAACATACAATCACACAATACAAGATTTACGTGGTTCAGCAACAGTGCCTATGTCCACGACCCACACCCTTCTCTATTTCAAATAGAATCAAGGAAGAAGATGAACAAGAGATACAAAGCTCTCTCAAGCTCTCTCACTCACTGCTGGTTATCAACAACAAAGATATCTCTCTCTTTGAACATACAGTTGAACAACAACATTCAATCGAAGGAGATGGCAGCCTTATATATAGGCTCGCCTTCTTTGGTGGAGCTTCCAAGACACCACGGTACCTTTGCCTTGTAAGAGCACTCCTATGTCACTTCTCTGTGTCATGCAGCATTGTCAAGCTATTAATGTCGGACTTTACCTTTCCAAGGTTGGTAGCCATACTCTCAATGTCGGCGCCTAGGGATTCCCTGATCCTTTCCTTCTCTTTGGGCCCATCCTAAACTTCTGGCGGATGCCTTCACAATCAACCTCCTGGTGATAGAGTGTAGAAGAGTGGCTCCCCTCGGCTTAGAGGCTCCTCGGTCTCTTTCGCTTCCTCGGCAAAGTTCCCTCGCGGAGCTCCTCGGTAGAGCTCCTCGGATCAATAGCTTCGGCAAGAGCCTCGGTATGTAGTTGATATCTGACTTAAACTTCATTTCTCGCGTTTCACTCGGCAATGTGGCTCGGCTCCATTCCTCACAACTTGTTCGGCAATGAAGCTCGGAAGGCTCCATTCCTCATACTAGGGTCCTCTGTGCTTCTTTGGATTTTTGCCATTTACTTCATTCTTACTCTCTTCTCTCTTAAAAGAACTATTATAATTATTTTAATAAAAAATTGACTACATGCACACCACCAGGGTAACTTCAGATCCTGCTCACCATGATTTTATGTGGACGTGTGGTTAAAGCGTAAAAAAAAAAAGATATTTCATGATAAATAATGTGTTTTTCATAAAAAATAATCAAGATATCGATTTTCTAATCTTTTTATATAGCTCATGTGTTCAAAAGATCGAAGCTGATTATAGTGAAATCCGTCATTAAAAGAAGTTTGATGTTAACACGAGAAGATTGATCACTTTATCTATCAAGGGCAGACTTTGATGACACTCAAGAGTGACGGAACAATCCATAGTAGGAGTCACCATACCCCTTTATGTCTGATTCATAAGAGGATCCTATCCTTGAATTATGTATAACACTCTTATCTTATAATAAATGTGGTTTATCCACCTTATTAAAAAAAATAATAAAATAATTTATCCATATTTAGTAAAAGTAAAATAAAATAAATTTATAATTTACACAAATTTAATTTATAAAAAAATTAAAGCCATTTTTGGTCCTTATACTTATACTTTGACCCAATGTTTGTTTTCATCCTTATATTTTAAAAATCTTCATATACTTAATTGTATTTTTGGGGTTTTGTTCAAATACGTCCCCCTTGATGTGGCGATGCAGCATACCGAATCAATACTGCTAATTTTTATTCCATTCCCATGCCATCGCCATCGTTCTAACGCCGCCACGTAAATTTCGCGTCCCGAAATACTACTTCACGGTATGTGTTGCTATATCAACACTAGGGACATGTTGGAACAAAAATCCCAAAATACAGTGATCGTATTGAAAATTTTTAAAGTTCAAAGATGAAAATAAACACTGGATCAAAGTATGTGAACCAAAACCAGGGTTTATCCTTATAAAAATTATACTTAGCATTTGATTGTGTATGGAATATCAGAAAATTCATGGTGGAATGAACATCAATTGTCCACTGAGACAAGGAGGGGGACAAGTGGGCCATGGAATGTGTACATACTGAACCTGGACTACCTTGGGGCCTAGGGCAGCTGGGTGGCCCACTTCAGAAGGTGGCACTGTTCATAGTCCACTTCCCATCACTACTATAGTTCAGCACTCACAAATGCTTTCATTTCTCCAGTTCCTTCCTTAGACCTCCAACCTCACTATCATTTCTCCTTGCCACCACAGAAAAGGGCTTTCCTACCCACCCAACTCTCTCACCATCCACTATGTAAGATTTTATGTTTTCAGTTATGGTGTTGATGTATTACTACTTGTCTTTTTGTATGATGTCTTGCATTCAATCTATAGTTAGTGTTCGTGTATCATGTGGAATTATCTCTTCTTGATATCTAGTGTTGGAGATTTAGTGCTTGTCTTGATGTGATGTCTTGTGTTTAAGCTTAGTTGCTTATGTATTATGTGGAATTATCTTCTTGTAAATCTTGTATTCGAGTGTTTTTCAGTTTGTCACTTTGTTGTTTTATATAAAAATATGTGTTTTGAGTTTGGTTGTTCTTCATGTACCAAAATCTTAAGATAATCTATACAAAAAAGAAAAGAAAAGAAAAGAAAATGATTAGTGATAGAAGTGAGTGCACCAGAATCTTAGACACTACTCCACTACTACTCCCCCACTCAAGAATGTTGTGTTGGTGATCTCTCACTTTCGTTTGTTGTCTCTTGCTATACTTCTCATTAAAGGAAGCTCATCTCATTGCTCTCTCTCCTTCTCTTTCTCTATTTCTCTCATTAATTATACTTTTTAATGAGAAAAAGTTTATGGTTGATGTTTCCATCACTAGTTGCTTTGACCATAGTAGAAGGTTCATGGTGTCTTCTTTTCCTTAATTAGTTTGTAAGTTTTTCTCTTTTGTCTGTCCATCTACTAAACAGAAGCCTCTCTTTCTCTCAAGATGGTGTCTTGGTGAGGGGGGGTGGGGTTTTGGTTTTTTGGGTATTAATGGGTAATTGTGTGTTCAGCGGGAGCCCATCCATCTACAAAGTTTTCTTGAATGCAAAGACAGGTGATTTTTTCTCTGTTGGATTAGTTTCGGAAATAAAATCATGAACTTTCTTGGCCTGGTATGGTTTTTCGTTTTCTCTTTTGAATTTGTTGTACCATTAATGGATTTCTGCGTCCTCTCACTCTACAAGATTATGTTTTTATTTTAGTTTTTGTTTTCATTGTAATATATTGCAGTTGAGTTTCAAGAGCAAACAAAAATATCCTTCTTTATTGGGAAACTAAGTTTAGAGCTGATACAAATATTTCAAATCCTCTTAGTATGAATCTGTGAATGTATTGCATCCAAATGTAAAAGATTCATATAATCGCTTGTGTGGTCACTTGTTTTATCAGAAAGTTTGAATGGAACAGTATTTGTTTTTTCCTGTTTATATTGTCATGGAGAAAGTCAGGTTGCAATTGCAGATATATATATAATCACAATATATATTTTTTGATAAGCAATTTGCAAAAGTTCTGTTTGTTCTTTAAGAACAAATTATTTCCTTTCTGATTTAAGCTGGGATTGTAATTTAATCTCGGGGCTCTTTTCTACCATTTTCTTAATCTGATTATATTTTTCGTTCTTTAGAATCTCCGAAAGAGCAGAGCCCTTCAGTGAAGGAGGTGAAGGAAGACCACAAGTTACCATCAAATCCCGAGGAAGTTGAGGTCTTGCGCCGGGAGTTAGCCACCAATCCATTGATAGCTTTCACTTTTAATGAGCTGGAAACCATTACCAGGAATTTCCGACAGGACTATGTTCTAGGAGGTGGCGGTTTTGGAAGTGTTTATAAGGGATTTATCACTAAAGATTTCAGGGAGGGGATTCAGCCTCTTGAAGTTGCTGTGAAAGTCCATGATGGTGATAATAGCTTTCAGGGTCATAGAGAATGGCTGGTAGCCACATTTTGAATTCAAGATGAACAAGTATAACCTTTTCTAGCTTGCATCAGGCCTCTCTCGATGAGTTCTTAGGGACATTTGTGTTGCATGCAGGCTGAAGTTATATTTCTTGGGCAGCTTTCACATCCAAATTTGGTGAAATTGGTGGATATTGCTGTGAGGATGACCACAGAGTTCTTATTTATGAGTTCATGCCCCGGGGAAGTGTGGAAAGCAATCTATTTTCAAGTAAATTCTTCATGTCCTTTTTTATATAGCACACGGTGCTTCTCCATCATCCGGTTCGAACTTTGGAAACCATCTTGGATTTTCATATCATAAATTGGCAATCATCACTACTTGCAGAATAAATGTTCATGTATATTTTCTATATTAATTAATAATCATTTACTTTATTATACAGGAGTATTACTTCCACTGTCTTGGCCAATCAGAATGAAAATTGCATTTGGGTGCTGCGAAGGGCTTGCCTTTCTTCATGATGCCGAAAGGCCAGTTATATATCGGGATTTTAAGACATCTAATATACTGTTGGGCGAGGTCAGTATGATGAAATGTCTAGATTTACCACTTTTGAATGATGAATATTATTTGATTCATTTTACATAACCTACAGGAGTACAATGCAAAACTCTCGGATTTTGGACTTGCAAAAGATGGACCAGTTGGTGACAAGTCCCATGTTTCTACTCGAATAATGGGGACATATGGTTATGCAGCTCCAGAATACATTATGACAGGTGAGTTTATGTTTCGTTGAGCAGACCGCACTATATCTTAAGGACTTATTACTTGGTTCAATTACCTACCTCAAGTTATTACTAATTCATAATTCAAAAGTTGGAGTGAATAACGTCCCCAAGTCATGTCCCCGGAACTAACTAGGCGATGGCATTCCTTAAGATAATTTGCCAATGTATTCTGACCCTTTAGGCTATGCATCCGATTCCCCGGAACAAGTTTTAGGTGATTAATATTTTCATGCTCCATGCCTATGTCATGAGATTTCGGCTCTCTTCATTTTGCTTTCACAGTTTTCCATCTGATTAATTTTATCACTTAGATTAGTTTGATATCATCAAACTAGTTGTTGTTCATTGATATTGTTCAAGCTACTGCTATTCTTTCATAATCATGTTCGTCTAGACCTTAAACTTGAAATTACTGCAAAACTTGCTTTGACCGGACGAAATTACTGCCGAACACTCTTTCATCACCTTTGACATTGGAATTTGAAGAACTTAGATAGTGTTTAATTTGTATAATCAAGTACAAGAGTGTTAAATTTTTAATCTTCGACTATTTTTCTTTACTTTAAACAGGGCATTTGACAGCAAGGAGTGATGTATATAGCTTCGGTGTAGTCCTTCTTGAGCTCCTCACAGGTCGGAAATCATTGGACAAGTCTCGTCCCGTTAGAGAACAGACCCTCACTGATTGGGCCTACCCATTGCTGACCCAGAAGAAGAAATTGCCCAACATTGTAGATCCCAGGTTGAATGGAGAATACCCGATCAAAGGTGTGAACAAGGCAGCCATGCTCGCTTACCATTGTTTGAACCGCAATCCAAAGGCAAGGCCACTCATGAGAGATGTCGCGTTGACTCCTTGGAACCTCTTCAGATATCTCTAGAGGCGATGGAAGTTGATCAGCATCAGCAGTTGTAGTTTTGTATAACTGAGATGAATCTTCTGCGAAATTTCTGGTAACTTGCTCATGAACAAGAATGGTTCACACAGAAGAAATTTAATTTTCTGAACATGAATCTTGTATTTTTTTCATAAATGTGAATGGCCCAGAAACAGGCGTCCTAGGACGTGGAGTTCAAACCTCAACCTCTTCTTATATGAAAGGAGGAAATGAGGCTATAATCTTGTAGTAGTAAGCTCTTTAAAGTTTAACATGCAGCACATTTTGAACAAGTCTTGCATGCATATAAAAGAGCTTGCAGTGATCTTTTCTTCATGTTCTTTTGTACCATTTGAAGTTCATGCATTGGTTTATTGCTGCTTTAATTTGATGAAATGAACAATAATATCAATTAATTTGGAGAATTATTAAGCAATATATTTCAACTGTTATTTATCTTTATTTTTACCAAATTTTAATATTATCTAACTCTACTGAATATAATATTTCTCATAGGAAAAAAATAAACTTTTATTTATTTATTTATTAGTTTTTACACAAACATCACCTCTCACACCCAATCTCAGTAATCACACTTTGAATCAACCGAACAAAAATCAATCAGTGAGGTTACTGTAATGAAAAATCAACCAAAAAAAATACATTTTGGACACAAAATTACACAAAAAATACATTTCCCTTTCCCTTTTCTTCTATAAAAAATCAGAAATAAAGGGAAGAAAATGGTTTGAAACCCCTCAATCTGTGCGCTGTTGCAATAAGAAATGGAATTCGGAGTTCTGTCACAGGCAGTGGCGGTGGCTCCACATCGGAGAGGTTGATGTCAAGAACGGAGCGCGAAATGTCATCCAATGAGAATGGTATGCTGCAAAGAAAGATTGCATTTTTTTTGTTTTATAATTTTATGATTTGTATGTAAACTCAGGCATTTCACCTTTGTTTTTTTTGTCTGTTTTTGTGAAAAGTTTTGGTTTTGATTTGAGAATCTAACCTTGAGTCATCATCTAGCAAGAAAGTGTTGTTGTTGGTTGAATCATCAGTCATCATAGTTCTCATCTTTGCAATTACCTGAAAGATAACATGTTTAGCTTGTATAAAAGGGATTTTTTTTATATGCATTTGAGGTGTTTGAGTATTGTTCCCAAGGAGGCGTGGATATTTCCTTCAATGGTAGTGATGAGAGATATACTCACATCCTTAGATAAGCCTTGTGTCCCGTATTTGTCATCCCAGAACATGGTACCGATGCGGTAAATCTGAGCAACACTCAGTACCTGCAGAATTACATTGAATATTTCATCATGTTTTCCTCTTATGCGAGTTGGAAGAAAATTTCTGAGAATGCAAGGAATGAATTTCTTACTGGGCAAAGTTCGTTTGTTATCTCTTCCATGGTTTTGTGGGTCTTTTGATGCAAAGTCTGCAGGTATAAGCAGCAAAAGTCATGTAAAATGTTCATGGAAAGGTTAGGAATTTGATTTAGTAGTTATTGGTTTACTCCTTACCAGAAACCCGACTGCTTGTCTTATGTGTTGGAGCTCATCCCATGAGGTTCCGTGAACTGCAAGTCCAAAGAACAGTTAGTTGTTCTTAATTCTTATACATTTGCAAATATTTAAATTGTGTTTGATCTTCTTCTAAACTAGTTTTGCCAAGACTGGAGTTTCTATTGAATACCTGCGTCTGTTTTCTTGGAGCACCACTGTTCCAACTCTTGCAAGCCAGCCTTAACGTAATTCTCCATTGCTAAAATGAGCAGCATTCACGTTTCTGAGCAGCAAGCTGCAAAACAAAGAGGTGTTGAATGTTAGCTGGGAAATATACTTCATCATCAAAAGGGATCCTAGTCATTAATGCATGAAAATAATCTTTAATCGCTACCTGTTAAATAGTTGCACATTAGTGAATGCAAAGACTTGGCTGAACATTTTCACCGCCATTGATCATGGAAGGAACCTGAAAAAAGCAGTTCAAACATGTGCGAATGTGAATGTTGAGATGTGATATTTTTAGTTGCCTCAACTGGTTTATTGATTTCCAGTATATCTATCCTATAGAAAAGATTAACTTACATAATTGTCACAGAGTATAGCCAAAGTATTGTCCAAGCTCTTAACAATGCTTTGCCAATGTACGCTAGATGCTTGTTTTGCAGCTATGTTTGAATGAATGCTCTTAAGATGATCCTCGGAATGATCGAGATCTTGCAGACTTTGGTGCCTGTAAATTGATTTATTTGAAAAGTGAGTGATACTCATAATCCTCATATAAAGTCCTATACCAGATAACAATTTTTTGATTGGTTGGCACCTGTATGCACAATGTTAGGAATGGTCTGATCTCTTTTCTTTAGCCTGTCTCGAATCATTCCATAAATTTTCTCAACATATGCAGTCAGCTGCCTGCTTAAATAGTAGGGCAGGGTACTTTGCTTCCCACTCTGGATTGTGCACTGGGTTTGCCCAGCAATCCACTATATCCACTGGAAATCCCCACCTCCTGATGAAGCTGAATTGGCACCTCTACAAGTGTGTTGCAATCTCCCATTAATCACAGAATTCTGAGAAGAAATCATTGCTAGAAAGATTTTGAACTAGTAACAAAAGACCTTACCCTTAAGCCATTCTACTGAATAGGGTTACAGCAGCTGTCCTGCTACGCATTTGAGCCTCTTGGTTGATGAACTGCTTGCTTTGAGAGTGTTTTGCAAAAGAAATAGGAGAAGTGTGGATGTGGTGAGAGCCAGTAAGCAAGTTCACCAATATTCTCTTGGTTCTATTTGAAAAAGAAAAAGAAGAAAAGAAATTAACATCTTGATGAAACTACTTTTTTTTTACTGTTTATATCAAGAGCTGCAAGTGATAGTTAACAACCTCAACTGATGACCTGATAGTGTGAATAATGCGATCAAATATATTTGTCTTTTTCTGCTTCAAATGAATGCCACTGGAAGCAGTGACTTGTAAACTATACATGCTGCAGCAGGTCTCTTAAATGTCAAATCGTTTATCTTCCACAAGACAACTTGATTAGTGCATCATGATTTTCCTGTCAATTAGAAGCGACATCAATTGACTGATGTAGATAATTAATCGTTATGATGAGTAATTTGTAGGTTGGTTCGTGGAATACATACTTGTTGCCTATCAGTTAGGGACTTTGTTTGCTTAGAACAGGTGCAAGAGACACCACTGGTAGTTCCTGAAAACAGAACTTTGAATGAGTTACTTTGAATTTCCTGTTTATAATGCAGTACATCATCCTTCACTGATTGTAAGGAAAAGATCCCACATACTTTTGGTATTAGTTTTGGATTCTTCTCTTTCTTGATGCCCATTCTCGAAACTCTGATCCTTCACAAAGATCAAATTGCCTATAAATCTGAAGTAAAATAGCAAAAGGATATGCTAGCTATCTGTAAGATTGACAATGATATACCTTGAGAAGAGTTGGTGGTTGTGTAGGTTCAGTAGTAGCAAGCTGAGGGGTAATTAATGGTTGAGTAACTTCGACAGGCTGACTACATGGAGCAACTGATTCTCCGACTCCAATGCAGCGATCTTGCTCTCTCAGGCTGCAATGAATTGTTCAATGTAAGAACTTAGAAATAAGCACAGGTTTGTTTTGTTAAGTTGTAACATGAAATAAGCCATTCATATTGCATCTTTAAGTAGTAGTTAGCTCTATCAAAATTCAAAAAACTTGTTTATGTAGACTTCCCACTGCTCACACCATAAGATATATATATCTTACTAACCTTTTAATTTCTTCTGACATGTCTTCATTTGTTGATGCAACCAATGCCTGCTGCCATAAAACCTGATTCTCAGATTCCAAACTAGACATATTTGTTTCAAGCCTGCAATGCAAAACAATTAGTAATGATGGATTTTTCAAATGAATGTCTCATTTGTTTGTTGTTTCATACATCATGTTAGAGATGGAAGTTGTAGGAAGTTACCTTTCAATCATATCTTGAAGTTGACCAAGCTTTGATTTTTGATTCTTCTGTCTCTCTAATCAATTCTTCTCGGTTTGTTTTTCTGCCCCAAGATATCTCTTCTCAAATTCTTCAGCTTTGTTCTTGAATTCACTTAATTCATCCTATTTGTTGGTCATTGAGACATATAAATATAAACATGTTAAAATTTATTTCTCTTTATGATACATGTTGCACTTCTCCGCATGATTTTTGGGCTGGAACAAGCAAACATATGTTTCCTAGATTGCCTAGATCTAAATACCACAGTATACTAAATACTTTGATTTACTAAACCACAGGAATCATTTTACCTCTAACTCCTTGTTGCGATTTGTCAACAATTCCAACTGAGTGTTGTCCACAACTAGGAACCTCTTTAATTACTGGAGGTGCCTGTTAGATTCTGCTAATTTGGCGGCTTCCTTTTCCTTTGATAATAATCAGCCATTTCTGCTTCATCTATCTCTCACTTGCATTTCTTGTAAAGATGCTTGGAGCTTTGCAATTTCTTGACCTTTTAGCTTCTTCCAAGATCAATCTGGAGTATATCATCCACATCTCCATCATTAAAAACTGCAATTTTTATAAACCTGATATTTCCATTTAAAAAGTTGAGAAGAGTAACCCTCAGGTGCTTTTCAAAATCTAATCTCCATGTCAGCTCCTCAACTCGCTTTTCTAGTTTATCCTTGGCTTCCCTTCAGTGCCCCTGTCTCTCTTGCTTGCAGCCTGCACGAGATTATCAGTATATTAGATAGGCTCTGAAATATGGCATCATATTGTGCTGAGTTAATGAAGTGAAAGAACTCTGGATGCAATGATCAAGGGTTTGTTCTGAAGTTCACCATTTTGAGCTTTCAAGTTCCTTTCTTCCTATCAAGCCCTCTCCAGAGACATTGAAGTATTAGACTGGCTTTCTTTTTGATTTACATAAACTGAGCGTGCTTGATGTAGACGCTTCATTGAGTCTGTAAACCATATAACAACTTGATCAGTTTCTTTTACATGCAAACATAGTCTAGCTTGGAAATGCTTATATAATAACTTCAGCTTGCATTTTATTCCCTACAATTCTTGTCATGCATTTTATTGTTGGTTCAGAAATGAAAGTTACCTGAATAATTATAGAGGCTTTGGTTCTTCTTCCGTGTCGGTACTCATTTCGAGCTGCCATTGCTCGTAGGACCTGTTTGTATAACTATTGCTGATGCCCTCAATCTTGTATATGATTGTCTGGCTGCATTGAGCTCGTGCATACTTCTGTATTCGGATTGAAGCATCTTTCTCTCCTCAAATCCTGGTATAGCTTCGGCGCTTAGTCGTGCTGTAGATAGAACATGTTCCTTTCAGTAAATTTGACTTTCCAAACAAAATGAGGTTATAGAAAATAAAATACCTCTCCAATGCTTTTTGCATTTGAATTGTGGCTTTCCGTGGAAATGATGAACTCCTTCCTTGTGAGGTGTGTTCGATCTGTCTCTGGATGAGTCTTGCAGCATTTGCCAAGACCTCAATTCTTCGAGCATCTAGCTCAGCCATCTGACCCGCTCTGAGGGAATACCTTAGTTTTACCTATCTGAGTAGAAAGAAGTATGACCAGAGGTTAATAAAATATAGCTTCGCCATTAAATTGTGTTACAATTGTTTTGTATCTTTTATCTAATGGACTTACTTGATAACCCTTTAAAACCCATTCTGTCTACAAATGGCTGCACAGACTGACTTCTCATCAGAGCTGTAATTAGATAATGTGCTCAACCCGATTACTACAAAATTCAAAAGTATATTTAAAATTAATATGATAATGTTCCTTAGAATGGTCCTCTACCTGTCTGTGATATCTGGAGCAAGCATTCCAAAGCGATCTATGAACTCATCAAAATCCCCTCTTAGTAGGATAACCGGGCACAACTGATCCTAATTGCCTCTAGCACACCCCTATTTAGGCAATATCCGAGAAAGAAATTATAAGAATGTAATTATCCTTATATATAGTCATGGAATAAAGTTGTTGAAGCTATACTCACTCCACATCTCAATTGGTTTAGGACATTAAAATTTTCAAAAATGCCAGGCTTTAGAACTGTGTTCGGCTTTACACATCTGATGTAATGTGGTTCTGTTGTGTTCAGTGTTTCCATTAGTGATTGTAGTTGTTGTACTGCATATTAGATTGAAGAAAATATCAGAAAATTTGGAATCAGGTTTAAGTATGTGATGTAGTTCAAACACATTTTCTTGGCATACCTTAAAACGAAAGTACCTATTGATGAGAACTTGGATTGCTTTGAAGATTCTTCTGGTAATGGAGGGAAGAGGTTGGCATAAAAGGACATGTTGAAGCATTTAATAAAGCTTGATGCTCTGCTACAACATAATCTTTATTCTTATCAAGAAACTGATCAGCCTGGTAGATAACCTGTTGAGAAGAAGGTTTGTGCTTTCAGTGCTTTACTAGCATAAACCATATGGTAAAAAGAAAAATCCTACTTTAGTTGTTTACTTACATCACCAGCATAATGGTTAATGGTGAAGGCAGTCCGAAAGTAAGTTTTGGCTTGCTGAAGCGTTGAGGGCTTTATATGTTTGATACATTTTCTGCAAATGTTTCATGAGTCGACTTTGGGAACATGCTGCAATGGTCATTCAGTTAATTCAGTGTCTGTACCACTTAATTTCACCAGTTTCAATTTCTTTGTAAGAAAATCTAAATTTTCATCCGTGAACTTCCTTATATTTGACAAATTTCCAGATGGAACCATTTTTTCTGCTGTGGAATAG